>CAJQZJ010032464.1:6539688-6596275 GCA_907164525.1 Lophiomys imhausi
TGTGTGTGTGTGTGTGTGTGTGTGTGTGTGTGTGTGTGTGTGTGTGTATGCGTGTCGTGTACACCCTGAGAGGCCACAGGTCAGTCTTGGGTGTCATTCCACAGGAACTGTTCATTTTTGTTGTTTGAGACAGGGCCTTCCCTGTGTAGCCCTGACTGTCCTGAAACTCACTCTGTAGACCAGGCTGGCCTCCAACTCAGAGATCCACCTGCCTCTGCCTCTCGACTGCTGGGATGGAAGGAGTGCACCACCACCGTCTAGCCACTCTGTTTCTTAAGACAAGGTCTCTCATTGGGAGTTGGGTCTTACCAGTTAGTTAGGCTACCAGCAAGCCTCAGCAGTCCACCCCTCACTCCATCCATCATGCTGGAATGATAAAGCCAGGCAGGAGGAGACAAAGTTATCATTCCTTTTTTGTGTAGGTGCTGGGAATCAAACTCATCTCCTCATGCTTTTGTGGCAACCCTTTTACTGACTGAGACAACTTCTCAGACAATACAGTCTCCCTTTTTTGGGTGGAATCTCACTGAGTAGCCGTGGCTGGCCTGGAACTCACTATGTAGAACAAACCCGGTGTTCTCTGTGCATTAGTTACAGGGCTCATCTGTCCCAGGTACCTAACCTGGTGTGTCTTGTTAGTTTATGTTGCTGAGATTAAGTAAGAGTCTAGGAAGGAAAGTAGTTCTGTGTGTGCTTGCTTACTTCACCGATTCTTGACATTTATTTTGTACAAAAATGAGTGAATTTGAATTGAAATCCAGAGCTAGAGAGATGGCTCAGTGGTTAAGAGCACTGGCTGTTCTTCCAAAGGACCCAAGTTCAAATCCCAGCAACCAGATGGCAGTTCACAGCTGTCTGTGATTGCTGGGCCTGGTAGTCTATGCCTTTAATCCCAGCACTCGGGAGGCAGAGGCAGGCATATCTCTGGGAGTTCAAGGCCAGCCTGGTCTACAAAGTGAATCCAGGACAGCCAGGGCTCTGTTACACAGAGAAACCCTGTCTCAAAAAAAAAAAAATTGAAATCCAGTAAATTTTTATCTATTTTCTGACTGTTGAAGGCAGATGTGTGTTGTATGTGTGTGTTGGTGTCATTGTCATTTTTGGTGTCTGTGTCCCCCTGTCTTTGTTTGATCCTCACCCACTTTTCCTGTCCATGAAAGACATCATAGGATCTTAAAGATAGTGTCAGAATGGAATTAGAATCAGCTGGTTTACAGTTAATAACACATTTTAACCTCTGTGGCTTTCAGAACTTTTTTTTTGTTTTTGTTTTTGTTTTTTCGAGACAAAGTTTCTCTGTGTAACAGCTCTGGCTGCCTGGACTCGCTTTGTAGATCAGGCTGGCCAGCTTTCAGAACTTTTTATGCATACCTTTTGTGGCTTTACATAATTAGTAGTATAATTTTGAGCTCCAGAATTCATCTCAGGATTGAGAATCACAGAGTAAATGTGATTTGTGGTGGGTCTGGATGCCCAAGAACTGGCTTTCCACAGGCTGCCTGTCTGCATCTGATTGCATGTTCTTTAGCCCTAGGTCTTTTCCTAGTGGTGGTTTATCCACTCAAGCAGGACCAGAATTGTAAAAAAAAGTAGTGTGTTTCTACTTTCTGCAGAACTTCATATGGCTTCTCCCCCTTTTTCTCCCTTAACATTTTTTCTAGGAATGCTTTAATTCTCCATATGGAACAAACTACTTCCCTGAATATGCAGAGAAGATTCCTGGAGAGTCCACACAGAAGCTTTCTGAAGTAGCAAAGGAGAGTAGCATATACCTCATTGGAGGTAATTTCTCCCACATGGTGTAACATCTAAACATTAAAAACATTAGCATGACTTTTGTTTAAACTAAACATTTAAACATTTCAGCCCTTGAAAAGAATGACGTTGCAGGGCTGGTGGTATACACTTATAATCCCAGGACTTGGAAAGCTGAGGCAGGAAGATTGTAAATTCAAGGTCAATGTGGGATACACTTCAAGATACACTGAATGTAGAAAAAAATGCAAGTTCAGCATGATTATGAACAGAATTTGCCCATTTAGATGAATCCTCCCTTAAAAGATGACTGTACACTTTCACGTGGAGTTATGTACACAAAGGCCTAGTGCATACCATGGAAAGAAACACACCAAGCTGATACTGATGACCTAGCCTGTAAAAGGGCTTGTTAAAGGGCTCAATAGAATGTGGCAAGAGAAATCTCTCCTGTGATTTCTGTGCTGATTTAGAACAAAGTGCACAATAAATTTCTAGAGGTTCAAGAAATATAATGAGCAAGATTTTTTTTGTATAGTGATTATCATGATAATTAAGGATTAGAAATGAATGTGGGCCAGGCATGGTGGTGCATGCCTTTAATCCCAGCACGTGGGAGGCAGAGCCAGGTGGATCTCTGTAAGTTCAAGGCTAGTCTGGCCCACAAAGTGAGTCCAGGATAGCCAGAGCTATTATACAGAGAGACCCTGTCTTGAAAAAAACCTAAAAAAAAAAAAAAAAGGTGGTGGCAATACACGGAGCACACATGGAATTGGTTCTGTGGTGGAGAAAGGCTTGTTTGTGTCTTAACACTCTCATCACCGGGGCCTGTGGGATTCAGTTTTCTTGTAAGACTTGATGAATTTGCACAAATTCCTAATTATCCTCTAATGTTACATATTAACTGTTGCTCAACATCATGGCTGAACTTCAGGGCCAATTTGGTTATTTTTTAAACCTTTGTCTGACGTCTGAACTAGTTCTGTTTCATCAATAATTTGGAGTTTAGCCATTGAAAGATGTATTTAAGGGGGAAAAAGAATGCTTAGAATAAACTTTATTATTAGATCCAAATGACTAGGCCTTTGCCTAGTATCACAAAGTTATTGGCCCATTCCTTTTAGTTTTTGTTCTTTGTGACTGTATATTTCTCTCAATGGAAGGCTCCATCCCTGAAGAGGATGCTGGAAAACTGTATAACACCTGTGCTGTGTTTGGACCTGATGGGAATTTACTGGTAAAGCACAGAAAGGTAAGTAGCAATGTGCAAATCTCATCGTCTTTCCTTTTCTATTTCCTACAAGGATATAGAAATATGTCTTTAGACTACTGGTTTTGTATGTAGCAACCTTGTTGAAGTTATTCATTAATTCTAGTTAATATTGAGTGTAACTGTATAATCTGAGAATGACGCCTTCATCCTTTCCTTCTACTTAGATATTTCACTCCTTTCTCTTGTTGCTCTATGTAGGGTCTCAGGCATACCACTAAATAATAATAGTTGTCCTCGGCTGGGCGGTGGTAGCTCATGCTGGTTTTTTGCTTTTTGGTTTGTTTTTTCAAGACAGTGTTTCTCTGTGTAGCCCGGGCTGTTCTAGAACTTGCTGTGAAGACCAGGCTGGCCTCGAACTCAGTGATCCACCTGCCTCACACCTTTAATTCTCAGCACTTGAGAGGCAGAGGTGAATGGATCTCTGAGTTTGAGGCCAGCCTGGCTATAGAATGAGTTCCAGCTAGGGTTTTATGGAGAAACCCTGTCTCAAAAACAAACAAACAAACAAACAAACAAACAAACAAACAAAAAAGGTGTCCCAGTCTCAGAAGGAACACATTCACTATTTCACCCTTAAATATGTTTGACTATTAGAGTTTCCTTCAAAGAAAAGTCTTGCTGTTCTGTTTTTAAAACCATGGTTGGTTGTAGAAGTTTACCAGATACAGGGTAGAGATAAATCTCCAATAGTAGAGTGTTTTCACAGCATGGGTAAGGCCTGGGTTTCATCACAGTCCTTGCCACCACCCCCACCCCTCACATAAATTACTAAGGCTCTGTATATTTCCTTGAGATCCTATGGATTTTTCCTTTACTAATGTGATAAATTACATTGGTTGATTTTCTGATAGCAACCTACGTTTGCTTTCCTTAAAAGAAAAATCTCATCTTAGGTGGGCAGTGGTGGTGCATATCTTTAGTCCCAGCACTTGGGAGGCTGAGGCAGGTGGATCTCTGGATTGGAGGCCAGCTTGGTCTACAGATTGAGTTCCAGTATAGTTAGTGCTACACAGAGAAATACTGTCTCAAAAAAGAGAAAATAAAATAAAAATCTCATTTGGAAGAGATAGATTACTATATATGCATTGCTGACTTTGTTTTGCAAAATTTTACCTGGATTTTGTGTTTGTTTTGAAACACACTCTTTCTGTGTAGCCTAGGCTGGGCTTTGAACTCAAGTAGTCCAGACTGGCCTTGAACTTGTGGCAGTCCTCTTGTCTGAGCATCTTTAATGATAGGATTACAGGCATGTGCCACCATGCCAGCTTACCTGTTTTTAAATGCTGCACATTCTTTTTATTTTCTTTGTTGTTGGGGTTTTTTGTGTTTGTTTTGTTTTGATACAGGGTTTGTTGTTCAGTTTTTGGTACAGGGTCTCTCTGTATGTAGCCTTGGCTATCCTTGTAGACCAGGCTGGCCTCAAACTCACAGAGATAAGGCCTGTCTCTGCATCCCAAATATCTTTTCTTTTTTTGCCAGTTTTGTCAGCTTGATTCTGAGAAATCTTCCTTACCTTTTATAGTGAGTAAAAGCAACACATTACATGATAAGCCTGTTCATTTTTGTAAAAAAAAAAAGTTATAAAACTCACATCACTTCCCCATTTTCCTGCAGTAGAAAAGATAGGTAAAGTCTTGAACCTGTTCCTTCAGAGACTGGAAACAAGATAAAGACACCTATTACTTAATACTATGCCTGAGATCCCACAAGAGAAATGAGATAAAGGGTTGGATGTCAGCCAGTTGTAGGTGCAATATGGGCAAACTGGGGATGATATTTGTATTGTCAATCTTAGAGTATTTCCATATCTGAGCCCTGGGAGATATCTGCCACTACTGCTGTGAGGCTTGTGGGAAAAGAGGTAACCAAATCAATTATTTGTGATGCAGATCCATCTGTTTGACATTGATGTTCCTGGGAGAATTACATTTCAAGAATCTAAAACATTGAGTCCTGGTGATAGTTTCTCCACATTTGATACTCGTGCGTACCAGATAAGTTTGCCTCTTACAGTAATCTCAGAAAAGAGGAGCAGGTATTTTCCCTTTTGTGTCTATCTCCATCTTTTTCACATATCCTTATTGAAAGTTCAGTATTGAGGGAAGTAAGTAGTCAGGGATTAGGAAATTTGGACAGACTGGAAACCTAGGGTTTTGACATATTGTTCTTCCATTAGATTACAGCACCCATTGTGTTCCTATGAGGCCATGATTTGACACACCCCTCTTAGATAATGCACATTACTCAGAATGAACTTCTCATAGCTATCCTGAGGCTGTGAATGATGTCCCAATAGGGTTGAACTTACAAACTGTCTCTATGCAGGAGTCCTGTGCTAATTTTTCCCAGTCAGTGTTTTGCGGTCAGAGAAGCTTTTATCCTTCCACTCCCCACTAGAGGTTCACTTTCATTTGTGCATTTTTCTATTTGGAAACAGCTTACTGCAGAGTGGGCCTGGGCATCTGCTATGATATACGCTTCGCAGAGCTTGCACAAATCTATACACGAAAAGGTGAGATAGTGCCATAGATGGGTCACAAAGCTGCTTGGAGGTTTGATTCTGGGATGATCTCTGTGACATGGGAAAGCCCTTAACAAATTTGCTCAACCTCCCTTACACACACATTTGCACAAAATATTGGAGGTAGAGGGTTAATGTCTTCATGTCCAGCTCTTCCACAGAATCTTGCTAACCAGACTTCTGCTGAGCAAGGATGATACGGTTAGAGGCCGGGGATGTGATCTCACACACTATGTAGCTAAGACAGAAGCTTTGTTCTTGAGTGTCTTCTACCTTTTGAGTCCCTAATATCATTGTATTTGGAGTTACATGGGGCCCAGTGAAAATAGAGCAATGGTCTATACCCTCATGGATTTCAGCACTCACATATATAGTCAGTAATATTTTGGTCTGGACAAGACGACTTACTGTCTGTAAAATAGAATGAGCCAAGTCAGGAGATCAGAGTTCTAACTCTTCCCCTTTGTTGGTACAGTACTCTGATCAATCATTTTGCCTCTCTAAAGAGGTGTGGTTTCTAGTTCCCTCAGAGAACTGATATGACAGAGGATTAAGGCGAGAATTTACAAAGCACCTCTGATGGCATTCATCACCTCAAAGTGTCCTTACTTGGCCACTGAAACCACTGACACTTCCCAAAGTCAAGTGGTATGATGTCCTGACAGGCCTTGAGCAGATATGTGCATGCATTCTGAGCCTAACGGTGTCTGAAGCTGTACTGCCCCAGTGATTGGACACTTCTTCACTGTGTGGTGCTGACCATCTGGTGCCGAGCGACATTTTGATAACAGCTCTCTGCTTTTTTTAAAGCGAGGTAACACGTTCTGACATCAGTCATTTATCTCATTTTTCTTGTGGCTGTGTTTTATAGGTATATCTCTAGAATTTTAAAATTCAGAGCCTGCCTATGTCTTACTAGGCTGACCTCTTATGTGTGAAGTCCAGCTCTTGGATAAGGAATAAAGGGAGGAAGCAGTCATTGCATGCTCACCATTGCCCTTTGTCTTTCCCTCCTGAGGCTGCCAGCTCCTGGTGTATCCCGGAGCTTTCAATCTGACCACTGGACCAGCCCACTGGGAGTTGCTTCAGAGAGCTCGGTAAGAAAGGAATTAAGCATCTCAGTGCTGATCAGCCTTAGATGGAACTCTGCCCAGACCCAGCCTGCCCTGGCTCCCAGGTGCACTTGGAAAGGATGACGGTGCAGAGAGCTCTGCTGGGTACTCTCTCCACCTCAACAGCAGTGGCCTAGGGTCAAAGGCGTGTGTCTCCACCACTATGCCTGGCTTACGTACGGACATACGTACGTACGTACGTACGTACGTGTGTGTGTGTGTGTGTGTGTGTGTGTGTGTGTGTGTGTGTGTGTGTGTGTGTGTACTATTTCAGCATAGTGACTTCCAGTTCCATCCATTCTGCAGTGTCTGAATGTCATTCTGTTGTACGTGGGTATAATCTCTGTCTGCTTATCAGATAACAGACACAAGATGTTTGTTTTTTGACTCCTGTGGTAGTCCAGTGATGCTGTGGTTCAGAGGATTCTTTTTCATGTGCTGATTCATTCCCCTTGGACTTATACCTTTTAGTAGGATTTCTGGACCACAAGTTCTGTTTTTAACTTTTGGAGGCAATTCTACTTTCTACAGTGGCTATACTAATATATAGCCCCACTAATAGTGCACCAGGATTTTCTCTACACTTTCAGGGGACTTGTTAGCCTTTGGTTTCTTGATAATAGCCATTTGAACTAGAATGAAGTAGTTTTGAACTGCCAGATTAGAGATATTGGAGACTTTAAAAATATTTATGTTGGCCAGTTGTGTCAGCTGTCTATCATGGTGACAAAATACCCTAAAGAACTTAGGATAGAAAATTTATTTAGGGAGTACTTTCAGAGGTTTCATTTCACACCTGGCTGGAGAGTATATTGCAGGCCTTTTCACCACTGGCAGAAGAGCAGGGGCCAGAGTCCACATGCTCTTCAAGGACACACCCAGCAGCCTAATTTCTTCCCTTTGTGCCTTACTTCCTATAAAGGTTAGGCAAACTCCTCCCCTCCCAAGAGTGCTGTGGGATGAGAACCACATGGGCCTTTGGAGGACTTTCAGACTCGGAATTGTAGCATCAACTGCTTGGCTTTTAAAAAAAATGTCTACTTAGCTCTGTGCTCCTCTTTGGTTCCTCCTCCTTCAGCCTCCTGATTGATAGGATTACTTCAATTTATTGCCTTTTGAAGTTGGGTTGTTTTGTGACTTGAGACTGTAGAATTATTAGCTACATATTTGTAGATATTTCTCTGATTCTGGAGGTTTTCTTTCTATTCCTGGGACCTTCATTTGCTGCACAGATGCTTTTTAGTTTGATTATAATCCCATGTGCCTATATTGTGTTTGGGTTTTTTTTCTTTATTCCCAAAAACCCTTGCTCATACCAGTGTCCAGAAGCCTTTCCCTGTGTTTTTTCTAATGTTTTCATAGTTCCTGTTATTTTATTTTTTTTAAAGAAACTATATACTCTTGGATAAAAACATGTTGCAGGTCTGCCGTGTGCAAAGTATTTGCTTTCTGTCTGTCAATTATAGGGCTGTTGATAATCAGGTGTACGTGGCTACAGCCTCTCCTGCCCGGGATGACAAAGCCTCATATGTGGCCTGGGGGCACAGCACTGTTGTGGACCCTTGGTGAGTATGTCTTAGGCTAAGCTCCGCTGGAAGTTGAAAGATGACACACGATTATCTCCCTGCAACTCCTACCCTTCTTTCCCCTCATACCTGACTCCTTGTGAGAAAGAAGCCATTCACTTGGCAGTCTGAGTCTTTGCCCTCCTTTGCTTGTCTAAGTAGCTGTCTTGGCGGTCATACAAAATAAACAAGGCAGCAGTAATGGGTGGGCAGCATTAGTAAAAGATCCAAGAATTGTTAGTCTTTGGCTAAAATTTAGACTGAGTGACTGGGCAGAAATAAGCAAGGCAAGAATGTTCCTCCTGATGTAATGATTAGAGATGGGGGTGATGGGTTAAGGCAGCAGCTCTCAACCTGTGCGTCACAATCCCTCCACAGAGGTCACACATCAGATATTTATAATATGATTCACGATAGTAGCAAAATTACACTTTTGAAGTATCAACAAAAACAATTTCATGGTTGGGGGTCACCACAACAAGAGGAACTGTATTAAAGGGTCAGAGCATTAGGAAGATTGAGAACCACTGGGTTAGAAGAAACTGACTGCCTCTGAAAAGGTAAAGCATTTTACCACTGAGTGGAACCCAGTAGTCGTTTCTCCATGGACACATGGCTGGCAACTGCAGGTGCAATTGTACAGCACCATTCACACAAAGGACATCAACTCAGACATGAGTCCTTACCAAAACTTTTGACTTCAAAAGTTAGCTTTGGTCCATGCTACTTCTGTGTATGTATATATATACACACACACAGCATTTCTATAATTTCAGAATAAACAGCAGTCACTAAACCAGAAAAGCTTAAAGTTTAATCACTAAGGGGTCAGGGGGAGATGTTCCTGCAGTGTGTGTGTGTGTGTGTGTGTGATGCAGAGGCTTTGCAAGATGTGACTGCCAACTCTCAGTAGTTCCACACACCAGAGTCTATGGGCACTGAAGAACTGGGTTAGGCTGGCCTGGATGTTGGTGACAGGCTCTCCTGATAGCTATGTAGAATGGCTATTTGTTGCAGAGTAATTGTATGTGCTCCAACTGTATGTCCTTTTTCTTTTGAGAGGTTTTGGGGCCTTTCGGCCATGACATTGGGGAGGTTGGTACCTGGTGGGGGGGTTACATTAGAGAAAACTTTGAATTTGGCATGACAGATGGGTGGGAACTAAAAAAGGATTTAATCAAGTTAATGCTATTGGTATTTCATCCTTGCCAGTTTGTTGTTATCTGGTAAGTACAATCAGTTACTGTGCCAGATTTTTTGCTGTTTTCCAGACAGGGTTTCTCTCTGTAGACCAGGCTGTCCTTGAACTGAGATCTTCCTGCCTCTGCCTCCCAGTGCAGGGATTAAAGACATGTACCACCACACCCAGCCCAGATGGTTTGACATATTTGGAAATTAATTTCTCTAGATGTGTGTTTGAGTCCTTGCACTGGCCAGAAAGCTTGGTACTAGAAAGTGTTCCAGACTAGCCTTTGCCTGGACTTTTGAAGGGCTGTTGCTCCTGCCAGCATATAGACCCTTGCTACTTTATTCAGACTCTGTGGGTTAAAATCTTACCCTCCAATCTGAAACTCATTAGCATGGGAGCCAGGGATCTTCAGCCACATAGGAAGATTCTAGATCTGGGCCCTGCACAGGCTCAGCCACACTACCCTTAAGTGTGATAGCAGTTGTGAGGGCATGAGAAACAGATGGAGACCCTCCTCGGAAAGGGTTTTTCCAGAAAGTAGTATTGGCATTTGTTGACTATTGGTAGTTTTAGTCCCAGATGTGTATAATCATAGACTAGCTATTGTTTTCTAGCAGTGTGTAGTTTATTAAACATATTACACACTTTCCTCACCAAGCTTCACAGGGCTCTTAGATGTGCCACAAGTTCTCACACTAAGTAACACAACCAGAATTTACAGTATTTTCTTGTCTTAGATCTTAGAATCTTTCTTTTGGCCTGTTACACAAGGAGGAAAACATAGAGAACTTGACTATCACCAGATGTCAGAGGTTCCCAATTCATTCTCTGAATCTCCTTCAGGGGACAGGTCCTCACCAAAGCTGGCACAGAGGAAATGATCCTTTACTCAGACATAGGTAAGATTTGCCCTTCTGTGGTTCAGGTTTCTGGTGTTCCCACTGCTCTGAGGCCATTCTGTGGCTGGTCACTTGGAAAGTTCCTTTGTGTCCTGCTCTTCTAACGTGGCCTATATTCTGGGTCTGGTTCTAAGGATGAGCTCGGGGCTGTCTCAGTGGGCTTTAAACTGACTGCAGGGCCAAGGTCAGGTCAACAGCATCCACAGGGCAAATGTTCCAGATCACCTGCTGAGACCTTGGTTGTCTTTAGTTTGGGGACAAAATCTCATCGGTTGGTAAGGAGTTGCAAATCATTAATAATGTGTGTTACTGTTTTTGCAGACCTGAATAAGCTGGCTGAAGTTCGGCAGCAAATCCCCATTTTAAAACAGAAACGAGCAGACCTTTATGCAGTGGAGATGAAGAAGCCCTGAAGTTTGTTTCTAACAGGTCACAAGCAGGATGATACTCTGTAAGATGATCAACTCTAGGAAATCTTTTTTGGGGACAGTGCTGGAACTGAACCCAGGCCCTTACCCTGAGCTGTGTCACAAGCCCCCTGTAGAAATCAACCTTTTTTCTTCAAATCTGCTTGGTAATAGCATTCTAGCTGCTCTGATAAAGAAGGACTCGGTCTGGCAGTTCCTTGGCATTTCAGTCTCAAGATCTTTTTGCACAATTAAAAACTGAAGCCTCTAAGTATGTTTGTTTGTATGTGTAGCTAGTGGTGGGCTGGTCATGGTGTGACATTCAGCTATCTGAGAAAGTATGTATTTACAGGAACACTAACTTTTCATGGTGCTAATATCCCATCAACATGACACTTTCAAAAATGTTTATTAAGAATTGTTTTCATACAATATATTTTGATGTTTTTCCCCTTGCCCAGTTCCTCCCCACTCAAAATTTGTTTTCTTTCTCTTTCAAAAACAAAAACTCCACAAAAATGAAAATAAAACTAACAAGCAAAAGACAAAAGTACACAAAAAGGAAAACAATGGAATTTAACGTGCCGTTTGTAAACAAGAGTAGATGTTCAGTTGGGTCCTGTGACCTGTACAACACTGCTCTAGCACACCACTGGTTCACTATGTAATAGCTATTTACCATACTGGTCAACCAAAACTTTTAATATATATATAGTCTACTGTTGTAGTTACTTACACCAGAGTAACAAAATCAAGTGATTAAAAAAAATGAAGTATACGATTTGTTAAAATATGGTACACAGACACAGCTGTGAAATACCATTCAACAAAGTTTCCCTATAAGCTTTTAAAAATATGTACTATTCTTGTCTGTGTGTGTGGGTATGTGCAGGTGCTCTGAGGGCAGAAGAAATGCCCTAGGGCTGGAGTCACAGGTATTCACAAGCTGCTCAATGTAGGTGATAGGAGCTGAACTTGGGTTCTCTCCCAGAGCAGCAAGCACTCTTAACCATTGGGCCACCTCTTCGGCCCCTCCCTATAATAATCTTGTAAACAATCTAGCTGTTCAATCACTTGTAAGTGCTATCCCCATACAGTACTTTGAGTTTTCTAGAATTTTATAAAAGGTGAATTATAACCCAGTACTTTCATTGGTACAGTTCATCTTACCTGTGGATCAGTAATGTATTTCTTGTTGATGGGCACTGTTCTTTCTGGCACTCAAATGAAGGAATTAGAAACAAACAAGTTTTCCATATCTGTAGGATGAGAGTGCTGGGCTCATATATCTATTTCATTATCAAATTGTTTTCCAAAGTGGTTGTACCATTTTACATGGCTGCCAACAATTGTATGAGTTGTCTTCCTATTCCCTGTCCTCATCAACACCCAGTATGGTTAAACTTTTATTGTTTTCATTTGTTGGAGACCGTGTCTTGCTATGCAGTCCACACTGGCCTTGAACTTGCAATTCTCTTCCATTACTTCCTTGGAAGCAAGTGCTGGGATTACAGGCATAATGCCATGACCAGCTTCTTCACTGTAAATTTAGTATTTCTTGGGCTGGTGAAATGGCTCAGTGGGTAAAAGCATTTGCTCTGCAGACCTGATAATAACCTGAGTTCAGTCTTTGGAACCCATGACAGAAGAACCAATTCTGGAAAGTTGCTTTCCACATGTATGCCTCACACAACAACAACAAAATTCCTTTTGCCTGTACTTTTACGGGTTTATTTATCCTTAAGTGGTAAGTAGCTTATACTGATGTAAATTCTTTGAAGTATTGTTTTTATAGTCTCCCACTCTAAAGGGGGGAAATGACATCTACATCCCTTCACACACTGGGGATTAAACCCCAATCTTGCATGCTAAACATTGTCTTTATCACACAATTGCAAACTCACCTATTCTTAGTATTTTATTTTGTATCATGGTATGTGACCCTTCCATCTCCGTCATCTAAGTACTAAGATCACAGGCTTGTGCCACCATGCCAACTAATTTTCATTTAAAAAAAATGCATTAATACTTTTACAAATGTATTATTTGAAGGAAAAACTGTATTTTCAAAAGGCCAAGCTATTATTTTTTTTCAAATGATTATTTTTATGTGTTTATTTTGTTTGCATGCATGTTTGTGCACAGGAGCTGCCACATGGGTGCAGTCCTGAGAACCAAACTCCCTTATTTCCTTTTCAAGTTGTCCTTTTTCTGTTGTATACAAAGCCATCAAACCCAAGTCACATTTTCTCTGTGTGTCCTCATGTTTATGGCTTTACCTTACATTCACAAGTTCTCCCCATGGTTGAGAACTATGATTTAACTCCCTTGTGGAATCAATATGAAGAACTTAGCTCCATGACAATATCTGGCAGATGGTTTTCTAGGCTGCTGTGCAAATATAAGATACAGATAACAAACAAAGGGGTTCTTCAGCTATTGTCCTTCATAGAGCTTTGTTTCACTGTTAGATGAATATTCTCAGGAAATTTCATGACCACACCAATAAAAACTTGTATATGCCTATCTTCAAAGTTAGTTTGAAGCAACAAGAGACTGACTGAAGAGGGTATCAGTTAATAAATGAACAAATTTCCTATCTTTCTGTCTCAAGAATAGATAGAAAAGCTTGAATGTAGTATTTATTTTGTGGTTTTACATGTGAAGCCATTTACAACAGAAAAGATACAGATAGACGCAGCTTTCAGTGCAGTTTCAAATATGTTCACAACAGGCAAAAAAGTCTTGAGTATTTGGAATGACAGTATTGAATGGCACATGCTTCATTGTTTCCTACCCAACCCCAAGAAAGGGAACAGAGTAGAAAATGTCAGTATTAATGTAAATACAGCCATGCAAATAAAAAACTTTTTAAGCGAAGAGGTCACATTCAGAGATGTAGGACATTTCTGTACTTAGGGTTATCATCATTGGAGAATTATTTCAGAACAAAATGACGAGCTCTCTAACTTTCCATTATCCCAAGCACCCTAAATTATGTTAACTGCCCCTACAGAAATCGGCCAATATCGTCCAAAGACTTGACTTTAAAAGAGGAGTCATTTCTGAGAGTTTCTAAAAGGACCGCATTTGTAGACAAAATCATTTTGGTTTCAGTGGGATAAAGCGCCCTTTTAAGTAAGAGTGTTAAATGCTCCTCTACCCTCAACAATGTAAACTACAATTAGACTTCGCGTCCATAAGTCTTAACAGACTTACTTTTTGTCATTTCACTTAAACAAACCTCAACCTGTCCTGGATTTTGGAAACAGACTCAGTAAGAACACCCTGCCCCACACACCAGAAAAATCCAGCATATAAATAAGTAAAAGAATAGACTGAAAGTGATGAATGGAAACATGGCCTAGTGATTCCGAAGAGAGAGGATGAGGTCCAGATAAAATGAACAGAACAAAAATAAATTCAGCTGTCAGTATCCCTGGAGATGTGGTCATGGACCATCAGTCCTTAGAGGTCTAGGTTACCTCAATACAAAAAGTACTCTATGTATTCACATCTGTGAAAATACTGGCTCAAATCCCTTAAGTAAATACAGCCACAGCTAAAGCACTAAACTTGTTATTTCAAAAAAGTATGCTCTGGTTTCAGGACTGACTTCCTTTTTGAACCTTTACCATATTTCTGTCACTAGAAAATTTAAGCTAATTAAATATTCCTATATATCACGCATGTACTCCATCTGCAGGTGGGTTGTTCACACACACCCACTTTCTTTACAGAGCATACTATTAAATAGTACTTACTATGGAATAGGCATGGGCAAGTATACACATGTCTCTTTCATCTTACCTTCCTTGTTCAGTCCCTCATTAACAGTCTTCCTGTACAAGTATCAATCAGAATATTTTGCTTCTGCATAATTTACTGAAGTTCTACAGAATCAGAGGCACTGTGCATGCTGACAATAGCTTAAAGTCTTTCAATTTTACTGAACTCCATATTAAAGCTTTTCATCCTTCAAAAAAATTAAAAAGGATTAATTGAATACAAAAGAAGTCTATTTTACAGCACTTACTATGTTTAAGACCAACATATTATAAAACACCCATATTATACAAAGACCTATAAAAACAAAATCGTTCAGAACATAATCCCCACCCCAATATATATATATTAAAAAAAAACCCAAATCAACAAATCAAAGTTTTTATTTGCATGGCCAATTACTGTTTGTATTGTACAACTTTGTTTTAATATCCCTTTAACAGGTTCTAAGCTTTTGTTGCACAGGGAATAAAAGCTGCAAGACTGCAAACTTCCTTCAACAGCCACTCCCACAACACCTAAACATGAAACAGATGTAATGAATGACAACAGCACAAAGGGGACACTAAGTTCCACCATTCAACAGTTCATGACAGTGTTTTCAGGGTTCAGTTGAAGAGGGGGTAAACTTCTTTTAAAAAGAGTCAGTCTGTTTTCCCCTGGTTTTTATAATGTTGGTGGTTTTAATCCGTATTTCTTTGCTACTTCTGTCTGGGCATGGGCAGCATCACAAAGTGAATACAGATGAGCCATCTCCATTTCTGACTTGGCCAGGTTGATAGCTTTGTTGAACATGTCAATGGCTTTCTCCATGTTTCCTCTAAAAGAACAAAATTTCAGATTCTTTAACAAGCAGTTCTTAATAACCAATACAATGTAACTATGTTGAATGAAGCCTTCAACTATAAGTCAATAAAATGCTTCTTTCATAATAAACAAGAGTGCCTAGCGCAGCACACTGAGCACCAATGAACCCTTTTCTTAAAAGTACTGTCTACATTATCTTTTATCCTTTAAATATAGTGAGACTAGAGCAACTAAGTTGGTTATTTAATATCATTCACTCTCTCTCTCTCTGCAAACTCAGGCTGTTTCTCTTTCCCTCTCTTGTATCCAATAAACCTGCCTTTATATAACTTAAAAATCATTAATTCTTCCTGGCTTCTAGAGAAGCGTGAAGCTTCTGGCAGCAGAGAATACTAGTTGCCCCAAACAATTCCCCCTAAAGGGCTGAGTAAGCCCACACTTTCACGGCCTCATCTAGTGCCCCAAATGCTCAGACCTGTCAACTTCGGTGCAGTCACAGGCCAATCTCAGGTTCTTGATCATATGCCAAATCTGATAACGAAGAGTTTCACATTATTGCCTCTGCTCAGCTCTGATCAAATCTCTGCCTTCTAGGCCCACTTCAAATACAGTATTTGAATACTCCCCCACCTTCTCTTCCCAGAAGAATTAACACTTCATTCCTAATATTCCTCCAGTTCTATTATCCCTGTATACACAGGCAGATGGATGTTTCTTTCATCTTCCTAGTCCATTGATGAGTATCTTTCAGTTCCAACAACTAAGTCCAAAGGTTGGTAATTACTATCTGTTTTTGAATAAATGGATGAACATGCTGTGGCTAATAAAATTTACCTCCCACATTTAAGTATGGCTAGGTTTTACAGTTACTAAGAAACAACTGTTTAAGGTAACTAGTGTTACATATGTATGTGTGCATGTACATAATACTTAATTACATGTGTGCAATCCTGCAACTAAGATCAAAGTCAATACTAGATAACGGTCAGTGCCCTAAAGGTGACCATATTTAACTTACAACAGTATATGGCTAACACAATTAACTATTTTAGGAGTTCATATGGAGCTATGTTGTCAATAGGTAGATCTTCAAAATATTAGCATAACCAGCAATGCCAAACATTTCATTTTAAGGCAGGATTTAGAATAATTTTTCTTAAAAGACATGATTTCTAGCCCAGCATTGTCTAAGATTCCCTATGTAACTTAGGAAAATCCAGAATTTCTCTGATCCTCTTGCTGCATCCTGCAGAATTCATTCAGAAGTGTGTCCCATGTCCAGTTGTAGTGCTGGGGAATGAGCTCAGGGCCTAATGCATGCTAGGTAAACACTCTATCAATGAAGCTCTATCTACAGACTTAAAATGCACTTAAAAAAAATCACATGCATTGCCGTTTTGCCTGCATGTGTGTCTGTGAGGGGGTCAGATCCCATAGACGTTACAGAGAGCTGTGAGCTGTCATGTGGATGCTGGGAATTGAACCTAGGTCCTCTGAAAGAGCAGTCAGGACTCTTCATGTTGAACCATCTCTCCAGCCCCTACAATGGACTTTTAAAGAACAAACCCAAAAATCTAATGTGCTTCATTATATTTCTAAGAAACAGCTCTAGAAGTTACCTCTGCACTTCAATAGTTCCCATGGTTTCATATGCAAAATCACATTTGTTGTCAATTTCAATAGCTTTGCTGATAAGTTCCAAACCTTTATCCAAATCTTGCTTCCACTGAAGTTGAAGTAAACTGGAAATGAAAAAAAAAAGAAGCAGTGAGATGGACCTAGTGCCAATAGAAATATAAATGGGTGATGATCTGGTTTCTGCCGTCAATAAACACATAAAAATTTATAAGGAGAGCAAAGAATGAAGGAGAACACAATCACCACCACACTGGAGGCTTTGGTCTCTATTTCTGATGTTGAAGTGCACGGCCACAGATTCATGAGTCATGATCCAATCTTCTTTGCCTCTGTTTTCTAAGAAACAGAGATAACTTGTTTCGTATACAAATACCAAGACCCCTGCTTCACTCCCTTCCAGTCCTGTCCTGGGACCACTTTTGACTGTGGGATCCAGGTAGTTCTGACTCCTAGCAGCGGGCCTCAGAGAAGAGTTTTGTGGGTTTATGTCTCATTTCTACTCTGCTACTGGCACTGGCTGACACTTCTAGTGTGTACTTAAATCTGTAGTCTGTTGTGTTTGGTTCCATTTCATGGAGATAAAAGGTTATGTTAAACATATTGCCAAAAACTGTTGTATAAATTAAGGCTACTTTTACACTAAGAATATACATTATTTTATCCTTATAATAAAATTGTAGCTGGGCATGGTGGCACACACCTTTAATCTCAGCACTCAGGGAGGCAGAGGCAGATTTCTGAGTTTGAGACCAGACTGGTCTACAATGTGAGTCTAGGACAGACAAGGCTATAGGGAGAAACCCTGCCTTGAAAAACCAAATAAATAAATAAAATTGTATTATTTCCATTTATTGAATACATTATAAATTCTGAATAATCATTTCAAAAAATTAAATGTATAAAATACTTAATTTATACCCTTTACATTTTTCATATATATATATTTATGACACATGTTCAAGTGCTAGTAGAGGCCAAAAGAGGGCGTCAGATCCCCTGGAAGCTGGAGTTATGGGTGGTTTTGAGCATCCGACAACATGGATGCTGGGAACTTAACTTGGGTCCTACCGAGCAGTTTCTCCAGTCTCATCCAGCCTTTAATTTTCTGTCATTATTTGTTTCTTAGTCCTTACCCACAGGTGTGTATCATTACAGATACAATAATTATTTTAAGCATTTAATTTTCTGAGAAGGGGTCTCACTAGCTCATGCTGTTTTCAAACTCAAGATCCTTCTGCCTCAGCTTAATATTTTAATATATATTATACACACACCCATACATATGTGTGTATATGTATACACACACACACACACACACACACACATACATACACATATTACAAATTAACTTTGTAGATGGCCATGATGGTACACAATTAATCCCAGCACTTGCAAGGCGGAAGGAGTTGATCTTCATGTGTTCAAAGACAGCCAGGACTACATAGTGAGACTGACTCCAAACACACAAACAAACTTGCATTTTTAAGACTTTTTTCACAAGGTATTATAATTAAAATTACAAGTCTCGGGTGATTAGCTGTAACAGAAATACTATGTTACAAACTCATTGGTAAATTTGAAAAGTAAAATAATAGATGCTTATCTAAATGACACCACTAGGTCGTATCATGTAACACTCTACAACCAATGACTACTTTTCAATTTCTGTTTAAATAACTAAATTCTCCCTTTTTGGCTGGGGTAGGGAGGTTGAAACATTAGACACGGTCACAAACAAGATAGAAAGTAAGGACTGATGCCTGAATTGTCCTCTCATCTCCACTGTGGCAAGCATGTATCCATGTTCATATGTGCATACAGATACCAAATGTTCACATGCATAAGATAAAAAAATCTTCACAAGAAATTGACACTTGGGAGGCAGAGGCAGGCGGATCTCTGTGAGTTCGAGGCCAGCCTGGTCTACAAAGCAAGTCCAGGACATCCAGGGCTGTTACACAGAGATACCCTGTCTGGAAAAACCAAAAAAAAAAAAAGGAAAAGAAATTGACCAATTAATTGATAAGTCAACTATATTCTGAATCATTTTTGTAAGGCTAAAAGAAATATTATATTACTGTGAAAGAAATTTAATATTTTACTGAAACAAATAGAACCAGAAAAATACATACCCTTTATGAACATAAGTTGTAGCATTATCTGGTTCCAAATCAATACATTTATCATACATTTCATCAGCTTTACCAAACTGCTGTTGATCTGTTAATGCCTATGTGAAGAAAAACTTCAGTTATATATATTACCTGAAAAAGGGTCACAGCGTCAGCATTTGGGAGACCAAGTCAGGAAGATCATAGGTTCAAGCCCAGCCTGGGTTTAAGTTCAAATCTTGTTTTTTGTAGTTTCAACTCTAAAACAATAATCTTCAAGAACTTTTAAGGAGGCTTGGTAGGGCACCCCTTTAATCCCAGCATTCGGGAGAGGTGATGGATCTCTATGAGTTCAAAGCCAGTCCGGTATATAGTGAGTTCCATGCCTGCCAAACCTAAAAAATTAGCGGCTGGACAGATGGTAGATAATAACTATTTGCAACTCTAATTCCATGGAATTCTGACTTTCAGGGGTGAAAAGAATGTTAGACAGTTCGCACGGTGGCATCATATATATTAAATTGGGGTGTCCAGGAAGGATTAGTATGTTCCCCTGGGCAAGGATTAAAGGCAAGTTCATTAATACTTCTGAAAACTATTTCATTAAGTGAGGTAAGCCAGACTCAGAAAGACAAATATCACAAATTCTTTCTCATATGCACATCTCAGCTTTGAATTTTTATGTGTTTATGTATGGGTATAAGTGTGGGTACATATCATGAAAGTAGATAAGGGACCTCAAGAGTGTAAAAAGAGGTTCTAAGGGAGAAAAGAGGGTAACAGAATACATGTGACATACAAGGGATTAGGATGGTGGAAGTCTGAGGGGAATGGGAGCAGTGAGGAAGAAATTATGTATGAAGTTGTTGGAGAGAAGGAGGCCTGGTACTCTGTGTGCTCATTAACAAGCATCTTAGACAAAGGAGAAAATAAGCTGTTACAGCTTGGACAACCATTTAACGAGCCTTGAACATACAAAAAGACTCCTATGCTGTGGATATTTTCCCCATCATTTAAGTAAAGAGCAAATTTTCTGAAGGAAATTACTATTGCCAATCCAGTTCTACTAAAAGCACAAGAGAAATGCTTGCCCAGAGTTTCTCCACCTTCTGAGTGTAGGGTCCCAGTTACCAGACTGTATGGTTGGGGATCTCCTGAGGTGATTCAAGACCATGCATGCCATGGGCCTTTAAATCAAAGCACAAACAAAGCTGCCTGGT
Organism: Lophiomys imhausi; assembly: GCA_907164525.1. Taxonomy (NCBI): domain Eukaryota; kingdom Metazoa; phylum Chordata; class Mammalia; order Rodentia; family Muridae; genus Lophiomys; species Lophiomys imhausi. The sequence goes on from CAJQZJ010032464.1 coordinate 6,559,972, forward strand.
TCCACACAAACTGTGACCAGGCTAGCATAGTTCCATACTGGATTCAGGTTACAAATGCAGTCCTTAAAACTTTTTACACTTACCTGGGCATAAAGTGCATAGCCTTCAGCACACCTTGGAAATTTCTTTATGACTTCTTCAAAACCTTTCATAGCTGCCTGGACTTGCGAAGAATTGTTTGCTGTATATGCCTGGCGATACTGTTCAAAAATCAAACTCCAGTTAAAGAGCTAAAAAACTCCTGGGATCTTAAAGTATTATAAAAGATGCATTACTTAAGTGTAAAAAGAACATTACTTGTTTCCAGGAAAGCAGGTGACTAAAGTTAACACAATTTGCTGCATCCAAAAAGTATCCAAGATGGGTGTTGTCTCAAAAAAAAAAAAAAGAATCCAAAGAACAACTCAGCAGTAGGGAACCAATCAACTAATTATGCCAGGAGAACTACAGTGTCACTGTGTATTCTACAGAAAGCAGAGGACTCTTAAGGCCTTGTGGTAGTTTGAGAATAAGAATGGTCCCATGTGGTCATATATTTGAATGCTCGTGTGTGCGTGTGCGTGTGCGTGTGTGTGTGTGATTACGGGGTGTGGCCTTGTTGGAAGTAGTGGATGTGGCACTGGGGTTGGACTTTGAGGTTTCAAAAGCCCATGCTAGGCCCGCTTTCTCTCTTTCTCTCCTAGTATGGATCAGATATAAGTTCATAACTACTGCTTCAGTACACTGCCTGCCTGCCTTTTGCCATGCTCTGACATGACGATACCACACTAATAACCCTTTGAAACTGTAGCTGCCAATTAAATGCTCCCTTTTATAAACTGCCCTGCTTATGGTGTCTCTTCACAGCAATAGAAAATAATACATGTTAACTAAGCATAAAAATGGCTTAATTTTGATTTATTTACTTTTCTGCAGTGCCAGAATTCAAAACAAGGACCTTATATGTTAGGCCTTCACATACTAAAATATCCCAACTACAGACTTTTTAATGTAGTTATTTTCATCTTAAACCTGTAACTATTTATGATACAACTTTTACAAGGAAAATTATTTTACGACTGGCATGAAAAGAGCAGAAGCAGCTAAGTCATGTCATAACTTATTTGACTCATAAATTATTTCCTCAAATTGTTTTTGAATCCTCCCTAGGCATTGCGTACCTAGCTCCTGAGTTTATAGCAGAGTTGCTTCTCTACCACAAACCACAAAGACATCTCTTAAACAATGTTCATAGCAGTCTTATTTGTAATAGCCAGAAACTGGAAACAACCCAGATGTCCCTCAACTGAGGAATGGATAAAAAACTGTGGTACATCTAGACAATGGAATACTACTCAGCTATCAGAAACAAGGAAATTATGCAATTTGCAGCCAAATGGATGGAACTAGAGAAGCTCATCCTGAGTGAGCTAACCCAGACTCAGAAGGATGCACATGGTAAGTACTCACTTGTATGAGGATATTAGCCATACAGCACAAGACAACCATCCTACAGCTCACAGACCCAAACACACAGGAACCTAGCATAACTAGCCTATGAAAAACTCCACCCAGCATTGAGTCATAGACCCTAGTGACTGTTAGCGGAACACATTACCCTAACTGGGCTGCCTTATCAGGCCCCAGTACAAGAAGAAGCTCTTAGTACTCATGTGACAGATGAACTGAAGGGGTTTAGTAAGTGGGGCTCCCCTCATCTGAGGAGAGGATGAAGGTGAGGAAAAGGGAGGGAGGGTGGGGCCTGGATGGGAGAAGCGATGGGAGTTTTATCGAGATGTAACTTGAAAAAATAAATTAATAAAAAAACGTTATACATAAAGAAAGGATACTGATCTTGTGGATACTATAAAATACAAATGTGCTTATGAGCTTACAGGTGAGAATGGCACCTACCAGTGCAAAACACTTCTGAGCTTGTGCCAAAGCAAATTTGGGTCTTAATCTAATACACACGTCAAAATCCGCCACTGCTTCTTCAACTAGATCCAGCAGGATTTTCAGCTACGGAAAGAATACATAATTAAATGCAATCAGAACAACACTCTCAACATTTAAGTCTGTACCACCTTTCTCTTCTGTCGTCAGAGTTAATGCTCAACATTCAGTAATTATTCAACATCAAATTACTTTGCAGGAAAGAAAGTCATAATTCTAAAACCTTAAAAGTGGTGTCTGATTTAAAAATAAAAGATAATCCTTTTTTTATTCACTGTAATTTGGATAAAAAAAAAATTGTAAAAACCGAAGTACCTCTGTACTTACATTCAAAGCAAGATCAGGCTTTATGTAACTGCCATTCAATTAACTTCAAAATAGTAAAAATAAAGATGGAAATGGCAAGAATTATTACACTGTTATTTCAACTCTTTATGTTTTGGAAACACTGGACAAAATTCTCCCCTTCTAAGAACTTCAGGCCAAGTAAGTCCGTAATCCCAGTACTCAGGCTCTTGAGGCAGGAGGACTGACTGAGAACTCAGATGAGCTTGCACAACCAGTGAGACGTAAGTCCAAAATTAACAAACAAATCTGATATTTTCAGTTGTTACAGAAGCTATTTCTACTCTGCTGTACTATAAGAAGCCAAGCTAAGCTAATTAGACTAGACCAGGTGTATTCTGGGTGTTTGCTTCCCTGCGTGTGGTAGGTAGCTCACAAAGTGCCTATAACTCCAGGTCCAGAGGGAGACTCAAGAAACCCCGAAAAGCAGTTATGAACTGAAGCTCTAGTAAGGCCATGTCTACCTGTCCTCGGTGGTGGTAAACGTCTGAGTTCTGAGGGTCGATCTCAGCAGCCATGTTGAAGTCCTGTGTGGAGAGCATAGGCTGCTGCTGCTGCATGCACATGGTGCCTCTCTTGATGAGGGCATTGGCTCGGAGCTACACACCAAAAGGAGAGAAACTCCTGGTTAATTTTAAAATAAAATTTAGTTTAAGGGGAAAAAAATTCTGTAATGCCTATTACAGAGTTCACCCTTTTAAAGACTATATGAAAACTTGTTTATAGTTACAGTAACTAAACAGAAAGCTGATCATTGAAAATTTCAGGGCATTTTTATTTTACCTAAAGAACACATATACATATGCACAACCTATAGCCCAAATGCCCGAAAACTACTACTTACCTCTAGTCTGTCCAAACGTTTGTCTATTCTGAATGTTTTATATACAGTAGGACTCTTTTTCTGGTTATCATTAGTCTTTTCATCAATGATTAATATTCTTTTTATGACACAATATTTCAGTGTCACAATACTGAACATATGGGTTATTTCTATGTTTGAGTGTCATGATTAATACTGCTGTGAACATTCAGTTATGCAGTGTATGGCTTAAATTCTCTGGAAGCAGAGTTCATAGATAACAAGGCAACCATGTTTTAACACTTTGAAGAATAGCCAAACTTGTTTCCAAAAAAATCTTTTTTATCATTTTATATTCCTACAGCAACACATGGTTCCAGTTTCTCTATATCCTTAGCAGAATTTGTTACAACCCATTTTTGATTTATAGTCTCATTGCTTATGTTTTCAAAACAATAATAATAATTTTAGCCATCGTAATAAGAATCAAGGGGTACTTCAATTAAGTTTTGCTTGACACTGTCCTAACAGGTAATGGTACTAGAGTACGTTTTCATACTATCATTGGTCATTTGTAGAGTTCTTTGGTGAGTTGTCCAAATCTTTTGTACACTTTATGATTAGGTTTCCTTTTTACTGTTGGGTTCTAAGCTTTTATTCTTGATTGCAAGGCCTTTGCCATATGAATGATTTATGAGTATTTTCTTCCATTCTATGGAAGGTGTTTTCAGTTTTCTAATACTGTCCTTCCAAGCACAGGCCTACTTAAAGCAATCCTCCAACCTCAGCCACCTACCACATCTGAGTCAAAAGTTGTCACTTTACATTCACTATTTACTGTGCATGAGCACCTGCCACAGAGGACACTTGCTCAAGTCCACCCTTTCCTCTACATGAGGGCTCCGGGGACTGGACTCAAGTTGCCAGGTTGGGAGCCAAGTTCTTTACCTAGTGAGCCATCCTGATGGCATTTTTTTCATTTCTGAAGTTATATTTTAGGTGTCATATTTCAGAAACCCCTTCCTAATACAAGAAACTAATGCTTACTCCTATGCATTTCCTTAAAGTTTTAATTTTTAGTTCTTACATTTACATTTCTGGTTTGTTTTGAGGTAGTTTTTATACATGGAGTACAGTAGATATTATCTCTCCTTGCCATTAAAGCTAAAAGTCATGATCATGAACACAGGCTTCTTCTTCAAAGATATAATGTATATACTTTGTAGTACAATATAATAGTTTTAGTAATTAGGAACTCAACATGAAGAGATTAAGGAAAATTTTGTAGGGTAACTTCAGTATAAAATTTAAATTTGAAAAGGATTTGAAGAATACTTAGAAGAGTACCATCAACCACACTGCTTTCATTGTCACCACTATTCAAAGACAATCCTTTACAGTATGCCATGGCCACAAGAGGGATTTAACAGTACTAAATGCTGTAGAAAAGTTGTTTATTTTCTTACCCGAAGATAAATATTACTGCTTTAGATTCACTACACCAATATTATTAGAAGTAGAGTCCCAAAAAATAGACTTTCGTGGAACTACTAGTGAAACGCAAAGGAATCAAGCAAAGCAACTGTAGAAGTTGCTTTGTTCACTTTCTCCCTTTCCACACACACATACATTACAACCATACCTTCACATTAGCTTCCTTCAAACTGATGACCTTATCTAAGTCAGGTTTGGCGGCGTTGGCACTGCCAATGAGCAGATAGAAGGTGGCTCGTAGCAGTAATGCTTCTGCCATGTATTTGCCTTGAGCATCTATTTCCTTCGAGCATTCACTTATGATTTTGTCATAGTTTTCTTCTTCCATATATTGTTTAGCTTTTAAATATCCAGAACTGAAGATGAAAGCAAACACAGGAAAATAGTTATTACTAAGGAAAGACCAATTGCTAGGACTTGCCACATGCGGCACTCTGAATTGTCATTTCCTCCTGTATTAATCAGTCAGTAAGGACAGGAGCTGGGTTAGAAATTAAGCTGACTAGGATTTCTTTTCTTTTCTTTTTTTGGTTTTTCAAGACAGAGTTTCTCTGCATATACCTGGCTGTCCTGGACTCACTTTGTAGACCAGATTGGCCTTGAACTCACAGAAATCCACCTGCCTCTGCTGGGATTAAAGGTATGTACCACCACTCCCGGCCATTACAGATAGCTATGAACTGCCATATGGTGCTGGGATTTGAACCCGGGTTCTTTGGAAGAACAGCCACTGCTCTTAACTGCTAAGTCATCTCTCCAGTCCCTGACTAGGATGTCTTAACCAGTAGGATTTTCTCGATACCTTCAAGAAACAGTTTTCAAGCAGATAGCAAGGTCACTGCAGAATCCTTAGGTTTGTACCCTGATTCAAACATTAACTAATGAGTGAGTTAATTTGAAAGACACTCTTTTGTAACGTGGATGAGGACCTTGTCTTACTTTCTGCCTGGGGCATATCAGTGGTACTCAACAGCTGTTTAAGGGCTAATTGAAGAACAAGGAAGGAAGCAGACAATAATCAGGGCAAGAGGAGTGGCCAGATGTGTGCTTTGTACAGACCATTGTTTTGTACAGGATGGACTGAGTAAGGAAGAAAGACTAGAAGTAAAAACAGAGCCTCAACTAGATTTACTGTTCCACTTTAAAAAACAGACCTAGAATTATCTCACTTCAGGTCAGTAGACTTGTGAGGCAAACACATTTACCCAACAAGCTATCCTGCAGAGCCCCTAGAACAATCTCTCCTTTTTTTTTTTTAAGGTTTTTCAAGACAGTGTTTCTCTGTGTATCCTTGACTCTCCTGGACTCACTTTGTAGACCAGGCTGGCTTTGAACTCACAGAGATACACCTGTCTCTGCCTCCCAAGTGCTGGGATTAAAGGTGTGTACCACCACGCCCAGCAACGTCTCCTTTTAAAATGCAGTCAATACAATTTTTTCCCTTTTCTTCTTTTTTATTTTTTTTTTGAGACAGGGTTTCTCTGTGTAGCCATTGCTTTCCTGGAACTTTCTCTGTAGACTAGGCTGGCCTCCCGAGTGCTGGGATTAAAAGCATACACCATTACCACTCAGCTACAACGCTCTTCTAAGATGATGACTGCTAGTGGACATATTCAATAAAGAGATTTCTGACAGAAAAAAGTGCACTACAGGACTTCTAAAACATTTGATTCATGACAGCTGGACATTAACATGGTGTGAAAATGACATACTTTAGAAGTACGTAATTCAAATTTGTATCCTGCCTTGGGCTAGACACGTGGTACAATCCAGTGCAGGGAGCCACAGCTCCCAATCACTCACAGGACAATAAGGGCAAATCACTGATTCTCTACAGCATATATGTTGCTTAGTGGGTTATGTAAATGTATATTTGACTTACCATATTTTCAACTTACAATGTATTTAGAGGGGTGTAACCCCTCAAAAATTAAAGAGTATCTGTATTAAAGAGCAGTGTAAATTAAAGTATAATTTCTCATTTTAGTTATTATATTCTAGACAGAGAAAACGGGAATGTGCTCTCTAAGAAAAATTGTATCAAAGTCTTCTAACTTCACACTAACCTTTTATTCTCTATTTTGTTGTTCAAGTTACCAGAGTAAGAAAACAGGAGCAATTACATTAAAATCAAATTGAAAGTAAAAAGTTCCACTTACTGAAAACATGTAAGTACTTACATAGGTCTCAAAATCTTAAAATAACCCTGTAAACTAAGAATTAGAAGTAAACTGTGGCACATGCCTTTAATCCCAGCACTTGGGAGGCAGAGGCAGGTGGATCTCTATGAGTTCGAGGCCAGCCTGGTCTACAAAGTAAGTCCAGGACAGTCAGGGTTGATATACAGAGAAACCTTGTCTTGAAAAACCAAAAAGAAAAAAAAAAACAAAACAAAGAATTGGAAGTACTAGTTTTATCACAAAGATGATGATGACAATAAGGCTCGGAGTGAGACTGAACTACAAACTACAAGTTACAACAATGGTTCCAGGTGTGGGCTCTTGTGAATCATTCACATACTCTCTGGTTTTTGGGGATGAGGACTGTTTACTGTTATCAAAGTTATGTGACATCTAAAACATGTATTTCCCAACTATGACTTTCTGGAAGATTGTATACCAATATGTACATGTTGGTGTAATTATGCAATTTCCTTAAAACTCAGCTATGCTTTACTACAAGGAACAGTATTTCCCTTTCTTCCACACATTAATAAATACCCAAATGGTAAAATTACTACCTTGTATCAGGGAGGAGTTACCCTAATGAAATAACATGCTAGATGGCATATATATCACAAAGGCTTTGATTTCAACTTTCTATAGTATCAAGACTGTCACTGTCCTGGACAAGTGGAAAAGACTTGAAGAAATTCATAGCATTCCTAAGCATTTATCAGCTTATAAATTAAGAACTACTCTGCACTTAAACATTTGGAATTTGAGCTACATATAATTTAAGGTAGCACTTTTATTCAAATTGTCTACCAATCACACCAGTTGACTTAAGGGGTGTTCTCTTGATAATCTCACAAAGACTACAAAAGCAGTACAGACTCTGCCAGAGAACTGACAGGTGTCTGCTAGAAAGAGAGGTACTGCTGCAATAATTGACGATATACAATTTAAGGTTATTGTAACTCTATCTTACAATGATTTTCTTTTAGAGGTAGGTGACTGTAAACCTACTTGTGCTCCAGGCAAATTTCATAGCACCAAAGACATCCAGCAGATTCTGTGCTCAGCATACTTACTTTTCTTTTACTTCTAAAGCTTCTCCTTCCTTGTCTTTATCTTCATCAGACTTCTCTCCTTTAAGCAATGGTTGAGAAATTATATCATCCGTGAAAGAGCTGAAGTAAGACTTAATAAACTGTGGAGATGGCATCAGAGGTTCACGGTTCTGAAATTCAATCATGATTAAGCTTCTTTTTAAAATGAGAAAACACTAATCAAAGCAAGTACACTGCAGAATAAAAATGACTTATAGCTAGTGGATTTTAATTTTCAAATTAATAAACAATAGTAAGCTGTAAGCCACAGGATAAGACTGGAAATCTAACATGTTTTACAAGTGATTTTAAAGAACTCCATTATGAATTGCTGAAAGGCAAAAAAGTTCTGAGCCCCAGTACTATATTGCTCTTAGATTCACAGTATATGTTAATACATGAAAGCCTATGTTAAAGAAACCTATTAAGTGGTGGTGTTTTGAGACAGAGTCTCACTCAATACAAACTAGCTTATCTAATCCCTTTGTTTTGCCTCCCAAGTACTGGAATTATAGGCCGGTGCCAAATAAGCCCAGCTGCTCAGATTAGTTACAAAGATCAACTTAGCAGAAAATGGTGTCGTCAGTAAAGGAAAAGGGAACTCTGAACTTCCTGAAACTTAGCCGTGAGCCCTGGGTGATCTTTAGCTAAGCTCACTCTCCCAGCACTCTACTTCCCTCCACTAGTTAATTGCATTAGGCCCTTTATACTTAATAAATCTGTTCCATTAAAACGAAACCCTGTAGGGCAAGGGAACATGCCTTAGGTGCTATGCCACCTAAGAGTATAGGAAAAATACAACCCATAATTTCAGTTGGTATCACACATACTATGTCCAGGTTCAAGCAATACTGATTGAACTATTACCCACTCATTTAATTTACCTTATATTTTTCTTTGGCATTTTCTTTCCCGAGAAGTTTCAGAACTTTATCAGCTAACAGCATGCTCTGCTCATTTTGGAACCCTTCTAATATACACACAGCAGTGACATCTGGAAATGATGAAAAAGTAGAATTATGGGATTATTGTGAAGATGAACAGCAGCATCAAATAGGTACAACTGAACCACAAAAAGTGAAACTTGGCTCAAACCAAGACAGAGTTGTTTAATTTTCAAGAAATTGTCAATACTGTACTTTCTGGGGTTTGTTTTTCTCACCTGAGATACGAATGGGCTTATCCTGTTTAATTTCTGATATCTCTCAATGCTCTAACATTCTGCAGATAGCAAAGAAAACAAGGAATCCAGAATATTCGATTCAGATTCTTGTGTAACAAATGAACAAAGCAGAATCTCACACCTTGCTATGTTGCCTATGCTGTTATCAAACTTCTACACCCAATTAATCCTCTTGCTTCTCTTTGTAAGCAGCTTTTTTAAAGGGCTTTGGGTTATTCAGTCTCCAAAGCTATCTTGCCACAGAACTCAAATTCTGCCTCAAACCACCACTTTCCCTGCCACTAGAGGCATTATTGCAGATGTGGCTGCTGTGTCACATGTGCATCAGTAGGTGGCAGAGAGGAGAGAGGCTATGTCTGCATTCAGTCTTCTGACCTATGAACATCTGAATGAATAGTAGCCTAACATTCCTGGGAAAAAAAGCAAGCCAGAGACCAGCACCATGGGGCCTGGACAGGGAGCTAGCCTGTGACAATCACCAGTCCAGCACCAAATGGGCTCCCAGGACAGGAACCAAACCAGAGATCAGAAGAACCCTGCCTGCCCCTGGATGTAGGGGTTGGCTGTGCCAGCCCTGCCTTTTTTCTGCTTTTCGGTGGTGTTGGTGAGGGAGAGATTTCACCACCCCTTTTGCCCTCACCACCAGTGGCAGACAGGAAATTTGGCCCTAATGGGATCACAAGAGCAGGAGAGCTGCCCCTGCCCCTCACATGCTGCAGCACTCAGGAGAGCTGGGGTTTGTTTTTCCTCTCCTGTGATATGAATGGGCTTATCCTGTTTAATTTCTAATATCTCTCAATGCTCTAACATTCTGCAGAAAGCAAAGAAAACAAGGAATCCAGAATATCTGATTCAGATTCGTGTCTGAATAGCACAGTACATCTGGCTCTGGATGTGAGGTTGTATGTGAGCCACCCCTGCTTTTTGTCTGCGTTTCGCTGATATTAGCAAGGGCACTCTCTGTTGCCCTCCCCACAGGTAGTAGGTAGGAGAGTTGGCTCTGATGGGGTCATGAGAGCAGGAGAGCTGGTCCAACTGGTTACCTGCTACAGTACTCAAGGAGAGCAAGCCTTGCACCTTACCTGGGCAGCATGGTAGAACTGGCCCTGTATGTGGGGGCTGCAAACACAGAACCAGGACTTTGAGTTGGCCCACCCCAACATCTACCCCATGGATGAACTGTGGGAGTGTGTGAAGAGGCCAGTTCCACAGACACAAAACTACAGGATCTCCATGACACAGGACGACAACAGTGTATTTGAGAGGAGTCCCAGTGAGGTTCCAGTATTGACAAAGTGGCAGAAACCAGAGGTCTTGTACCAGACCAAGGAGCCATTATAATGAACATTTGCAACCAAAAGTGTTGACAAAATGGAATATTGTCTGACACACTGAGATACACTAAAGCTTCCAAAATGAGGTTTCTTTTTTTTTTTTTTAAATGTTGGGAGAGGTTTCAAGGGTGGATGGTGGGTGTGAGGGAGATGAGAGGAACAGGGTGCACAATGTGAAATTCACAAATTAAAAAAAATAACAATAAAAAGATGGAAAAGAAAAACACCACTTTCAATGGGGTCTACCACAGCTCACAATAAAGTGGTTTGAAATGTGAAAGATCAGAAGTCCTCCATCACTTATCTTTTTATTCCAGATATTCAAGCAGTAGCTGTGACCTCTCTTCCTAGCTCCACTCTTCACAACCAAAGCCTCACTCTTCCAAACAAGTCAGTCTGCGCTACATGTCCCTGCTAACTCTGGCTAATGCTGAGGCCATGTTCACTTCTCAATCCATTTCTTTCATCTAAAGCTCCAGCCAACCTCTTCTCTGCCAATTATCCTCTAGTAACTTCAAGGTCTAGTTCAAAATTTAGCATTCCCATTCTAAAAACAACATTCTTTTAGGAACGTATGCTTACCATTTATAACTGAGATCCTAAGTTTTATTCCCCAATATCAACTCCAAAAGTTACTAAAAGAATAATTATGGCTAAATTTTATTACTGATGTTTTTAAAGGACATGTGAACATGCACTGAAAGTTCTTTTAGACTGCAGAAATTACTTTGGTTTAGCGTCATATCACTTAGAAAACAGAACTTGAAAAGACCATCACGATCTGTATTTTAATTGCAGTTTTGGAAACACACATTGCTAATTAGATGCAGGAGAACATTTGTAGCAATTTCCGAGAATGACACTGTCACTTGGATATTTTATAGCAATTATCCAATCTGCAATTGTGCATAAAATAATGTCTGAAAATATGAACGGGAAAAATGTTTTATTTAATGACTCATCTCCAAGTTATTTTACATTTATACAATAAAGTTGATGAAAATATGTCAACACTAACCTGCTAAAACTACTTTGCTGATTTTCTTAGTCTTAATACTCACTAATAATTCCTCAGTTGACGCTGGGCATAGTGACACATACCTTTAATCTTAGCACTTGGGAGGCAGAGGCAAGTGGCTCTCTGTAAGTTAAACATCAGCTGGTCTACATAATGAGTTCCAGGACAGCCAATGATATGAATAGAGACCCTGCCCCACAAACACGAACAAACAAATACATATTCCACAGTGGAAAACAGAGATAGAACTTATGTTATCAGTCATTTCAATTTAAATTAGAGAACAAATTCTCAACTGAGGAACAGTTTAATACTGAAAGACAATTAGCTGGTTTTTACACCCACAAGGCAAATTCATTTAAATTTACTAATGACTATAAAGCCGTTGGTAATTTTCCTATGAAAACACAGAAACACCCTCACCTTCTAAACACTCCTTCTTATTGTCTAGCTTCTCATGGGCTTTTGCACGTCTAAAGAGAGCTTTCACATATTTGGGGTTAAGTTCAACAGCCTTTGTACAATCTTGTGCCACCTCTTTCCATTTTTGCTGTAATTGAAAGCATGAAAAGAAAGAGACAAAAAGTTACATTGAAAACAGTTCTTTGTTACACTGAACAGTTGTTCAACAGAATTGAGTTTTCAAAACTCTAGCAGACCAAGTGTTAAGAGTTTCTCAATAAAAGTATTTCTAATTCAAAGAATAACTACAATATACCAAAGCCCCCTCTCTCATATATATGAAATAAAGACACTATACTAGATTTTTACAAAGGCAACGAAGGTGTTCAGACTTCTTTGTACCTAAGCCTACCTGTGGCTTTGTGCTCACGCCCGCCCGCTCTCACTCCTTTACGCTGGTGATCTGGATCCATACCTTCCTTCCTCATCTCTGGAAAACCCCACCTCTCTTCTGAGCCAGCCAATGACAAGGACTCGTGCTCAGATCTTGTTCTTCCTCATCTCTGGAAAACCCCACCTCTCTTCTGAGCCAGCCAATGACAAGGACTCGTGCTCAGATCTTGTTACTTCTTACAGTTACTATTTACTTATTAGCACTTTGCCATTAGTCTACCTTGTCACTTGACTTGCTACTCACATTACTGGCTGCCCCCTCTCAAATTATTTGGCTGAATCCTTCCTTCTGTTTGATTGCTACATGTTTCAACCTTCAAGGACTCACCTCCCTCTTCTCCCAATGTGATTGTCTGGCTTTATATAACATCTAAAAATCAGATGATTCCCAAAGTTATCTCCAGCCAAACTACCCTGCTAAATTACAAATGCCTGTTAAACTATCTCCTTAGCTGTCTCTTTCTTCCTCTGCCCCGATGGTATTAAAATTCTTGCTTGTCCTCATGCTTCATACTCAATGCAACAGCAAATTTTGCTGGTCTTCAGCTTTCCTTTATGTGTTGTGTGGGCTACTGCAACAATATGCTTACCTGCTCTCCCTGTTACCCTGTTTCCAATATATTCTTGACAGAAAAGTAGGAAAAAAAAATCTTTGCTATTTCTGCCCTGCTAAAATCCCTTAAATACTTTCATTGTACTCAGAACCAATTGCAACTTCGTTTGTTTCACTTATTCATCATTTTCTTCAGGCAAGGTCTTGCTATGTTATCCCACAATGGCCATCAGCTCATAGTCCTCTACCTCCTAAGTGCCGAGAACACAGGAACAGACCATCACACTTATCACAAATTTAACCTTAATGCTGCCTACAGACTTTTCCTGACTTGGTCCCTGCTTATTTCCACTTTCATTTCTCTGTACTCAAGAGACTTTCACTTTTTAAACACCAGATGCTCGTCTCAGAGCAATTACACATCTTAGTTTCCCTATGATTCTTAGGTCCCCTATAGCACCCTCTTCTTCACTGTTTTTATGCATCAATCCTCTATAAATATACAATATAGTATACAATAGTACTACAGTCTTTAATAGGAATGAAAGATTTGGACATGATATAAAAAACTGTACAAGACATGATAGTAACAAAAATGTGTCACACACAGTATGTGTAAAAGGAACTCATTTTCTTCCTTTTGCATACTATAGACAAGACAAAAAAATTGGATAGTCTCAAACTGTTGTGGAGGGCAGGATCACTAAGAAACTTTAACCTTCTAAACTGATTTTATTAAAATTTATAGAATTTTGGTCTATGATTTTGGCTAGGAAAACTGAAGTGAAAAACTTTTATAATTTCAAATCAACTTCAAAAAGTGCATTATATCTGAGTAAAACTAACTAAACCTTTAAGCAGATAAACAGAGGAAACAACACAGCATACATACCAACTGTTCAAAGGCAGCAGCTCTGTTCTGATAAAATGTAGAAAGGTCTACATTCTTCTCAGAAGGGCACAAACTAATAGCCTCGGTATAGCACTGAATAGCTTGCTCATATTTTCCTGCTTTGAAATATTTGTTGCCTTTGTTTTTGGCTGCTTGGGCTCTATCCAGAGAGCTCTGAAATGAAAGAAAACAATCATTACAAACTAACTGACATTCAAGAATAAATTCAGACCACAGTGATTAAAAAAATTTGATGAAAGAATATAGGAAGATAGGATGGTTGTTTACAGTTCAAAACCACTTAGACTTTTCCCCAAAAGGACTAATACATTAACGTATCATTTATCATTTCTGTCAACATTAGAAGTGGTAATTTTAACATTTGCCAGCCAAATGGGTAGGTATAAAGACATGTTTTTCAGCCAAGGTAATTTAAACTCCTTGTTTTGGAAAAAATCTAATCTTAGTGCATGAAAACCAGTCAGTGTATCTGAGTGTGGTAGTACAAACCTGTAATCCCAGCACTAGAAAGTCTAAGAGTTCAAGGCCAGTCTGAGCTAAAGAGCAAGCCCCAATTCAAAAGCAAACAGCAACAACTGATTCAAAAGCAAAAAACGGCAACTAAATGAGAGGCCAACAGACCCCAAACTTCGTATTTTGAGCAGCAGCAAGAAGGATCTTTATGACAAAGCAGACTTGGTAGACAATGGTAGGCTCAAACCACAGGACAGTAACTGGCCTCTCTAGAAATGATTATGTCTATTATTGGTACAACACAGTCAGGCTAACTCTCCGGCAAAGGGTAGTTATGACCAAGATGATGGGGTCGTGTCAAGTTGGATCCCTTAGGATCCCAAGAGGATTTTGATAATGGCTGGAAATGTACCTACTATTTCTTTTCCTTTTGGAGGTACTAGGAATCAAACCTCAAGGCCTCTCGAATGCTAGCCTGCTCCCTGCTTACTCTCTATTGCTCTTCTTTAGCATCATTATAGCTATAGGCTTTGTTGTTATTTCTAGTACAGTATACAAAAAGGGATTTGTATATAACTCAAACTATCTATATACATAAGAATATAACCTAAACAATTTAAGCTAGACAAGAAATTTATGTATTTTAAAAACCAAGATGTGGGATAAGGAACCAAGAACACAAATCAATAGATGAATAAAAAAATCCTCCCATTTGCCAACAATTTATTCAGCTTCTAAAAGCTTTCCAGTATAAGTCAAATAGTAACCATGAAACATATTTTAAAGATAAATAGGTTACAGAAATGTGCCACCTACAGTCTAGGCCTCATGGATAGGTTAGCTACAAATACAGTCAAAGACAAGCTTACTTAAAAAATTTGGGGGGGGGGGTGAGGCACATTCATGGGACTATGAAAACATGCCGGAACCAAAAAAAAAAAAAAAATCAAATGACCCAGGTCCACTGGTGCATGCCTTCAATCCCAGCACTCAGGAGGCAGAGGTAGGTGTATTTCTGAGTTGGAGGCCAGCCTAATCTACAGAGCAAGTTGATGGCCAGGGCTACACAGAGAAGCCCTACCTTGAAAAAGAAACAAAGCAACAACAAAAGCAAAAAAAAAAAAAAAAGACAGACAGACACATGAGAACGCTTGTGTGGCATTAGGAAGACAACCATCAGGTGAGAACCGAACAGCTGGTGTTTAGGACAGCTTAATCTTTCTCTACCAGAAAAAAGAACAAGTCAGACTGCAATATGGCTGTGTCATCATGAAGGGAGGCTGGTCTTTCCAGGAGACCACACAAAGAGGAACTGCTAACACTGAAAGAAAGCCAGTACACACAAGAGAGGCACCCAACTCAAATAGAACTAACATCTGATAAAGAGACTGAGCAGCGAGAGAGCAGCAAAGGGAGAAGAAGCAGGGGCTCACTCAGGGCCTTTAGAGGCAAAGCACACGTTCTAGCACTGAACTATAAAATGCCTACAGTCCACAATTAAACATCTTGAAAAGGAAAAAGAATTATTATAATAAATTTAAGATGGATTGTATTACAACATACACAGCTGAGGAACAAATTAAGCGCAAGGTGTGATCAAGGAAACTTGCAGAATGCAAAGAAAACAGGATAGGGGTGAGAAGTTTGAAGACAATAGCAATAAGTTCCAACATCTATCCAGCAATGTTCTAGAAGGAAAAACATAGTTAAAAAGAGTATATGAAATTATTAGAAAACAAAAGCACACATTTAAAAATATGTTATACTGAAATTTGTAGCAAAAAATCCACAAGATGTTTAAATAGAAAAGAAAATCAGATTGCCCAAAAGAAAAAAGAACAAATCAGGTAGAGCTGTCACCATCAGGTCTTGATAAATAACAGCAATCACAAGTTCTAAAGCAAGACTTTCAGCGTAAAATTCTGTAACTTGACAAACTAGTGTTTGAAGTTAAACACAACGTAGACATATAGTACAGCTTTACTGCTGAAATGAATTAGAAGCAGATGAATGACCAATATGAAAAGGCAGAAAGAATGGCACAAGAGCAATAATCATTACGTCTACCACTACAGTAAATGTGAAAAGTTGGTCTTTGACTAAAAGATTCCCAAATTGTTTAAAAGTAAAACTAAATTCTGTCTAATTAGATGACTTAAAGCAAAATGACACAAACATTTTAGAAAGGAAAAAAATAAACATTATAAAAGGCACATATAACACAAAAAAGGCAGTATCTAAGGACCACTCTTGAAAGCTGCAGCTGGAACACAACAGAGTTCTATTAATAAAGGTACAATCTGACCAAAAGTACAATTATTGATCTTTGTGCTTAATGAAACTTTAAAACAAGTCTGCCTTTGACAGTAAACAAAAATGAAAGAAAAACATTATTTTATTCAGCACAGTAAATTTTTCATTGTTTCTGAGTCACTGGAAGCTTGCCTAATAACTAAAACATTAGGGACTATGTACAAAATAATGTGGCATAACTACCAATATCTTTCAGTTATTCAATATTTTAACTAAAGATTTTCATATTAAATAAAAAGAACACTCACTGGCCAAAGTTCAGAACCTTGTTTCACTGGCACAAACAGGTAATGAACTCTTCCTACTACTGAAGGCTTGTCTAAATAAAATCACAAGTATACAGGAAAGCAGCTGGAACTGGAGAGGATTTCATTTAAGACAGAGGACAGCACTCTTCATTTAGGGAAGTCTAAATGCACTAAACCCAACAAACTGAATCTCAGCCAGCTGTTTACTTTGCATTTAATTTTATGTGGAAGGGTATGTTGCAAGCAGTATATCTATGCACCATTTAAGGCCAAAAAAAGGTACCAGATCTTCTGGAACTGGAACAATATATGGTTATTAATCATTATGTGGGTGCTTGGAATCGAACCCAAGTCCTAGATTAACAAGTGCTCTTAATCCTTGAGCCATTTCTCTAGCCCCTCAATTAAGTTTTGAAATAATTTCTGTTTAAAATTATCCTGATTTCTTAAGTCTACTTGATTTCCTTATTATACTACTGAAAATAAATGGTGTTCTGAAGACAGAGTTGAGAAAGAATTCAATCATATAGACAAATGTGAACTGGCAAACTCTCTTCCATCAGTTCCTTTACTCTCCACTGTGGACAGCCACTTAACTACAACTGGCAGTATCATGAAGTCCACTAATAACACCTCACGTTCTGATTGCCCCAACTCCCATTATTTTCTGACCCATAGCTTCTCTTCAATAAAAATGCAGAGGGGAAAAAAAAGGCAATACAACAAGGATAGTAATGAGAAGCTACCTTTTTGTACACAATAGAATTTATCACAAAAAGGTGGATATCAACAAATACTGGTCTTTTGCTAAACCCAAACTAGGCTTTTCACACAAAAACTAAATGTTACCAAGGGAAAAGAGAAGGCCTTAATAGACATTATAATCACTGTTTAATACAAGGGTTTTAACTCACCCCACAGAAATCTTTTTGTACTGTTTTTCAAAGGTATGTCCCTGTCTGTCCTCTCAAAATATATTAAATATCTTTAGAATTAAAGGCAGAAGTTAGAAAAAACAATTCTGAAAGTATATTTTCACAAATGAAAAATGAAGACAAGATCTCAAACATAATGGGAACATCATGAGAAGCTAGTTCAATCTTTTCATGTAGTCTACTGGTATATTCAAAAGCTACTAAAGTTATTAAAAGAAGCCACAAAATCACCTAACATTTCTGGAAGCAACTTGATTTCCATAGTCTTTTGAGTGCTATAAATTTTGTAATTAAATTTTATGGAAAGTTATTACTCCTGATCACCATTAGTTTTATTACACTTTGGTCTCAGACATGCAAGTTTGACAGGTTTAAAGAACACTAACTTGGTGGCTCAGTCCACAGACTGCATGCTGTGTAAGCACCATGACCCAAGCTTGACCCCACATAAGAAGCTGGGCATGCTGGCACGTGTGTAATCCTAGAACTGGGGAGTCAGGGACATCCTGGCTGGCCAGCCAGCTTAGTGTAATCAGAGTCTCAGATCCCAGTGAGAGAATCTGTCTCAAGAAACAAGGTAGACTGGCTTCTGAGAAATGAAACCCAAGCTGAACGCTAACCTTCACATTCACGTGTGTGTGTGTGCAATACACATCAAACACTCATCTCACCACAAGCTAGCAACTGGTAGTCCCACTAGGGAAGCTCATACAACATCACTTTGTATCAGTAGAACAGTGGGCAGCTTGGCCACCTTGGGAAGCCTCGTTTAATATTAAAAACAAAACTAAAATCCCCTCATTCCCTCTGAGGAATACAGTTTGAAGAGACAAAATCATATGTATTCTTTTCTCAAAGAAGGCAATACACGGACAAAAATTTAATCTCTGTGAATATTGGAAAAAATGTAATTAACTAAAGACATTTTTTATGCCCACTGTCATACTACTGGTTACTTAAAATTATAAAATTTAGCATTTTCTACCCCAGATTTGAGTAAGTTTCTTCTCCTCATAATGGATAATCACCAGCAGTTCTGCCAATGTGATTCTGATAAATCAATTCAACAAATGTCTAGATCCAAAACTTAAAATCATGAAAATGATGCATGAAGCAAGTTATCAGTTACTGCCAAAATTACTTACGAAATGTTAAGAGCTCCATCCTAAAGACATAAGAGGTGCATTTAGTCCCATTTTATGCATAAAGCCCCAACAGAATTAAAAAAATATGCTCAAGGCAGAATTCAAGCTCTATGGATATGACTTAACTACATGTTACTTCTATATTCTATGGATGACATAGTTGGCTTGTATTTACAGAGGGCTTAAGGAAAATTAAGAATCTTCACAATAGAACATCACTCACTATACCCATCCACTTCCCTGCACACACATGCAAAAAATAAAAACCAACCAACCAACCCCAATGCTTGTACTCTGGAGCTAAGCAAAGGAAACACTTATGTGATGCTCACCACAGACTTACTCCATACAAATGGAATCACCACTACAACCACAGCTCTTTTATTTTTTTGGCCAGGAAAGCAAAACTTAGTTCACTATGTTCGTGTGTGACAGCCAGAGGTTGATGCTGGGATATTTCCCTCAGCTGCTTTCCTACCTTATTATCAGTCCATTTGCCTAGGCTGGCTGGCCAGTGAGCCCCTAGGATGTACCTGCCTCTGTACCCCATAGGATCTACAACTGCCTTCTACATAGGTCTAGAGAGCTAGAGTAAGCACATTACTCTCTTAGTCATATAGTCCCCAAGCACTCAATTTATCACTACACATTTGGCTCTCTATTTCTATGAATTCAACAAACTGTGGAATTAAAAAATTCAAGGGAGAAGAAAACAACAAAAATCCTTAACTGTCGTTGGTGTATATTGTGATTAGGCCTAAAATGGATCTCTATCAGACCTTGAATCTGTACTACACATACATGTTTTTGTTTTTATTATTCCAAAAATAGTAAGTAAAGAAATTATTTTCCTAAAATGTACCATGCATCAGTTATTACAGAAGTGTCAAGATGACTTCAGTGTATGAATATGCACATAAAGTGTGATGTATATTTCATACAAAAATACAACACACACACAGCACTCAAGCATTGATGGTACCAATCCTTCGTAGACACAGAGACACAGTTATACTATACAACAAGGGTAGTCTTATTCCTAAAAGAGCATGCTACATGCCAGTATAGAAAACAAGTAAATGACTACTTTTCAAATGAATTACCACTAATCAAATACTGAAATCCCAATCTACACAAGAAAACACATCAGACCAGGAGTAAACCAGACAGTTGACAAGAAAATTAATAGTTCAAGGAATAGCAACTACATATGCACATAAATCCAATCCTATGGGGTAAAACAGAATCAAAAGCAAGTATCTCAGGCTATATATTTAGGAAACGATAAAAAGCATTAAACATGTCTTTTCTCTTTTCAATAAACCTTACTATGTGTTAAATCTTGTCAAATAAAAGGCAAAAGTTGCCCACCATGTCTTGAAGAGACAATCTTTTAAAGCAAGTTACAGTTTGAAATAAAGGTTCTAGGTAGTAAGTTCCAGTAAATGTTAATGAAAGTTGGTTATACTTTTCTCTGAAACTAAAATGACCAATGAATAGTCAAGAAAGTATTTTAGGAAATAAAAACATCAACCCCACAGAATTAAGATGGGAGGACACAAGGAAGTGACTGGCGTCTACACACTAGTGTCTTGACATTAGTTATGCTAGAGTGTGCTCAAAGTGATACACATTTGGCAACAAACAATTCCTATTAATCTTCAACAAATATATGTAAAATTGTAATTGTTTTTAAGAGGTTTATTTTATGCATGAGATTTGATTGCATGTATGTTATGTCCACTTTAACTGGCAATATTCTAAGTAAAAATCATTTAGTGAACCTAAGCTACCAAGCATCATAGTAAAACATAGAGTGCTGGTGATTTACCCACACAATCTTGTAGCTGTGGTTCCCTCCTGCTGCCAATAACTGCAAAAGATTATCCTATAGGGAATACCACCTGGCCTGGGACAGATGAAAATTCAAAACAGTTTCTACTGAATGTTTGTTGCTTTCATACCATCATAAAGTTGAGAAATTTTATGTTGAACCATCCTAAATTAGGATTTGTCAGTCATTAATTTATATATTTATATCTATAAACTTATAAGACCTTAACTCTATTTGAAGATTAGTTTCAAATACGTGTTGTATGCCACACATTGCATTAAATTCTGAGAGTAGAAAATAAAATAGAGCCAATCCCACTGCTCACAGATCAAGACTAGAGTGGTTATAGGCAGAAATAAGAAACTTTAGTATCATGATAGATGCTATAGCCTGGGGAATTATGGATCACATAGGAAGGGATTTCAGAAAAGGCGAGATGACTTGACTAGAGTGGCTTTTATGAGAATGTGAAAGACAGGCAATGTTCATAGAACATCCAAAAACCAGAATCAACAGCAAGTGGCAGCTGAGTGTGGTAACATATTCCTGTAATTCCAGTACTCAGGCAGGATAGAGCAGCGAGGTTACAGAGAAAATAACTCAATGGAGGAACATCATTTAAGATAAACAAAACTTTAGCTGCACTGGAAAGCTTTATCATTTTAAGCATGGGACTCATGGGATTTAATCTAATAGGGACAATGAAGTAGAAGATTACAATTGTTCTTCAATATTCAGAGGATTAATTCTAGAACCTCCTCATCCCACACCAAAATCTTTGGGTGTTCAAATCCCCTATACAGTATTTGCATATTACCTGGTTACATGCTCCATCATAACTGTTTTGTTTCAATGACAGTCATGCTTTTCTGCCCAGGCTGTTTCAAACTTGCAGGTCAAGTAATCTTTCCAAGGAGCTGTAACTATAGCTCTTTCTATGTACTGCTTCCTATGTAGTAGAGGATGACCCCGACCTCTGATCCTCCTTCCTCTGCCTCTTGAGTGCTAGGATTACAAGCACACACCACACCTGGCTTTATGCAGTGCTGGGGTTCCAACCAAGGGCTTTGTGTGAGCTACGCTAACCAAGCACTTTACCAACTAAGCTACAATGTCCAGCCCTATCCTGTGGACTTTCAATCATCTCTAGATTACTCATTACCTAGTACAATGCAAGTGCTATGTAAACTATTACTGTGTTGTTATCTAGGGGATGGTAAGAAAAATCATCTGCACATGTTCAATAGTTGTGCAAGTCTCCCATGCCTGAATATCTTTGATCCTCCATTTGTTGAATCCACAATGTAGGAAACATGGACAGAGCTGACTGCAAGCCAAAAATAAACAAAGAGATGGATAGTAGCTATCTGGTTGAGAAATGATAACAGTGGGAATGGAGTAGTCAGTTATTTAAGACATGACATAGAAGATTGAGCTTTTATCTACTGATTAGACATGGAGACCATAAAAGTGGTAAAAAGTAG
Source organism: Lophiomys imhausi (assembly GCA_907164525.1). Classification (NCBI taxonomy): domain Eukaryota; kingdom Metazoa; phylum Chordata; class Mammalia; order Rodentia; family Muridae; genus Lophiomys; species Lophiomys imhausi. The sequence goes on from CAJQZJ010032464.1 coordinate 6,582,087, forward strand.
TGATGACACCCAAGGTTCCACTTCGGGCATTTTATGAGACACATTAACTAAGAAAACGTTATAAGTAGGAAAAAGAGGAGACTAAAATACTTGTGAGACAAATGAAGATTCCTTTTATTAAAACCCTGTAAGAGATCTAGATAACATCTAGGGAACTTGTAAAACAGAACCTGAAGGTCATTAAAGGGAAAAAGGCAGAAGAGACTGGAAAGACTATCAATAATCAGTGATATTTTAAAAATAAAATAAAATTAGAAAACTTGTCTCAGCAAAAGAAAAAGTTATTAAAAGGGGCAGTATAAAGTATTACTAAAGGTAAGAAAAGTATTAATTATAATAGGAGTGCATCATCAGTAAGCCATAATTAAAAAAAATAACTAGACCTAGGTATGCCTTTAATCCCATGACTTGGGAATCAGAATCAGACATCTCTCTGAGTCTGAGGCCAGCCAGGGCTACACAATGAGACCAAAAAAAAAAAGGGGGGGGGGGGTTGGAGTGGAGACAGCTCAGTGGTTAAGAGCATACACTGACTGCTTTTGTAATGGACCTGAACTCCGTTCCAGCAACCATGTCAGCGGCTCACAAAGGCCTCTAAGCCCAGCTCCAGGGGATCTGATGCCTCTGGTTTCCAGTGGCACCTTCACTCAGGTGCACATAACTATACTTGTGTATACGCGCGCACATACACACACACAAATAAAGCCTCCAACATTACAACAGCTACTTTCTCTTATTACTGAATTTAAAGCATAACTGAATAGAAACTTACTATGAAATTAATAAAGTTATGAAGTCAATACTGCTCTTAAACCAATGCATATTTATTAGTGCAACTAGGACACCAGGCTTGGTGTGTTATTTGTTGTTAGTTCTTTGAGGTAGCTCAAATCTGAGTGAGAAGTGTCATGGATAAAATAAGAAATCTTCCAATTTTGAAAATCTGTAATTCAAATTTGAAAACACTACTGGAGTAAGACAGATCAGTGGTAAATTTTACAACTGCTTAAGTGGAATATGGTTTAATTCTTTACGTCAATCTTAGAAACTATCAACTGTCAGGTGTTTTCTTTAATGATATCTTGAAATTCTCATTACTTAAAACCAACATAAATAGCTTTGCATTTTTCTTCCAAGTGTTTGCTGCCTCATAAAGTGATAACTGGACACAGCCCACACCACACATGCAAATAAATACCTATCATTTACGATTTGGCAATCGGAAGCCTGAAGACAAAACTAAAAAGGGTTTCTAATCTGCTAACACTGAACCCTAAAAAATGTTTATTTATTGGTTTCTTAATTCTCTTAAAAATGTAGTTATTGCTTCAGCTGGACAAATAACACAGCATTAGAAACCTCATTTTTCCTTCAGCTGGAACATATGCTAGTATATTCAAATGCAAAGCAATTCTTTCAACCACAGGTAATACATAAATTACGATAAGCAGCCAGTTTTACTCATAATGACTCTAAGGAAATTCATTTTTAAAAGTCAAAAATAGTCTTCAATATTTATTGTTTTTTGACAGTTTCAGAGTACACATTTTGCGGGTTGTGGTGGCACATGCCTTTAATCCCAGCACTCGGGAGGTAGAGGCAGGCGGATCTCTGAGAGTTCAAGGTCAGCCTGGTCTACAAAGTGAGTCCAGGGCTACATAGTGAAACCCTGTCACAAAAAAAAACAAAACAAAACAAAAGTACACTACACATTTCTACTCATTGAGATAGTTAATAGAATATTAATATCAGTTGCCAAATATGTAAGGACTGGATATTGGGAATGTATGTTATACCTTATAATTTTCATAATTGTGGCCTAATTATTGTTTTGTATTATATTTATTGTTACAATAAAAAGAGCCTTTTATTGGACTAAAATGGGGAGCTGTTGGGGGGGGAAGATACACCTTAAAAAAAAAGCAGGTAAGACGATGAGGGGGAAGAGGGTGGGAGGGTGGGACTGGGAGGGGAAGGAGGGGACTCTGAGATGTAACTTGAAGAAATAAATAAATGTAATTAAAAAAAAAAAAAAGAGTACACATTTCTGGCCCGGCTTGGTGGCTCATGCCTTTAATCCCAGTATGAGCATGCATGGGATAGGGATGCAGCTAAAACTACACTGGAATGCTAGAACAGTTTCACATGTAAAACTACTTTTCTTTTTAATTACCTATGTGTTTGCACACACGTATGCTTATGTGCACCCAAGTGCAAGTGCCCTTGAAGACTAGAGGTACTGGATTCCCTTAGAGCTGGAATTTACAGGCATGAGCTGTTAGACATGGGTGCTGGGAATCAAACTCATGTCCTCTGCAAGAACAGTATGCACTCTTAACTGTTAAGTTACCTTTCTAGGCCAGCTCCCCTTATTTTTAATTTAATTTTATTTATGATTACTACAGAACTAAGAACTTTCATTTCTCTACTATCCCAGATTAAAATTAAATAGAAACTTCATATATGAAATTTTCACATGTATGAAACTTCATATATGTATATATATATATATGTATATATATATATATATATATATATATATGGAAACGATGTAAGACAGTAGTAACCAAGTCAAAGAATGCTCTTGACAACTGCCCTCAGTGGCACTCATAATCAAAGCATTTCTGAAACAGGCACTTAGAAGCTGCTTTTGCTAAAAATGCCCTTGAAAATCTCACTTTGGCTCAACAGGTGACTGAAAATAGGACAAAAGCCTAACATCTCTGCATTCGTTTTGTATGTCACCTTCAGCTCAACTAAACGCAGACAGGTTAAATCCTTGTCCTTAGTCTTTTTCCTAGAGTCACCTTGAATTGCAGGAAGAACAAAACTTCAAAGGGCAGGCACCCTTTGGATGAGGGTAATTATCCTGGATGCTGAGTCCACACCCTGGAGCACAAGTAATCATCTTGTAGGAACTGGACTAATCCCCTTAGGAACCCTTCATTCAACCCTCCCACCAACCCTTTGACAAGGGCTACTTAATAATGCAAACCTCTAGCCCTGATTCTCCCTCTATTTAAACCTTGAAAGTTCTTGAGTAAGCTAAAGTCAAACTTAGGGGTTACTGAAACCTTCTATTCATCCCTCTTTCCAGTGTAGCCACACTAAACAAATTTCAGCTTTTTACCATTACTTATCTCTGTAACTGGCTTTTTGGGGTTCGGTGGTCCAGCATAGTTTGCTGGGCCTGCCACTGCCAGGCCTTCAGTCTAAAAACTTTGGTTTGACATTTTTAGTGCTGGATGAAATAGAAGGGACTTAATATTTTAATCCTCTTAACCTACTAGGATGACAGTGAGATACTCTGGACTTACCAAAATAACAATGCTGGATAGGCCAATCTAAAATGACATTTCCCCAGTTCTAAAAGATCATGGTTCCCTACAACATTGTAATTTCTAGCTAGAAACAGACTGTTTAATTTCCCCATAAGAGAGAAAAAAATGGTTTTCTTGCAGACTAGCACAGTGACTAACATTCAGTAAGCACTATCCCTATAGTCATTCATATATCAGAACTTCTTTTGAAGCTACTTAGTAAATGAACACAATGTGTCTTCAGTCCAGAGGGAATGAAAATGACTGTCCTTCATTTAACTGTACACAGTTCTTCTCCTCAACACAAGTGCACATAGGTTGCACATGTATAAAAAATTTACTTGTGCATATACCTGGGAGTTGTTTACCATAAGTTTCTCTGAACCAGATTTACTCTGGTGATGCCACCACACAAGTCCAGGCCCAGAAAAAGTCCCTTACCTCACTCAATCTTAAGCCATTCCAATTCTCCACAGTTGTCAAACTTGTCAAAGATTTAATAGTCGGGTCACCAGATCAGATAAAGCAGTTCATCACTCCAATGCTTGTTCTAATACCAGAGACTCTTTATGAGGCACTATCAGGCTTGAACACATGTATACATCCAGGTGAAATAGAAAATTTTACGATTTTTTTTCAGTCATAGAGTGTATGTGAGTGTGTTGGGAGTAGGGGTACAACACAACTTTAATCCTTAGAAACTGGCTTTTTTCCTATATACAAAGCTTACCTAATGAGTTTTTTTTTTTCATTTTTGTCACTATAGTTGCTCATCTCCCCCTTCAGGAGAAAATAACTCCAAAAGAGGAATGGCTTGTTAGTTATTAAACAGTTCTTAGTAAGTTCTGCCCTTGAGAAACACAACAACAACTTACGTCACAACTCCAATTGTTCCGTGAAATTTGCCTTTCTTCGCATAATAGAATTATGTTTGTACATGTTTACCATACCTATACCACTAGGAATAAATGCTTTGTCACTGAGAAGAGAAGCAAAAGATTCTGCTGGATCGCAAAGGATATTGTCAAAGAACGTTTCTAAGCTAGCCTGCCCGGAGCTGCTACTCCGCTCACTATAAAGGCAACCAGAACGACTCTGAAGTCCTCTGCGGCCACTGGGCAGTTTCCAACCAGTGGGGGGGGGGGGGGGGGGGGGGCGCCCCTCACCGCACAACGGGTCAAAGAAAAACTGCATCCTCTCGTTTCAACCTCTATGACCGGGTGGCTTCTCACCATTTCCAGGGAGTCACCAGAACCGTCGGAGTGGCCGCTGCCCAGAGCAGGACTGGCCCTGCCCTCCGGGGTCTTTCGTTCACTGTTGCGCTTCAGGCCGCCGGCGTCGCCCCGGCCTCCCGCCTCCCGGCGCCTCCGCCTTCGGCTCCACAAGTACATGGCCCCAGCACCCAGCAACAGGGGCGCCCCGATGGCCAGCGCCACGTGCCATCGCGGCAGGGTCCCGGAACCCGAGCCCCCAGTTACACCGCCACCGCCCACTCCATTTCCAGAACTGGGCGCAGCCGCCGCCGCCGCCATCGCCGCCTCCACGGGCTTAGAGGCGGCCATGACCACTGTCCTCCGCCGCCGCCGCCGCCGCGCCGGTCGCGGGCGCCACGGTCACTGGGCAGCGTGGGGAGGAAGCCGGGAGCGTGGAGGAAAGCAATGCACGAGCGAGCACGCTAGGCAGCAGGAACGGACGGCAGAAAAGGGCCAGAGGTCACCGGAAGCCCGGGGCATGCCGGGCTAGACCCGCGGCTGTGCCCGCCCCTATCGGGTGTACAGGGGAGAATCACTTCCGGGGTCAGAAGGCCGGGTGTGCGCCGGGCGCCCTGGGTATCCTTCCCTTTCCTTTAGCAGGCGGTTCCTTAGAGTCACTTGGGAGGTCTTAGGCTTTCATGGAAGGACCGGTAGTACTGTCCCCAGTGGAGCTAGGAGGGGGGCTGAATACAGCGATTTCGGGGTGCGCGAGGATCAGCAGAGGGCCAGCTGCTAGTAGAGTTATGAGTGGGCGGGATTGCAGAGCACCGTGAAGGTAATTGGCCAGCAGGAATTTGGGGGCGGGGCGGTCGCCCAGCTGATTGGTAGATTTGGGGATGCGTTTTGAGGTTGTGGCTACGTCGGTGCCTGTTGAAGACTTAAACTGTGTGAGGAAAAGGTGAGGACACTGTTCTGTATAACCTAGCTTCGTATTTCTGCAATATCCAGATTATAGTAACTACAATTGTAACTTTATAGTTACTGGGGTAATGGCAGAGGGCAAAGACTAGGTGGAAACTGGGAAAGGTAGGTTGAGTAATCAAAATGACGAGGTTGCCTGTGCGTTCCTACTACAGTAGTATAAAGGCGATGACGTCTGTTAGGAGGCTTCCCAGTAAAGGCTTCTTCGAGGACCCTGGATTACTGCAGTCCTATGTATCTTAAAATGATGAATTCCACCTGACATCCAATCCATGTGCCTCTCACAACACTATAGTTTGCTCACTTATTTGAAGTAGCTTTCTTAAACTCCGGGTCAACTTGCAAGGTGTTTAGAATTCACATTATTTTCAAGAAGATAAAAAGCACGAATAAATAAATTTTCAGACTATGGTTCTTCATTTCAGGTTTGAACACACCCTTTTGTCTAAAAACAAAACAAAACCCATAAATGGCCATTTGTCTCCTAAGTATCACGGGATGCTCAACATAATAGCAGTACCTGAAGATGCCAATGAGAACTGCTGCCGACGTGGACTGATTAAAATAGAATGACCCAGTTTAAAACTTCAGGGCCATGCCTTTTCTCTTGCTTCATGTTGGTTCTCACTAGTGAAGTGTTTCCACACAGCAAACTGAAAATGGTAGTGAAATTGAACTGATCAAATAGAGATTGCTGTAGGTGCTCTTCTGATCCTAGAACTTCAAAGGCAGAATCTCTTGTCCTCTAAGTATTCTTGGCTTTTTCAGAACAACAAAAGGATTCTCCCCCTATAACTTCACATTTTTCTATGATATCTTCGAGTATTATAGGTTCTCAGTTTGAATAAAACCATTGGAACTCAGACATATTTGAAAGATTTCCCCTTTATTTTGGATTTATATGTGTATGGGTCCACCAAGCCATGGATCATGATAGGAGCCTTTGGGAGTCACTTCTGTCTTTCAGCCATGTGGGTCTTGGGATCTTTTATAGCACCAGTGAAATGACTACACCATCAGAAAATAGTTTTTGTTTCTTCCCCACTTTACCATATTGCCATAATTATTTGTTCATATGTCTGCTACTCAAGCTCCTTTTGATTCCTTGAGTAAGGATCATGATTTAGTAATCTTTGTACTCCTGAACCTGTTACTAAATTAGACAAATGATGGGTACTTGTTAGTTTATCCACCCAACACAATGCCTGAAACAGTTAATACTGGATATAGAGTTGATAAAATATTTAATGAACAGGTTCTTGACTGTTCCAGATTTTCTATGATCCTTGCCAGTGCCAACATTGCTGACTACCACTAACATTCCACAGCTAGGAATCAGCTCATTTGCTATGGGTGTATCCCAAACAGCCCTCTTCCTTCACAACCACCACCACCGCTGCCATCCACCTAGGTCTAGACTCTATTGTGTAGTGGTCCCTGCCCCTCACTTTCACTATGGCTGCTTCCAGTGGGGCATTATTGCATTGTGATTCGTATTTTATGATATGTAGAATCCCTATTTTTCTGAGCCTTCCTTATAATTGTTTCTTGATCCTGATGGTTTCTGCTTTTTAAAACTTCTGTCAAATCTTCAGTTGAGTAGGTGGTACTACTTTACTTGTCAGGGGAATGTCATGTCATGATTCAATGAACTGGCTGCTCATTCTGCTGTCAGAAGCAGCCTCTGCATTTGTCTGCAAGGAGCCATGTATAGTAACCCTACTTCCCCCTCTTTCACTGTGATTGATAACTCATGTATAATTTATACATTCGTGTGCCACCTTTATGCCCACTCACAGGTTTATAAGATCTTTTCATCCCTATTGACTTAGTTCATTGCCTCTCACAAGATTTTTTTATCTTTCTGAAATGTAGAATTTCTTCTTGTACTTCATTTTCATTTTGGAAAAAAATTTATTTATTTTTGTTTTGTTTGCATATGTCTTTATGCATGTGTGTGAACACTCGTGTGCTATAGCACACATATGGAGGTCAGAAAACAATTTGCAAGAATTAGTTTTCTCTTTCTACCATGTCGTTTCAGGCTTACAGCTCAGGTTATCAGGCTTGGCAGCACATATTTGGAAGACAGAAGTCAAGTTTGGGCTTAATTCCTGAACCTGGAGCTCTTCACTTCTGCTAGAGTGGCTATCAATCAGGCTGCAGGGATCCTCCTGTCTCTGCTTCCCCAGCACTAGGATTTACAGGCATGCATTCTTAGCTTTGTATCATACATGGGTGCCAAGGATCCAAACTCGGGTTCTCACGTTTGTGCAGCAAGCACTCGAATGACTGAGCCATTTCCTCAACCCACTTTATGGTTTTTCACCTGCCTTTATTTAGTAGCTAGTGTTGCAAAATCCTTTCACGAACTTATTTTTCAACTTATTTTACTTATCTTTCTCAGTGAAATAAGGGTCTTGCTTGGTTTTGGCTTATTTTATAACTAACTTAATTGTTCTTTTAATGTTGAATTTCGAAATTTATAGATTCTAGATACTAGTCCTTTGTTGAATGCATGGATTGTGAATATTTTTACCTGCCTTTATTTACTTTGTGTTTCCATCTCGATGAATCTCAGTTTTTATTTACAAGTTTCAAAATTAAAACATTAACTTTCATTATGACATTTTAAGTAAAATCGATATGTATATTTATTTATTCTCCTTCCCTGTCTTCTCTCCATGTCTGTGATCATCACCCTTGTAATCTTCCACATCCTCTTTTTTTATGTTACATGTCATGTTGCTCACCCTAGCCTTCCTTAACAACTATATTCCTCCTTTAGTAGTCTCCTTACTAGTTTCATAACCTGTACACACATTGACCTCTTTTTTTTTTTTTTTTTTTTTTTTGGTTTTTGGAGACAGGGTTTCTCTGTGTAGCCCTGGCTGTCCTGGACTCGCTTTGTAGACCAGGCTGGCCTCGAACTCGCAAAGATCCGCCTGCCTCTGCCTCCCAAGTGCTGGGATTAAAGGCGTGCGCCACCACTGCCCGGCTACACATTGACCTCTTACTTGTACATAGAGACATTATAAGCCATGAACCACATGTGAGAGACAAAATTGTCTTTTTCAGTCTGGGTTACCTTGCTTATACTTTCTAAACCTATCCATTCCTGCAAATTTCATGATGTCATTTTTCTTTAAAGATGAATAAAATGATGTTGTGTGTGTGTGTGTGTGTGTGTGTGTGTGTGTGTGTGTGTGTATACCACAATTTTATTATTCATTCATCTATTATGGGCTTCTAGGCAGCTATCATTTCCTAACTATTGTAAGTAATGCAGCAATAAACATGAATGTACAAATGTCTCTGTGGCAGACTATAGAGTCCTTTGGATCTATGCCCAGGCATGGTATATCTGGATCATATGGCTCTATATTTTTCCAGAAATATTCATACTGATTTTCATAATGGCTATATTTGTTTACTTCCACCAGCAATGAATAAGGGTTCCCTTTTCCCCATATTACCACTAGATGTTGTTTCTTTTCTTTATGGTAGCTATTCTGTTAGGGGTGAGATAGACTCTCAGAGTAGTTTTTAATTTTATTTCTCTAGTGGCTGTTGATATTGATCATGTTTTTGTTTGTTTACTTGCTTGTTTTGTTTTGCTTTGTTGGAGGTTATATCATAGGTATTAATCCCTTGTTTGAAGTATCTCCCATTCTATAGTCAGTCTGTTTGCTTTGTTGATAGTTTATTTGCTGGTCAGAAAGTGTTTAATTTCATGAAGTCCTTTTTGGTAATTCTTGGGACTCATTTGTGCTGCTGGAGTTCTTTTAAAACTCTTCCTTATATCTATTCCTATAACTTGAAGTGAATTCTATGTGTCTTCAGTAGTTTCTTGCAGACTTTAAATTAAAATATTTGAATTATTTTGAATTGATTTTTGTATATGCAGCTAATTTCACTCTTCTACAGGTGGATATCCAGTCTCTTCTCCCTCATTATAATGTTTGAAACTAAAGTGTTAGCTAGAGAAATATGATAAGAGGCAGATGTAAAAGAATAAAGATAGGAAAAAATAAGTTGAAGTATCCCTATTTGCAAATAACAAGATTCTATATTTATCTATAACTCTTAAATAATAATAAATAAAACAAAACTTTCAGTAAAAATTTGCAGGATACTAAATCAACACACACACACACACACACACACACACACACAAACCAGTGGCTTTTGGTCAGGTATGGTGCTACATACTGTGGGCATAAGGTTATTGTATAATTCAAGTGCTAATTTCTGTCTCCCCCTCTCCCCATTTTGGTTGCATTCCTTGTTCTGAGAATTTCTTGTTTCAGTGTGTACACACTGCTCCCCAATTGTCCTCTGATAGGCCAATAAAACAACTTACAGCCAATTGCTGAGCAAGGGAGAGAATAGGGCTGCACTTCCTGCCTTCCAGGGGGGAAGGAGTTAGAGGAGGGGAAGTAGGGGATTCATCCAGGGGCAGAGGTCCAGAATACATGAGGAAGATTCATCTGGAGCAAAGAGAGCACTAAAAAGCAAGTAACTTGGGGGTTTTGGCAAAGAGAGTCAGAGTAGCATAGAGGGTTTAGAGCAGATTAAAACTGTTGAAGATTGTGCTGTAATGCCATATTAAACAATGTAATAGAGTCTCAATTATTTGGGTGCTAGCTGGGTTAAGAGAGAAATTGAAAGAAACAAACACAATTTTATAAATTTACATTAACAGCATACATTTAATTTCAGCACTTGGGAAGCAAAGGCAAGTAAATCTTTGTGAGTTTCATGCCGGCCTGGTCTACAAGGAGAGTTCTATCCCACCTAGGGATATACAATGGGAACCTGTGTAAAAAAGAAAAGAAAAGAAAAAGATCAGTGACATTCTTATACATATCAAATAAATACAAAAACAAACAAACAAAAAACCAACACCAACAAAAACTGGGAAACTGTCCTGTTAGCAATAGCTCAAACAACCCAAACAAAACAAAACAAAACAAAAACCCCACAGGAATAAACTTCCCAAGGGTGTGAAAGATATCTACAATGAAAACTTTAAGGCCCTGGGAATAGAAACGAAGGATAATAGTCTACAGTAGAATGACTGTCCAGGCCCCTGCATTGGTGGAATATTGTGAAAGTGGCTCTATTACCAAAAGTAATATAAGAATTCAATGGACTCTCCATCAAATTTCTAATGACATCCTTCACAGAACTAGAAGAATTTTTAAATTTATGGAAACAAAGAAAAGCACAAATAGAATAATGAAAGCAATCCATATCAGGAGGAATGCTGCTAGAGACGACACAATGTCTGATCTTATTTTATACCACAGAGGTACTGGGGTAAAAAAGACAAAGACAGCCTGATGCTGCCACAACAGACATGTGGACCAATGGACCAGAATAATACAAGCTACCTAATTTAAATTGTTTAGCTTTGGTGGTCGTCGTCTTCTACTTCTTCTTTTCTCTTTTCTCCTCTTCTTTGACATTGTTTTCCTCCTCCTCTTTTTCCTCCTTCCCCCCTTCTACCTCCTCATCCTCCTTAAACTGTGAATTGACCACTTTTGTTGAAAAGCTGATATTTCTTCCATTGATTAGCTTTGTTCCCTTTTCAGAATTCCACAGGACATATATGTAGGTCTATTTCTACTTACTGTATTCTACCACATTGGCCTACATATATATCTCCTTACTAACCCAACAGCCAAAGGGCATCTCTCTCATAATAAATATTTTTCTTTCTGAGGTAAAAATCTCATTTCTTTGGGAAAATTTTAAATTTAAATACTCCAGAAGTCAAAAATTTATTTTTTCCTTATTCAGGGTCTCCAAGACTACCTTCGGTTTGGTGGTTTATTTAGAGGACTCAGAGGGCTCCACATGTGTTAAACTCATGACTAATATTTATTACAATGAAAGGATACAAAGGAAGATTATCAAATTGAAGAGGTACAAAGGCAAAGTCATGAACAAATCTGGTTCACATTTCCAAGAGCCCTCTTCCAATCTAGTCACAAAAGATACACGTAATTCCTTAAACAATGGTTGTGACACATGTCAAGCACAATGTTTGCTGGATAGAATCATTAAAGACCTAGCACCTCAAATTTTTATTGGGTACTCTCTTTTTTTGAGAGTCTTGAAGGCACTCTCAAACATGGGAAATACCCAAGTTCTAGACTTCCAGAAGAAAATCAGTTATTCAGCAGGTTATGGTTTAAATGGCCCCCATAGACTGCATGTTGAGAGCTAGGCTGCCATCTTGTGGTGGTGTTGGGAGGTGGCAGAACCTTCAGGAGGTGGGTCTTATCCAAACTATGCCACTGAAGAACTTACTGCAATATTGTTCTCTTTCCATCCATCCATCCACCCACCCACCATCTATCCATCCACCCATCTGCTTTTTGGCATATATTTACTCCAAAATATACTCTCTATGATGATGGGCTGCCTCACCACAGGTCCAAGAGTCAACTGTGGACTGAAAGTCCTGAGTCCACAAGCCCTTAGTAATTATTTCTTCCTTTTAAGTGGTTATCTCAGGTGGTTATCACATCATGCACATCATGCACATCAAGTTGATGAACATGATGTGTAAACTACACGGGGTAACATAAAGAGTTTAAACCAGTCTTATAATTTAAAAGGCTTTGCATCGCTGCAGGAATTCTTTATTATCTGAAATCTCAGAGGCCAGCAAATGACCATTCTAGTGAGCAGTCTGTTCTTTGCTTTTTCTCTCTTTAATTAATTTATTTCTTCACTTTACATCCCAATAGAAGCCCCCTCCCCCCTCTCCTCCCAGTCCCATGCTCCTCACTTCTCTCTCCTTCCCACACCTTCTTCTCATAGAAGGGAGTCCCTCCATCCCCTACCATCCTGTCCTGGCTCCTCATGTCGCATCAGGACTAAGTGCATCTTCCATTGAGACCAGACAAGTCAGCCAGCTAGAGGAAACAGCAGGCAACAGGATCCATGTTAGGGACTGCCCCTGATCCAATTGCTAGGGGACCCACATGAAGACCAAGCTGCCCATGAGCTTCATAAGTGTAGAGAGCCTAGGTCCGGTCCATGAATGCTCTTAGGTTGCTGGCTCAGACTTTGTGATCTGATTAGATGACTCTGTTGGTCTTCTTGTGGAGTTCTTATACCCTTTGAGTTCCTCTGTTCTTCCTCCAACTCTTCCAGAAGATTCCCAGATCTCCACCTGATGTTTGGCTGTGAGTCTCAGCATCTGTTTTGATCCTCTGCTGGGTGTAGCCTCTCAGAATCAGTTAGCTAGGCTCATGTCTGAAGGCATAGCAGAGTATCATTAATAGTGTCAGAGGTTGACTCTGTCCTGTGGAATAGGTTTCAAGTTGGGCCAATCATTGGCCAGCCATTTCTTCAAACTCTGCTACATCTTTATCCCTGCACAACCTGTAGGAGGGTAAATTTTCTGTCAAAAGTTTTGTGGGTGGGTTGGTGTTCCCTTTCCCCACTGGAGGGTATTTGGTAAGTGTTTGAATGGCTTCTTTAAACCAGCTGTATGATACTTTTATTACTGGGTTTATTAGGATAAAGTGATTGTATTAAAACAAAGTCTGTATGTTTCATTAGAAGTCTATTACTTTATCCCTTTACAGTGATTACTTTTTCTTATCTTTTACTTAAAAAGGTGGAGTGCAAGAAGAATGAGATAATTTATACAAAAAAATGGTAACTCATGTCTATAAATCTAGCACTCAAGAGTCTGAGGCAGAAGAAATCCTGAGTTTGAGACTGGCTTAAGTTAGATAGTTTCAGGATAGACTAAGCTGCAGAGGAAGACTCCTCTAAAATAAGGAAAGAAAAATTGCTTATTTTTTATTCATAGTGGTCAGGAAAGCATCATATTCTGATTATGTCAAAATCCCAATTGTCAAAAAAGTTCAGAATGTTCTCTTAACTCTATTCTTTTTGTTTTGACATTTATTCAGAAATTTAGAAAACAGCCTGGAATTGTGAATTTTTCTGAATCCAGCTAGATTTAATCACCAAACTATCTGCATAATGAGAAAAGTGGGTAAATTTTACTCTCTGTCCATTGTTGCAAACTTAAGATAATCTAGAAAATTGAACAGAATAGGAGTGCCGAGACACCTCAAAGAAGGAACATTGTGTAGTAATTCCCTCCAAATTGAAATATTCCTTCCTGGAGGAAGATTAATTACGTCTCAGACAGTAAATTAAACTCACAAGATTAGGAAGTTCCTGAAACTTACAACACACACAAGACAAGACCCCTCCTCAAGATTATATTATTTCTAATAATTGGGTAGAAGAGACTGACCTGGTGAAGCCTGCCTCCAAATCATGTAGAAAGTTACTAGAATTGAACTGTAGTGAATTGTCACTCATACTGGGGTAGAGTTTTCATCATTGTACCTGTCTCAGAGTTAATTGAAAGCAACTCTTCAACCAAATTTTTTCTGTAAGTAACTCCAGTAAACACTTAGTTTACTAAGTTAGACTTGGATGGGAGTCTTTGATCTATCATTGGTGCCTTTATCTTGGATGAGTAAATGTTTGCTCATATGTATCCAAGAATATTACACAACAGGAGTCATCTGCCTCATCTGTTATGAGGGGAGGAAGAGAGCCTACTCTCCGTGATATGTTCTTTCTCATCTTGTACCTTTAGAGGGGACACACCTCGAGAGAGAGTTCTTATGAATGTTAGTACATATTGTCC
>CAJQZJ010032464.1:6596285-6621195 GCA_907164525.1 Lophiomys imhausi
ACCTCGAGAGAGAGTTCTTATGAATGTTAGTACATATTGTCCCCGTGATATGTTCTTTTTCATCTTGTACCATTAGAGAGGACACACTGTGTGTGAGAGAGAGAGAGTTCTTATGAATGTTACCACATATTGTATTAGTTACTTCTCTATTGCTGTGATAAAACACCATGAGTAATGCTGCTCACAGTTCCATAATTCTCAAATTCCATAATTATTGCATGAGTCAGTTCTCCACAGTGGTTCACATTTCCCTTTGTTCTCCCTCCCTTCCTCCCTCCCTCCCTCCCTCCCTCCCTCTGTCTCTCTCTCTGTCTCTTTCTCTCTGTCTCTGTCTCTCTCTCTCTCTCTCTCTGTGTGTGTGTGTGTGTGTGTGTGTGTGTGTGTGTGTGTGTTGGAACTCTCCTAACAGTTCCCTGCCCAATTAATTCAGTAGAGTGTTTGATTTTGGAAGGACAAACCAGTGTCCTTCAGTATTTCGGTTCTATTATTCTAGAAATTCTTTGTTAAAAAGGCTTATCCACAGTAGTTTTATAGACAGGGTTGGTTTTGCCTCTCCAGGAAATCTTGCCTGCTTTCTTTTGTGAGCTAGACAACCAACAATGAAGACATAGTGTCACTTCTCCTGGGACACTGAGAAGCATCGCTTCACTAACATGAAGTAGAAAGCACAGATTTTCTGTAAGACAAGAAATAAAAGTGTATTAAGCAATGCAATGACTTGATTTTCTTCTAACATAAACTGGTGCCTCGCTGTGAGAACACTGATGTAGTTTTCCAGCCTATCTTCTTACTATCTCCAAAAGGGATTTTTTTTCTATAGTAAATAACCAATAACTCACCTGTTTGAAATAGAGTTCCAAAGCTGATAGAATGGTAGAAAGAACCTTTCTTCAAACTCGGGTGTGATGCTTAGTAGTAATTTTCATTGGACAAGTGATCTTTTTGAATCTCAGTCCTCCACATTCAAGATACACCACCAATCACCCAATTACAAGATGGTATTAATGAAAATAGCATTTACCCTCCCTAAAAAATAAAGACAGGGACTACTTTACTCATAGAAGTTTTGTTTGCTTTTTTAAGAAATAATAGCCCAAACTTGAAACAACCCAAATGAATGTCCCAAATAATCATAGACTGTGTTTTTAAAAATTGGGGTACTCATGCAGTGCAACAGTATACAGCATGAATTCCTACTACTGCAGAACTATGAATAGTTCTCACAGGCTTAATGTGGACAGTACACTAATAATGCTCATTGTCATCATCATCAACATCCACAATATCATTGCAAGAAACTTCAAATGACAGCAAATTTGATATATGGGGGGAGAGGTCAGAAGTGGTAACATAAGGGCTTAATGAGTTAGATGGGAGATAGAGGAAGCCAAATTGGGTGCTGCAAATGTGTCTTCACCTACCCTGGTTAGTAATGCAGAGACATGTATAAACAAAATTCATCAAGCTGTGTCCTTAATATTTGTGTATTTTAAATACATATTTTATCTTTGTGCATGTATAGGAAATACTTCACCTAAAAGGCGCCTTTGATCCAGGACCTAGATTTTCTGTCACTATCAATTTATTAGAAGAGTATTCTCTGTGAAACTGCTTGCAAATTGTGGTCATCTGTCCTTTATGTGTGGTCATTTTATAACTGGTCTGCAGCAGATAGGAATACTATGAGGGCCATATTGCATCATTATTGACAGCTGGAGATGCTACCACATGCGGTTGGCAGCAAGGTAGAGGGCAATCCAGGCAGTAGGCTGTACTTTCTACCCTTAGGCTGAAAGTCACAAGCCCTGAAAGAATTTCTTTTTAAGTTTTATAATTTAAATAGACAAAGGCAAGAACAGTGTGGGTTGAACATTTATAAATAGACATTGCTGAAAGCTGACTGATGATGAAATGGTTGTTTGGTAGATCTTTCTTCTCAGGGATAATAAAAGATATTATCAGCTAGACATGGTGGTGCATGCCTGTTGTCCTAGCATTTGGGAGGCTGAGGCAGGGGAATCACAAGATTAAGAACAGCCTGGACTAGCTACAGAGATCTTGTCTCAAACAAACAAAGATTGCTGTTATCAGAACTCAGTTAAAAATACTAGTTTCCTTTGACCTCTGGAGGAAATCTTGAGTTTTCTCAAGTCAGCCTTGCTGGGTGATATTTCTCTGTCAGATTTAGGCATAGACTTTTAATATTTTAATTCATTGTTATAAAGAGTATAATGGTGATAGTGATGTATCTTTTGTCAGTTGGACAAGAAGCTTCTGTGGTCATAACCAGAAGGAAAGGGATGACAGAAGACTTTGGAACCACAACATGATCTATCAAACCACAAGATACCAGTTACAGGAAATTCCCTCTGGCCAACCCACTGAGTTATCAGGGAACTGGAAAAAGTTGGAATGGGTTCAGGAGACTTATCTTAAAGAATGTTTAAGGAAACTGTTGTTTTAAAAGCAGTACTTCCATCTCTTTTTTCCCCCTCTAAATCTTTTATGTTGTCCTTTAAAGATCCCAACTATTGTATACTTGGGTTTTTTTTTTTTTGGTAATCACAGTTATCTTTAACTACTGTTCACACAGCTCTGGGTAAGACAAATCATCATACTGAGTGACAGAATTCAGACAAACAGAAAGAAACTTGATGTATCTGAAAGCCTTTCAAAGGCAACTGTGCTAAGCTATTCTAACTACAGGTCAAGGTTGTTTTGCTTTGGAACAACCTTGGCTCAAAGCAATGATACTGCTGCCTTCCCCCAGAACCTTTATCTACTTATATCATCAGAAGAATTACTGCAACTGTTTCAGGGCAATGTAACTTTGGAATACCACCTGAATAGAAACTCTTAAAATAAAAACATTCCCTTAGGATGTGCTATGCAATTTATCTCCATTGTCTTGCCTGATGTATATACACCACAATGTATCTAATAAACTACCTTTTGTATCTTGTTGAATTTTTCATTATTTGTTCATTACCAGCCTTTTACAATCCCATGTTGCATTTTGGTGGTCTGGAAGAGGGAGCTTCTCTTGGCCACTTTTTACTCTGGTGCCTATTGTTGATGTAAAAGCCACAGCTTTTGTCTTAAACTGGATAAGAGTTTGTTTATTCTGGGTCCATTTTGAGTAACCATGACCCAGGAACACAAATCTAGATTATTCTAAATTCCATTTTCCAAAATGGAAGCAGTTTCATGAAGCTTTTATAGTTTTTACAGAACAAAAAAGTCATACGTCAAATGGATCTAATAGACATCTACAAACATTCCACAAAACACTAAACAATATGCTTTCTTCTCACCATCCAGAAAACTTTTCTTTAAAGTTGCAGAACTTTCTCTAAATTTTGTAGGTATCTACAATATTAGAAATAGTAGAATGTATACAAACACATGAAAGCTGAACAACTCACTACTGAGTGAAAATTTGGCCAAAGCAGAAATCAAGAAAGAAATTAAAAACTTTTAAGAATTGAATGAAAATCGAAACACAATGTACCCAAATCTATGGGGAAGAATGAAGGCAGTTCTAAGAGGAAGTTCTTAGCACTAACTGCCTATATTACAAACAAAATAAACAAATAAACAAACAAAACAGCTAAAGAGAGTTCATATTAGAGAATTGTAAGAACATACTTTAAAGATCTATACTCCACCAAATTGGAAAACTTAAAAGAAATTAATAAATTTCTTTTTAAATGACATTTATATATGTATATATATATATATATATGAGATCTACTAAAGTTAAATCAATTAAACAATTTGAACAAACCCATAAACCCTAGTGAAATAGAAACTAATTAAAATCTCTCATCCAAGAAAAGCCCAGGGCCAGAGGGATTCACTGCAGAATTCTACCACACTTTCAAGCTATTCTACAAAATAAAAACTGAAGTAACATTTCCTAATTCTTATCATGAAGCCATCTATTATCCTATTCTCATGCCAAAACACACAAAGACCCAACAAAATGAAAATTATTGACTGAAATATCTTATGAACGGAGATACTAAACTTCTCAATAAAATACTTGCAATCTTAATACTTTATATATAAAATCCAGCATGATCAAGATGAAATTGGCTTAATTTCAGAGATGCAGGAATGATTAAACATACAAAAATCAATAAACATAACCCACCACATAAACAAACTGAAAGACCAAAACCACACATGATCATCTCATCAGATGCAGAAAAGGCCTTTGACAAATCTAACATCCCTTCATTATAAAAGTTCTAGAGTGACTAGGGATACAAGGGACATACTCCAACATAACAAAGGCAGTTTATAGCAAACCCACAGCCAACATCAACCCTAATGGAGAGAAACTCAAAACATTTCCCTAAAATCAGGGACAAGATATGGATGTTCACTTTCTTCATAGCTATAGTACTTGATGTTTAGCTAGATCAATTAGACAATTGAATGAGATCAAGGGGGTATAAATAGGAAAGAAAGAAGTTGAGAATCCTTATTTTCAGATGATATGTTTTATAGATAAAAGACTAAAAACTCCACCAGGTCTACAGCCTTACCACTCTGAACGTGTCCAATCTCGTCTAAAACCTCCACCAGGAAAGTTCTACAGTTGATGAACATCTTCACCAAAGTGGTAGAATATATCATTAACACAAAAATCAGTAGCCTTACTATATTCTGAGAATGAAATCAAGGAAAATCTACCTTTCTCAATAGCCTCAAAAATATCTTGGGATAATTCTAAACAAGCAAATGAAAGACTTGTATAATAAAATACTTAAGATATTGAAGAAGACACCAGAAAATAGAAAGATCTTCCATGTTCACAGATCAATAGGGTTAATATTGCAAAAATGGCCATTCTACCAAAAGCAATCTACAGATTCAATGTAATACCCACCAAAATTCCAACACAATTCTTCACAGAAATTGAAAAATACAATCTTAAATTTTGTGTGGAAATGCAAAAAACCCAGGATACCTAAAACACTCCTGGATAATAAAAGCACTGCTGGAAGCATCACCATTTATTTATTATTATAAAGGTATAGTAGTAAAAACAGAAGACTTTTGCATAAAAATGGTCATGATGATCAATGTAATCAAATTGTAGACCCAGACATAATCCTACACACCTATGAACACCTGATTTTTTTTTAACAAAGAAGATAAAAATACACACTGGAGAAATAGTGTATCTAACAAATGGTGTGGGTCAAACTAGATAGTTGCATGCTGAAAAATGAAAATAGATCTATTTCTCAATCAACTACACATGAATCAAGAACCTCAACACAAGATCAGATACCCTGTATCAAACAGAAGAGAAAATAGAGGGTATGTGCGAACAGTCATTGGCACAGGAGAGGACTGAGATCACAGACATTAAAGTCAACAATAAATGGGACTTCATGAAGTTGAAAACTTTTTACAGCAAAAGACACCATCATTCAAGCAAAGTGGCAGCCTACAGAATTTGGGAAAAACCTTGCCAATTATACATATGATATAGGGTTAACTTCTAGAATATATATATATATATATATATACATATGTGTGTATATATATATATATATATATCCTGAAAAAAACGAACATCAGATGGAAAAGTCACCCAATTAAAGATGGAGTATAGAACGAAACAGAGTTCTCAAAAGATGAAACACAAATGGCTGAGATATAATGGCCAAATATTCTCAGCAATCAGGAAAATGAAAATTTTCTTTTTCTGTACTGAAAGTTTTTAGCTTCATAAAGTCCCATTATTAATTCCTAGCCTTAATGCCTGTACTCTCAGTGTCCTGATCAGAAAGTCCTTGCTCATCTGTGTTTATTACTGCTCTATTAATAATATGCAGGTGTTGGAAACAGCCTAGATTTCAATGAGCTCATGAATGGATAATAAAAATGTGGTTCATTTACTCAAATATTATTCAGCTGCTAAGAAAAATGAAGTTTTGAAAATTTCAGGAAAATTAATGGAATTTGAAACAATCATCCTGAGTGAGACAATCCAAACCCCCAAAGACAAATATTGTATGTAGAATGATATTTAACATTTATTATTGATAGATATAATTATTAAATTGGCAATAGTCCCTTACTCTCTATATTCTAAATAAACACACAGAAACTTGTTATGTTTTAATAAGCCTTAAGAACTGGGCCTGGGAAGCTCTTAACCCTCTAAGCTAGCTTTCTGCTTCCCAGCCAAAATCCCCATTAACACAAATGTTCCATTTGGTCTGGTCTGCAGAGCGGGCTGCTCTTGGCCACATGTGCTTCTCAATCATGCTAATTCATGGTGTCTTTCCCTTCCTCCTCCCTCTCTCTCCTCTTCCTGGTGCTTCTATGACCCCAAAACATGTGAACTTTGGCCCTGCCTACCTCTGTTCTGTCCAGTCAGGCTTTAAGCAACTTTATTTAGCTAATCAGGGATAAATTAGCAGGCAAGTTTATACAGCATCATTTAGTATATGTGAGAATGTGCTCATCTGGGGTGTAACCAGATCTTGGAGAGCCAGTAATTAACATTTGAATACATAGTAGCTTCCAGATAAACCCCAATAGTTCCCCTTTTCTGTCTAATTAAAAAAGATATATATATATATATTAAGCATGTATATATAAAACTGCATACTGTGAGAGCAATTATGAAACAATCAGGAAAACTATATAAAGGTTACATTCACAATGTCTAGCTTATCTGTATTTGGTAATCTTGACTGAAACATCATCTATGTAGGTGAGTCTAAAGTTTTGTACCTAAATAATTTTTTTATATCTTGTATTTATCAACCTAAAACATTTTTCTAGACCTTAAAACATCTTAATTCCTAAATAACTTAAGCTTAACTGTGAGACTATAACTATTTAGTCTTCAACCCCATCAGAGACTTGAGAAGGAATAAAATTATTCAAGTATGTAGAAAGTTAAGGAAAACAGCTTACAAAATTATAGAAATGACAGAACAGTTTACTGCCTGGACAGTCCCAAATATCTCTCAATGATGTTGGAGCATCATCTTCAGCCTTCTGGCCCAGTATATCTGACAGACTTAATTGTGAAGCAGGAACTGTGAAGGATTTGCTTACCCTGTCTTAGCAGAGCTAAGCAGTCAACTTAGCCAATATCCAAGGCTTGCCCATTTTCAGACAGCGTATTGTCTGCAGAGAGAGCAGGGGCATTTTTTCCCAGTTAAAGCAAACACCAAAATGGAGGCCCTGTGATGCTCATCATCTTCTTTCAAGAGGAATGGGGAATTGTCAGGAGCTGACTAACATGTCTCAAGTCAAAAAGGCCTTGAATTAAAAACATCTTAAATGGCATATTCTGTAGTTCTCTGAGTTATTTGAAGACAAAATATCCATCCATACATACATCCATACATCTATCTATTGAGTATTTGAATAGGCAAATGATGGTTGTTTTTAGTCATTTACTATCTGTTTAACCTAGGAAGCATATTTATGTGATAAAATAGACTAATATCTGACATAACCATGAGTTTAATTGAATAACTATTAACTTGTGTTTATAACTATCCTAAACAGTTGGTAAAAGCAGCTTTTAGATGGACTGGATGTAAGCCATGTATTTATAAATGAGTTATATAGGTCCAATACCTAATGCCAGAGTAGAAACTATCTATCTATCTGTCTATCTATCTATCTATCTATCTATCTATCTATCTATCTATCTGTCTATCTATCTATCTTAAAATTATATATTAATATATAAAATATAAATAAACATATATACCATGTATATATGTATATATACTTATATATAATATATATCAAAATCAACCTTAAATTTGTATCAATATACAAAATTTTATGCCAATGTATCAAAAAATTTGAGAATGCCAATAACTCTAAATTGAAGAGTAGACTTAATAATCTACCCTTTTGCCTATTATTCTTACATATGCCTATATGATATTCCTATATTCTCCCCTTGTTCTCCTCAACTCTTTCCCCCTTATCTAAGAAAGAAAGGATAGAGAAAAGAGAAAGAAAGAGAAAAATTCCTGAGTCTAAGTTACTATATCTTTGTTTGTTTCTTGATTTTTTTCATTTATTTATTAATTCAAGTTATGTATCCATCATAGCCCTGTCCCACCACTCTTCCAAGCCCCACTTTCCCTTGTAACTACCTCCCCTAAATGATGACAAACAATAGAATAACCCCAATAACAATATAATAGAATAAAAATAATAACACTATAACAAATAACAATGGAATAAGCCCAATAGAATAATCAAAACCTTCTCAACACAGCTAAGGGAACTGGATGTTTTTCTTTTTAAAAATTGCTTTTTGCTGATTTTGGGCATAGGATTCCATTTTGGGGGGCTCAAATAAAAGTGGAAAAAATGGTTAAGTAAGGTAGCAGTAATGTTTGTGGTCCAGTCTCTAAGTGTAGTGAAAATGTAGGCTTCAATGAAGTCTTATTTGCAACAGTCTGAAAGACTGGAACAACTGGGATTTATAGTTTTCTTTGAAACTGTCCTGGAAAAAAGCCTCAATAGAACAGCAGTTGATCTTTGATCCACTTGAACTTAAGTAGAGGGCTAATATCCAAAATCTATAAAGAACTCAAGAAATTAAACATCAACAAACCAAGTAACCCAATTAAAAATGGGGTACAGATCTAAACAAGAATTCACAAAAGAGGAATCTAAAATGACCAAGAGACACTTGAAGAAATGCTCAACATCCTTAATCATCAGAGAAATGCAACTCAAGATGACTCTGAGATTCCATCTCACACCTGTCAGAATGCCCAAGATCAAAAGTTCAAATGACAGCACATGCTGGCGAGGGTGTGGAGAAAGGGGAACCCTCCTCCATTGTTGGTGGGAGTGAAGGCTTGTGCAACCACTATGGAGGTCAGTCTGGTGATATCTTAGAAAACTTGGAATAGTTTTGCCTCAGGACCCAGCCATACCACTTCTTGGTATACATCCAAATGACTCCACACCGAATCACAAGGAAGTTTCCTCATCTATGTTCATAGCAGCCTTATTTGTAATAGCTAGAAACTGGAAACAACCCAGATGTCCCTCAACCGAAGAATGGATTAAAAAACTGTGGTACATCTACACAATGGAATACTATTCAGCTATCAGAAACAAGGAAATGATGCAATTTGTAACCAAATGAATGGAACTAGAGAAGCTCATCCTGAGTGAGCTAACCCAGACTCAGAAGGATGCACATGGCATCTATTCACTTATAGTCGGATATTAGCTATATAGTACAGGATATCTATACTACAGCCAACGCACCAAAGGGAACATGGACATAGACTTTTTTGTTGTTGTTTTCTTTTTTTTTTAGTTTTCTCTCCCTGGCAATGAGACACTTTTCACTGGTGGTACTGCCTTGTAGGCCCCCAGTGTATGAGGAGGCTCTTGGCCCCCATCTGACTTCTGCACTGGGGCGGGGGACTGTTATGTAGGGACGCTCTACTCCAGAAGAGTAGGATGGCAGGGTTAGGGGGTAGAGGGTGGGAGGGCAGGGCTGGGAAAGGGGAAAAGAGGACAATATGATGGAGATGTAACCTGAAGCAACAAATAAATTTATTTTAGAAAAAAGACCACCCGGAGATTCCATCTCACTCCTGTCAGAATGGCTAAGATCAAAAATTCAAAAGACAGCACATGGTGAAGAAGCTGCGGAGAAAAGGGAACACTTCTTCATTGATGGTGGGAGTGAAAACTTGTACAATCACTATGGAAATCAGTCTGGCTATATCTTAGAACATTCAAGACCCAGCCATACCACTTCTGGGTATGCATACAAAAGATTCCTCACCAATACACAAGGAGATTTCCTCAACTATGTTCATAGCAGCTTTATTTGTAATAGCTAGAAACTGGAAACAAGCCAGATGTCCTTCAACTAAGAATGAATAAAAAAACCTGTGGTACATTTACACTATCTATCAGAAACAAGGAAATCATACAATTTGCAGCCAAATGGAGGGAACTAGAAAAGCTCATCCTGAGTGAGCTAACTCAGACTCAGAAGATTCACATAGCATATATTCACTTATAACTGGATTTTAGCCATTATAGTACAGGATAACCATCTTACAATCAGTAGACCCAAAAGACCAGGAACAGGGACTTGTTTACCTGTTAGTGGGACACTCCACCCTAGTGGAACTGCCATGTATGCCTCCTGTGTAAGAGGAAGCTCTTAGACCTCATGTGACTAATGAACTGAGGAGGGTTGATACATGCAGACACCCACACCAGAGGCATGGGAGGGGTGGGAGAGGGGGTAGAGGATGGGAGGAAGTTGCTGGGAGGGGTGGAGGGAGGGGATGGCAATGGAGACATAACAAATTAATAAATAAATGTTTAAAAAGAAAAGAACAGAAGTTGAGACATTCCTTAAGGCTGAATCACCTGAGTTATTTGTTTTGTCTTTCTTGGTATCTGGACCTTTTGTGATGAAAATATATAAACTTTCAAGAATTAAACCTTTATATATATATATATATATATATATATATATGAATTGTATAATCATACTTTATCTATGCCATTTAAGAGAATGGCATGATAAGTCCTGACAATTTTGTACCCAAAGATTTATTGGCCATGTATGGCTGAGGTCCTGGATGGAGTCATTTACATGTCTCAGTCAGTTTTTGAGTTGTTCCAGTGGAAGGTTTAGCGTTATACATTACCCATTTGGTCTGTGAAAAGAAAAAGTTGATTTTTCTTTTCCTCCTATCTGTAGCCAAGATCTTCAGGAGACTTCCTCCTATCAAATATTATCTTTATTACTTTGGATGGAATCCAAAGGATTTTCTTCTTTCCTGTTGACACAAACATAAAGACTCTCTTGTAAAATAACACAGCCTTTGTCCAGCAGTTTGAAGTCATTATAGGTATAAAGTGATTAAATTTGGCAGTCCAATTTTTATCTAGGTCTGCTATATTTTAATTTCCCTCAAACGGGATGCATTACCATTTCTATTATCATACATATAACCATATTCATATTGATAAATCAACACAAGACAATATAGAGTTCAAATATTCTTCTCTACAGTGAAATATATTTATTAAATTTATTGAGGCAGGGTTACATTGTGTAGCCCAGGCTATCTTGGATTTGCTCTGTAGAGCTCTATAGATTAGACTGGCCTAGAATTCACAATGAACCTTTTTGTTGTCTTTGTCTCCAAAGTATTGGGATCAAAGATATGTATTTATTTAAATTATGTTTTATATTAACTTATTTTTTCAAGTTACATCTCAATCAAAGTCCTCACCTTCTGTCCCTCTTCCCCATCTTTGTCCTCTCCTCCTCAGATAAAGGGCGCCCCCACTTATCTAAGCCCTCAGTTCATCAATCACATGAGGGCTAAGTGCTTCTTCTTGGACTGGGGACTGCTATGGCAGCCCAGCTAGAGTAATGTGTTCCACTAACAGGTAACAGGGTCCATGACTCACTGATGGGTTGAGTTTTTCATGGGGTAGTTATGTTAGGTTCCTGTGTGTTTGGGTTTGAGGGTTGTAGGATGGTTGTCTTGTGGTATATGTGTAATACCCACTTGTAAATGTGTACATGGTATCTTTCTGGGTCTGGGTTAGCTCACCTAGGATGAGCTTTCCTAGATCTATCCATTTGGTTGAAAATTACATGATTGCCTTGTGTCTGATAGCTGAGTAGTATTTCATTGTGTAAACATACCCCAGTTTTGTTTTGTTTTGTTTTTTAATCTATTCTTTGGTTGAAGGACATCTGGGTTGTTTTCAGTTTCTGGCTATTACTAATAAAGTTTCTATGAATATTGTTGAGCCAATGTCCTTGTGGTTTGGTGAAGAATCTTTTGGATATATGCCAAGTAGTGATATGGCTGGTTTTTGAGGTAGAACTACTACCAGTTTTTTTCTTTTTTTATATACTTTATTTCTTTTTATTTCTTCAAGTTACATCTCAGTCACAATCCCTTCCCTACTCCCCCTTCCTGTCCCACCCTTCCACCCTCTTCCCCCCAACAGCTCCCCCTTTCAGTCCAACAAATGGTTCCTTCTCTTATAACAGTAAATACTATACAAAACAACAGAAATAAATATGCTACATTTATGAAAGTTAAATGGCCCAGCATACATTCCCAATGTCCAGTCCATACATATTTGGCCCCTGACTTTAACATTCTACCATCTAACCATCTCCATGAGTTTAAAGTTCTACTACCAGTTTTTTTTAGATAACGCCAGGTTGATTTCCAAAGTGTTTGTACAAGTTTGCATTTCCACCAGCAATGGAGGAATGTTCCCCTTTATCCACATCCTTGACATCATGTGCTATCACTTGAGTTTTTGATCATAAGCCATTCTGAGATGGAATCTCAGAGTTGTTTTGAATTGCATTTCCCTGATGACTAAGGATGTTGAGCATTTCTTCAAGTGCCTGTTGGCCTTTAGAGATTCTTCTTTTGTGAATTCTAGGTTTAATTCTGTACCCCATTTTTTGATTGGATTATTTGGTTTCTTGGTGTTTAATTTAGTCAGTTCTTTATATATTTTGGATATTAGCCCTTGGTCCAATGTGGGGTTGGTTAAGATCTTTTCCAATCTGTAGGCTGCTGTTTTATTCTAATGACAGTATCTTTTGCCTTACAGAAGCTTTTCAGTTTCATAAGGTCCCATTTATTGATTGTTGGTCTTAGAGCCTGAGCTATTGGTGTTCTGTCCAGAAAATTGTCACCTGTGCCAAAGAATTCGAAACTTTCCCCCACTTTCTTTTCTATTATATTGTGTTCAATTTTATATTGAGTTCTCTGATCAACCTGGACTTAAGTTTTGTGCAGGGTGATAAATATGGGTCTATTTGCATCCTTCTACTGACATCCAGTTAGACCAGCACCATTTGTTGAATATACTTTCCTTTTTCCATTGTATTGTTTTGGTTTTTTTGTCAAAAATTAAGTGAATATAGGTGTGTGGGTTTATTTCTGGGTCCTTGATTTGATTCCATTGATTAACTGGTCTGTTTCTATGACAGTACCATGCAGTTTTTTTATTACTATTGCTCTGTAGTACAGGTTGAAATCAGGGATGGTGATACCTCCCAATGTTCTTTATTTGTATAGGATTGTTTTAGCTATTCTTGTTTTTTGTTTTTCCATATGAAGTTGATAATTGTCCATTCAAGGTCTGTAAAAATTGTGTTTTGATAGGAATTGCATTGAATCTGTATATTGCTTTTGGTAGGATGACCATTTTTAAATATGTTGATTCTATTTATTCATGAGCATGGGAGATCTTTCCATCTCCTGATATCTTCTTCAATTTCTTTCTTCGGGGACTTGAAGTTCTTGTTGTACACATCTTTCATTTACTTGGTTAGAGATACTCCCATGTAT
The DNA here is from genome assembly GCA_907164525.1 of Lophiomys imhausi. NCBI lineage: Eukaryota > Metazoa > Chordata > Mammalia > Rodentia > Muridae > Lophiomys > Lophiomys imhausi. The sequence continues at coordinate 6,609,680 of CAJQZJ010032464.1, forward strand.
TTTATATTATATTTGGCTATTGTAAAGGGTGTTGTTTCCCTAATTTCTTTCTTGGCCCATTTATCTTTTGTGTAAAGAAGGACTATTGACTTTTTTAGAATTAATTTTGTATCCAGCTACATTACTGAAGGTGTTTATCAGCTGTAGGAGTTCTCTGGTGGAATTTTTGGGGTCACTTATCTATACTATCATATCATCTACAAATTGGGATACTTTGATTTCTTCCCTTCCAATTTGTATCCCCTTGATCTCCTTTAATTATCTTATTGCTCTAGCTAGAACTTCAAGTACTATGATGAAGACATATGGAGAGAGTAGGCAGCCTTGCCTTGTCCCTGATTTTAGTGGGATTGCTTTATGTTTTTTTCCATTTAATTTGATGTTGGCTATTGGCTTGCTGTATATTGCCTATTATGTTTAGGTATGGTCCTTGTATGACTTATCTCTCCAAGACTTTTAATATGAAGGTGTGTTGCATTTTGTCAAATGCTTTTTCAGCATCCAATGAGATGATCATGTGCTTTTTTTTCTTTCAGTGTGTTTATATAGTGATGTTATATGTTGATGGATTTTTTTGTTTGTTGAACTACCTCTGCATCCTTGGGATGAAGCCTACTTGATCATAGTGTATGATACTTTTGATGTGTCCTTGGATTTAGTTTTCAAGTACTTTATTTAGTATTTTTGCATTCATGTTCATAAGGGAAATTGGTCTGAAATTCTCTTTCTTTGTTGGGTCTTTGTATGGTTTACATATCAGGATGACTGTGGCCTCATGGAATGAGTTTGGCAGTGTTCCTTCCATTTCTATCTTGTGGAAGAGTTTGAGGAGTATTGGTATTAGCTCTTCTTTGAAGGTCTGGTAGAATTCTGTATTGAAACCATCTGGCCCTGGGCTTTTTTTGGTTGGAAGCCTTCTAATGACGGCTTCTATATCTTTAGGAGTTATAGGACTGTTTAATTTGTTTACTTGATCTTGATTTAATCTTGGTACATGGAATCTATCAAGAAAATTGTCCATTTTACTTAGGTTTTCCAATTTTGTGGAGTATAGACTTTTGAAGTAATACCTAATGAGTCTATGGAATTCCTCAGTGTCTTTTGTTATTTACCCCTTTCATTTCTGATTTTGTTGATTAGGATATTTTCCCTCTGCCTTTTGGTTAGTTTGGCTAAGGATTTGTCTATTTTGTTGATTTTCTCAAAGAACCAGCTCTTGGTGTCATTGATTCTTTCTATTGTTCTCTTTGTTTCTAATATATTGATTTCAGCCTTGAGTTTGGTTATTTCCTGCAGTCCTCCTCTTGGTGTGTTTGGTTCTTTTTATTCTAGATCTTTCAGTTGTGCTTTTAAATTGCTAGTATGGGAACTCTCTAATTTCTTTAAGGCACTTAGTGCTATAAATTTTCCTCATGACACTGCTTTCATTGTGTTCCATAAATTTGGTAACATTGTTGTGCCTTCATTTTCATTGAATTTTAAGAAGACTTTAATTTTTTTTTAAATTTCTTCTCTGACCCAGAGATCATTGAGTAGAGAGTTGTTTAGTTTCATGAGTTTGCAGGCTTTCTGTTGTTTCTGTTATTGTTGAAGTCTGGCTTTATTCTATGATGATCTGATAAAATGCAAAGGGTTTTAATTTTTCTTGTATCTGTTGAGGCTTGGTGTGTGATTGACTATTTGTCAATTTTGGAGAAGGTTCCATGAGGTGCTGAGAAAAAAATATATTCTTTTGTGTTTGGGTGAAACGTTCTGTAGATGTATGTTAGGTCCATTTGATTAATAATGTCTGTTAGTTTCACCATTTCTCTATTTGGTTTCTGTATCGTTGATCTGTCCAGTGGTGAGAACAGTGTTTTGAAGTCTCCCACTATTAGTGTGTGAGGTTCGATGTGGGATTTGAGCTTTAGTAGTGTTTCTTTTACAGATGTGGGTGCCCTTGAATTTGGGGCATAGATGTTCAGTATTGAGATGTCTTCTTGGTGAATTTTTCCTTTGATGAGTATGAAGTGTCCTTTCCCATCTCATTTGATTAACATTGGGTGAAAGCCTAGTTTATTAGATACTAGAATGGCTACTCCAGCTTGCTTCTTGGGTCCATTTGCATGGAATATCTTTTTCGAGCCCTTTACTCTAAGATTATGTATATCTTTTTTGCTGAGGTGTGTTTCTTGTAAACAGCAGAATGATAGAATTTGTTTTTGTGTCCATTTTGTTAGCCTGTGTCTTTTTATTGGGGAATTGAGTCCATCGATGTTGAGGGATATTAATGACCAGTGATTGTTTATTCCTATTATATATTTTTTTAAATTTGTCTTTTTTAAATAAAGATTTTAGTTATTATGTATACTGTGTTCTGTCTGCATACATGACTGCAGGCCAGAAGAGGGCACCAGATCTCATCATAAATGGTGATGAGCCACCATGTGATTGATGGAAATTGAACTCAGGAATTCTGGAAGAGCAGCTAGTGCTCTTTACTTATGAGCCATCTCTCCAGCCCAATTCCTGTTATCTTGATGTTGGTGGTGTAGTGTGAGTGAGCTTCTCTTCTTTTGGTTTTGCTGCAGTGGAATTATTTGTTTTCTGTGTTTCTTGGGTGTAGTTAACCTCCATGGGTTGGAGTTTTCTTTCTACTATCTTCTGTAGGGCTGGATTTTTGGATAGATATTATTTGAATTTAGTTTTGTCATGGAATATCTTGTTTTCACCATCTATGGTGATTGAAGATTTTGCTGGGTATAGTAGTCTTGACTGGCATCTGTGGTCTTTTAGGGTCTGCAAGATGTCTGTCTAGGGCCTTCTGGCTTTTAGGGTCTCTGATCAGAAGTCAGGTGTGATTCTGATAGGACTTGATTCTTATATGTGATTCTTATATGTTACTTGGCTCTCTCTCTTGCAGCTTTTAATATTCTTTCTTTGTTTTGTACCTTTAGTGTTTTGATTATTATGTGGTGGGGCAAATTTCTTTTCTGTTCGGGAGGCCGGCTGATCCTGTTCTCCCAACACCCACCTCTAGATGGATGATGGGTAAGACTGGATCGCTTAGAGTAGCTGCAGCTCTCCTCAGCTGATTGTGACCCTATTGAACCCATAGGCAGGGGATTGTTATAGGAAGACTATCCTGTATGGTCCGGAGAACTGTCAGGTCTCCTCAGAAAGGTAGGTTGAGCTGTGAACCAGAGGCTGGGTCTGTGTGCCACTGGGACCTGGGTTATCTCCTCACCACACAGTTGTTTTGTGTTCAGTAGCTTGGCTGCTGAGTCATTCAGCAGTTATTGTGCTCAACTGGAACCAAGGTCTGAGGTCATGCATTGTTCAGGCTGGGAGCTCTACCCAGGCTGGAGGCCAGAGTTGGTGGGCCTGTGGCTGGCTGTTGCAAGAACTCAGGTGCTTAGGTGGGTGGTCAGTTCCAGCTTTTGTGGGGGAAACACTGATACAGGCTGTGTTTGCAGTCAGTGTGGCCCTGCATCACTCCCATATGACTGTTTGGCTCCCTGTTCCTCAGATATAATGCACCCTGGGCAGCGCCATGTTGGGAAATCAGGAAAGAAATTCTCACTGACCTGGGCGCTCCTACGGTCTGGCTGTTCCTCCCGGGAAGGCAGGCAGGTCCGTGTGGAGGCTGGAACTCAGGAAGACTGACTTGAGACTGAAGCTGTGGGCTGCAACCATGTATGATTCAGGCCCAAAGCTCCTCTCCAGAAGGGTGACATAGCCAGCATTACAACTTGGTTTTCAGAAAATTATTGGTTTTGCCTACTCTTAACCCCTAATTAGACTTCTAATGCTTAGCCTGCTATTTAACAATCTCTCCCCATATGTATTTCCAGTGGATCCCTATCTTGCTGGACTTAACATCCTCTGCACGGTGCTGATGGATGGATATAAGAGCAGACTGTGCTTTATATATACATGCCAACCAGTAAAGCAAACTGAAGTGTTTCTGGTAGTTTTCGGTGGCAGTGCAGGCACGACAGCATGCACAGTGCACTGTGTATTCAGGACCAAAACTGCAGTGAAGACGTGTGATGTAGCACATCTGAGCACCATCAGAATCATTTTGCACTTTGTTTTATGTTAATTCTTGATAACTGTGTACTGAGAAACAATTCACGATTGTCAGTTCTCCCATGACCTCTACATTAAGTTACATAACTACATATGGAGTCATGACCCAAAGTTTAAGAAGCTGTGTGTGCTGTAGGAGGAGATTAAATGAGACTCAAAAATGGACTATCATAAGCTGGAAGAAGTGTCTTACAATCCTTCGTTTAGCTAGCTTATGCTTTATTAGTCTATCTTCGTGACTGTTTTGCACTGGTTTATTGTGAAACGGCAGTCAGAGCAGGACCTGTTCATTTCCTAAATTAGAAAAAAAAGTTCTGATTATTTAAAAACATTTTGCTTCCCCAAAAGATGTCTGGTGCATGGTGCTGAGCTTATCCTTATTAATTTTGGAAACGTTACTGATTAATATGTTAAACACTTGAATTCATTTTTCCAGGTGCTGTTTCTATATGTGACTAGTTGATTCATTCACAGTCCCCGTAGCTCTAGTGATAGCATGAATTTATGGTGTAAGATTTTCCTCACATAAACATTTTAGACTAATTTCTAAACACCTACCTATTATTATTATGCTTTTGCAATAAAATTCTTAAAACTGGAACCTTGTTAAAAGTCACAGTTTAGGCAGCTTCATACAGAATTAGACAAGTTGTTGCTGCTGTTAAATATAAAAAGTTCAGGATTGCTAATTCAGGAACAAGAAGTCATATGCTTAGGCTTGTCACTTTATCGTAATAGCAAAGCCATTAGTCACATAACTTAGAGAAAGTACTTGGTCTCCATAAGAGATTCATTTTCCTTGTGTTAAGCAGGAGCAACAATTGCACTGCAGGATTTTTCTATCTGGGCTTGGGTAAAAAAAAAACATGGTTCCCTCAGTGCCTGGAACACTCTGCACTCTGGCTTGCTTCAGCTTTTATTTATTTATTTATTTATTTTGGTTTTTCGAGACAGGGTTTCTCTGTGTAGCCCTGGCTGTCCTGGACTCACTTTGTAGACCAGGCTGGCCTTGAACTCGCAAAGATCCGCCTGCCTCTGCCTCCCAAGTGCTGGGATTAAAGGCGTGCGCCACCACCGCCCGGCTTGCTTCAGCTTTTATTATCCCAGGATCTGGAGTTTTACCTTTGTTGAGAGTCACCTTTCTATTAGTCATTTACTTAAGGATAGAAGTGATACAACTGAATGGTGATTGTAGCTAAAGCAGGAATACAATACATCAAAAAGTGAAGATATGTTTCCCTTTATCTTTTGGTTTGGGGACACATTTATTTTAAAAGATTTTTTTAAATAGTACTTTATTTTTGAGATTATAATTACATAATTTAACCTTTCCCTCTTCTCAAACCCTTTAATGTATACCCCTTGCTCTCTTTTAAATTTATGATCTCTTTTTACATACATACATATATGTATGTATATGTATATAATATATGCTAATATATAATTATATATAATAAAGACTGAATAAGTTGTAATTATATATTTAAATATATTTATATCATCATATAATTAAATGCAGCTATATTTAATGATATGTAATTAATAATAAGTCATGATTATATATAATTATATATATATGTACAACCTGCTCAGTCATTTTTTTCTTTTTTTTATTAATTACTTTACTTTTTCAAGTTACATCTTGATCAAAGTCTCCTCCCTCCTCCTCTTCAGGTCTCACTCTCCCTTCCTCCCTCTTCCCCATCTCTGTCCTCTCCTTCTCCTCAGATGAGGGGAGCCCCTACACATCAAACTCAGTTCATCAGTCACACGAGGGCTAAGAGCTTCCTCTTGTACTGGGGTTTGATATGGCCACCCAGCTAGGGTAAGGTGTTCCACTAACAGGAAATAGGGTCAATGACTTGCTGCTGGGTGGAGTTTTTCATGGGATAGTTATGCTAGGTTCCTGTCTGTTTCCATCGGTGGGTTGTCGGATGGTTGTCCTGTGTTATATGATTAATATGAACTAAAAAGAGAGTACATACCATGTGTATCGTTCTGGGTCTGAGTTAGCTCACTTAGGATGAGCTTTTCTAGATCCATCCATTTGGTGGAAAATTGTATGATTTCCTTGTTTCTGATAGATGAGTAGTATTCCATTGTGCAAAGTACTTCAGTTTCTATATCCATTCTTTGGTTAAAGGACATCTGGGTTGTTTCCAGTTTCTGGCTATTACTAATAAAGCTTCTATGAACATTGATGAGGAGATGTCCTTGCGGTTTGGTGAAGAATCTTTTGGATATATGCCAAATAGTGATATGGTTCAATCTGGAGGTAGAGCTATTCCCATTTTTCTAAGATATCGACAGATTGATTTCCAAAGTGGTTGTACAAGTTTGAATGCCCACCAGCAATAGAGTAGTGTTCCTCTTTCTCCACATCCTCACCAACATGTGCTGTTGCTTGAGTTTTTGATCTTAGCCATTCTGATGGGTGTGAGATAGTATCTCAGAGTAGTTTTGAATTGCATTTCCCTGATGAGCAATGATGTTGAGCATTTCTTCAAGTGCCTGTTGACCTTTAGATATTCCTTTTGTGAATTCTTGATTTAGTTCTATACCCCATTTTTAATTGAATTATTGTTTTGTTGGTGTTTAATTTCTTGTGTTTTTATATTTGGGATATTAGCCCTCTGTCGGATGTGGAGTTGGTAAGGATCTTTTCCCAATCTGTAGGTTGCTGTTTTATTTTAATGACAGTGTCTTTTGCTTTTCAGTTTCATGAGGTCCCATTTATTGATTGTTGGTCTTAAAGCCTGAGCAATTATTGGTGTTCTGTTCAGGAAGTTGTCACCTGTGTCAATGAGTTTGAGGCTTTTCCCCACTTTCTCTTCTATTAGATTAAGACTGTCCTGTTTTATGTTGAGGTATCTGATCCACCTGGACTTAAGTTTTGTTCAGAGTGATAAATAGATGTCTATTTGCATCCTTCTACAAGTTGACATCCACTTAGACCAGCACCATTTGTTGAAGATGCTTTCATTTTTCCATTGTATTATTTTGGCTTCTTTGTCAGAAATTAAGTGGCCATAGGTGTGTGAGTTTATTTATGGGTCTTCAATTCCATTCCATTGATCAACTGGTCTGTTTCTATGCCAGTACCATGATGTTTTTATTACTATTTTTCTGTAGTACAGCTTGAAATCTGGGATGGTGATACCTCCCAATGTTCTTTTATTGTACAGGATTGATTTAGCTATTCTGTTTTTGTTTGTTTGTTTGTTTATTTTTCCATATGAAGTTGAGAATTGTTCTTTCAAGGTCTGTAAAGAATTGAGTTGAATTTCAATCTGTATATTGCTTTTGGTAGGATGGCCATTTTTATTATGTTGATTCTATCTATCCATGAACATGGGAGATCTTTCCATCTTCTGATATCTTCTTCAATTTCTTTCTTAAGAGACTTGAAGTTCTTGTCATACAGGTCTTTCACTTGCTTGGTTAGAGATACCTCCAATTTTATATGTTATTTTTGACTATTTTGAATGGTGTTGTTTCCCTAATTTCTTTCTTGGCCTATTTATCTTTTTTGTAAAGAAGGGCTACTTATTTTTTTGAATTAATTTTATTTTGTATCCAGTCACATTTCTGAAGGTGTTTATCAGCTGTAGGAGTTCTCTGGTGGAATTTTTGGGGTCATTTATGTATACTATCATATCTGCAAATAGGGATACTTTGACTTCTTCCTTTCCAAATTGTATTCCCTTGATCTCCTTTAGTTATCTTATTGTTCTAGCTAGAACTTCAAGTACTATGTTGCCTTGTCCCTGTATTTAGGGGGATTGTTTAAGTTTCTTTCCATTTAATTTGATGTTGGCTATTGGCTTGCTGTATATTGCCTTTATTATGTTTAGATATGGTCCTTGTATGGCTGATCTTTCCAAGACTTTTAATATGAAGGGGTGTTGCATTTTGTCAAATGTGTTTTCAGCATCCAATGAGATGATCATGTGGTTTTCTTCTTTCAGTTTGTTTATATGATGGATTACATTGATGCGTTTTTGTTTATTGAACCACCCCTGCATCCCTGGGATGAAGTCTACTTGATCATAGTGTATAATATTTTTGATGTGTCCTTGGATTCATTTTGCAGGTATTTTATTAAGTATTTTTGCATCGATGTTCATAAGGGAAATTGGTCTGAAATTCTCTTTCTTTATTGGGTCTTTGTGTTGTTTAGGTATCAGGATGACTGTGGCCTCATAAAATGAGTTTGGCAGTGTTCTCCATTTCTATCTTGTGGAAGAGTTTGAGGAGTATTGGTATTAGCTCTTCTTTGAAGGTCTGGTAGAATTCTGTATTGAAACCATCTGGCCCTGGGCTTTTTTGGTTGGAAGCCTTCTAATGACTGCTTCTATATCCTTAGGGGTTATAGGACTGTTTAATTTGTTTACTTGATCTTGATTTAATCTTGGTACATGGAATCTATCAAGAAAATTGTCCATTTTACTTAGGTTTTCCAATTTTGTGGAGTACAGACTTTTGAAGTAATACCTAATGAGTCTATGGAATTCCTCAGTGTCTTTTGTTATTTACCCCTTTCATTTCTGATTTTGTTGATTAGGATGTTTTCCCTCTGCCTTTTGGTTAGTTTAGCTAAGGATTTGTCTATTTTGTTGATTTTCTCAAAGAACCAGCTCTTGGTGTCACTGATTCTTTTTATTGTTCTCTTTGTTTCTAATATATTGATTTCAGCCTTGGGCTTGATTATTTCCTGCTGTCTACTTCAATCTCTTGGTTGTGTTTGTTTGTTTTTGTTCTAGATCTTTCAGGTGTGCTTTTAAATTAATAGTATGGGAACTCTCCAATTTCTTTTTGAAGGCACTTAGTGCTATGAACTTTCCTCTTAGAATTTCTTTCATTGTGTCCCATAAATTTGAGTACGTTGTGTCTTCATTTTCATTGAATTCTAAGAAGAGTTTAATTTCTTTTTTTATTTCTTCCCTGACCCAGTGGTCATTGAGTAGAGAGTTGTTTAGTTTCCATGAGTTTGCAGATTTTCTGTTGTTTCTGTTATTGTTGAAGTCTAGCTTTATTTCATGATGGTCTGATAAATTGCAAGGGGTAACTTTAGTTTTTTGTATCTGTTGAGGCTTGCTTTGTGTCTGACTATATAGCCAGTTTTGGTGAAGGTTCCATGAGGTTCTGAGAAGAAAGTCTATTCTTTTATGTTTGGGTGAAATGTTCTTTAGTTATCTGTTAGGTCCATTTGATTCATGGCATCTGTTAGTTTCATCATTTCTCTGTTTGGTTTTTGCATCGTTGTTCTGTACAGTGGTGAGAATAGTGTTTTGAAGTCTCCCACTATTAATGTGTGGGGGTTCCATGAGGGGTTTGAGCTTTAGTAGTGTTTCTTTACAAATGTGAATACCCTTGCACATTGGGACATAGATGTTCAATATTGAGATGTTATCTTGGTGGATATTTCCTTGATGAGTATGTAGTATCCTTTCTCATTTCTTTTGTTTAATGTTGATTGAAAATCTAATTTATTGTATACTAGAATGGCTACTCAAGCTTGCAGCTTGTGTCCATTTGCTTGGTATATCTTTTTCCAGCCCTTTACTTGGAGATAATGCCTATCTTTTTTGCTGAGGTGTGTTTCTTGTAAGCAGCAGAATGATGGATTATGTTTTCATGTTTATTCTGTTAGCCTGTGTCTTTTTATTGAGGAATTGAGTCCATTGATGTTATGGGATATTAATGACCAGTGATTGTTAACTCCTGCCTTCTTGATGTTGGTGGTAGTAGTGTGTGAGTGAGCTTCTCTTCTTTTGGTTTTGCTGCAGTGGGATTATTTGCTTCTTTTGTTTTCTTGGGTGTAGTTAACCTCCTTGGGTTGAAGTTTTCCTTCTAATATCTTCTGTAGGGATGGATTTGTGCATATATATTGTTTAAATTTAGTTTTGTCATGGAATATCTTGTTTTCTCCATCTATGTTGCTTGACAAGTTTGCTGGGTATAGTAGTCTGGACTGGCATCTGTGGTCTTGCAGGGTCTGCAAGATGTGTGTCCAAGCCCTTCTGACTTTTATGGTCTCTAATCAGAAGTCAGGTGTGATTCTGATAGTTGCCATTATATGTTACTTGGCCCTTTTCCCTTGTAGCTTTTAATATTTTTTTTGTGTTTTGTACATTTAGTGTTTTGATTATTATGTGGTAAGAGGATTTTCTTTTCTAGTCAAATCTATTTGGAGTTCTGTAGGCTTCTTATGTGATTATATATTATATGATTATATTCTGTAGGCTGCTTCTTGCACCCACTGGCCTTGGTGTACTCTGAAAGTCCAGTATCAGAGGCTGGCTATTTTGTGAACCTCACACCTACGTCAGGATGATGGGTAGGTCCCTGTGTTAGAGACTGTATGGCCGTGAGAGCAGACTGGCATCCTCAGAAAGGCAGGTTCTGCTGCGGACCAGAGGTTGGATCTGTGTGTCACTGGACCCTGGGTTCTCTCATTGCCAACACTGTGTTTTGGGGTCAGTAGATTGGCTGCTGAATCATTCAGTAGTTATTGAGCTCCACTGTAACTGTGGTCTGGGACAATATGTTGCTCTGCCTTGGAGCTCCTCCCAGGACAGAGTCAGCAGTCCAGTGGGTGGCTATTGCAGGATCTAGGGTGCTCAGGTGGGTGACCAGTCCCAGCTTTCACCAGGGAAACCATGATGCAGGCTGCATTTGCAGTCAGCATGGCTTCTGATCTCTCTACTCAGGACTTGGCTTCCATCACTCAGATATTATGTGCGCTGTTTGCTACCATGTTGGGGAAGTCCGGTGTAAGAAATTCTCACTGACCTGTACACTTACACGGTCCAGTTTTTCCTCGGGTGTTCCTCAGATCCTACGGTGAATGCCAGTATGGCTGCTGACCTGCAGCTTGAGTCATTGGCTGGAACCATGTGTGGCTTGGTGCAGAGATCCTCTCCAGATGGGTTCAGATCTCTCCAGAGCTGGTTGTTCCTGGGGACTGAGTGCACTGTTTGGCATAGTGACTGGCCTCAGTGTTAGCTGTGGAAATCAGACCTAGTCTGAGTTTCATGGTCAGCTGAGGGTCCTCTCGTTCTGTCCACAGGGTCTAATCTCAGCCCCCTACCACTGACATACCATGTTCACAGGATGTCACCATCTTGGATCTGCCCTAGGATTCCTGCCCAGTCTTTATAATGTTCATATATACAGGTTTTGAGGGCTAGCCATTGGTATTGAATATCTAATTGGTGTGTTCTTCCCTCCTGATATCAGCCTGTGATGTGGAATCAGGGAGTGCAGAGGACTTTTTGTTGACCTGAGTTGGTTGGGAACACATAGTGAAACCAGCGCTTTCCTGTGGTGTAAGTACTCTCGTGGTGCATGTGAATTGTGATGTAGTGTGAGTACTATTCTGTAGTACAGGTACCCTTCTCTTGTCTGAATACTTGCTGTCGTGTGAGTACTATTCTGTAGAA
>CAJQZJ010032464.1:6621205-6635088 GCA_907164525.1 Lophiomys imhausi
AACAGGTACCGTTCTCTTGTCTGAATACTTGCTGTCGTGTGAGTACTCTTCTCTTTGGGAGTCAGTCAACCATGTAGTCCCTGAGCCAATAGCAGTGGACACTATGTACTGAATACAGGGATCCCAGTGGCCAGGGGAAGCTTAGATTGTGGGAACATGCTGGCCTGAGTCCTGGGGCTCTTTTATTGTATGCAGGAAAGACAGGGAAAGCTGTTTAAAGCTGGTTAGCATATGGTCTTATGACCTTCTGGGGCTATATATTTGGAGAGGATAAAAATTCCAACATATCTACTAGAAAGCAAATACTTTTAAGAAGTATATCAAAAAAAAAGTATCTCCTCATCATCAGTTAGAGCTCTCTTTTATGCTCATTTCTCATTAAATCACACACAAAAGCAAGGAGATGGAAAAATCAGTGATATAGGGTGATATTAAGTTTATGCTTTATATTGTGATCAGAACTCTTGGAATGTATTTCAGGATTTTTGATGGAAGAGTGCATTTATATAAATATCTGTAATTTACTCCCGATCTCAGTACTTAAGGTATCCCCCACCCCCAATACTAAGTCACTGCAGAGAACCAGGAGAATTTTTAAAAGGGGAAGAAAATATTCCTATAGGTCAGAGAAAAATGTTAGGTGATTTGGTTCACCTTAACATTGCCAAATTGTGGTATGGCTCTCCTGGGAATTCTTGTGCCTCCCCACTCCAGCTCTCCTCCTCTCTCTTAGATTCTTTCCATGCCTTAGCCCACCAGGGGCTCTTTTCCTACTAGTAAGGTCCTTCTTGGAAGGGCCTCTGCTCCGCTGAGAGCCTCAGAGAGAGAAGCAGCCTGTGCTCCCTACTAAGTCCCCTCAGATTGGAACTCAACCATCAATTCTTCACAGAAGTCCCCCAGTATGAATCTGTCTCCTGTGAAAATGTTAGTGGTAAGCGGAGGACCCCGAGCCTCTCATTGTCTGCAGGACCCAGTGCCGTGATTGACCAACAGCAATTGGACTAACACATGAAGATTTACCTCAGGGATCATAGTAGTTTTACAAATCTTCAACCACTGTTTTCTTGTTGAGAACAGATTGCATTAGTTGAGAAGGACTGAATTAGCTAGCGAGGGTTGCCATAACTACCACAGGATTACTAAAGCTAGAGAAATTAGCATCCTAAAGTTCTGTAGCCTGGGGATCCCTCAATTCTAGTTTCCCAATTCACCCTATTTTGATTGTAGAGGATGTTGCCTTGCTATCTTCAGATGGTCTTTCTATCCCGAGCAGGTACCCATATCTCTCTATCATGCAGATTTCCTTTTCTTATAAAACATCAGTATATTTCAAGTAAAGCCCTCTCTCAATGACTCATTTTTCACTTGGCCTCTGTAAGACCTTACTGTTAAATACACTCACATTTGGTACTATTAAAAATCCATCACAGGAAGCTTTGGGGGCTTTTGGGACTACCAATCTGCTCATAACAATGTCCAGTGAATAGAATTAAGCAGGTGAGTGTTTTAAGCTTGTTGACACCTAGTGCCAGACCTTTTAGGAATGCTGTACATAGTTTTAGTCCCACCAGGAAAGGATGGTAGCTCCTATTTTCCTATGCTCCTATCATGCTGGCATCATTAAAACATTTTGCATTGGTATGGTGGTACTTAGAAGGCTGATACAGCAAGTTTGCTTAAGTACAGGAGTTTGAGGTCAGCCTGAACAACACAGTGAAACCTGTCACAAAACATAAGGGGGAAAACTTTCTATAGATTAACCGAAAACGTACATTTTCAGAGTTAATTTATTCATGTTACAGCCTGATCGCAGCCCACCTCTTTCCTCTCTTCCCACTCGCACCCTTACACTCCCCTCCTCCAAGATCCTTTTCCTTCTCAGAGAAAGGGAGTCCCCCATGTGGGTACAAACCCATTGTGGCACATCAGGTTGCATCCTCTCTCACTGAAGCAAGATAAGGTAGCCCAATCAGGGGAAAGAAATTCAAAGGCAGGCAACAGAGTCAGAGACAGCCCCTACTCCAATTGTTAGGGAACCCTCATGAAGAACAAGCTTCACAGCTGCTACAGAAAAGGCAAAATATTTGAGTACTTAAGTGCTCATTTTTTTTGAAATCCACATGTTTTATTCTATAAAACAAATATGCAAATACTTCCAGCACGAGAAATGGATGAGAGTGGAAATGCCATCACAGAGCAACTAGTGGTGGTCAAAGAGACAGGAGATGGGTGGGCAGTCCGACCACTCCACAGCGCCTACAGGAGGCTGAAACACCAGGAATCTGAGTACCCATTCACTGCCAAGGAAAATGCAGCAGAAATGGCAAGTTCTGTGATGAGAAAAATTTACAAATAGGATAAAAATCAGTTCAGCTCAAATCATATCTTTTTTTCTGATTTTAAGTTTAGTGTCTTTTTTTTGTTATTATTTAGTACTTCAGGTTACATCTCCACCACAGTGCCCTCTTTCCACCCCTCTCAGTCCTGCCCTCCAACCTTCTACCCCCTATCCCTTCCATCCCACTCCTCTGGAGTGGAATGTCCCTACATAACAGTCCCCCGCCCCAGTTCAGCAGTCATATGAGGGCAAAAAGATTCCTCACACACTGGGGGCCTACAAGGCAGCACCACTAGGGCAAATCATGCACAGGTAACAAAGTCTATGTCCCTGTTCCCTTTGGTGCATTTGTTGTAGTATAGTTATCCTGTACTATATGGCTAAAATCTGACTGTAAGTGAATAGATGCCATGTGTATCTTTCTGGGTATGGGTTAGCTCACTCAGGATGAGCTTCTCTAGTTCCATCCATTTGGCTGCAAATTGCATGATTTCATTGTTTCTGATGGCTGAGTAGTATTCCATTGTGTAGATGTACCAGTTTTGTTTTTTTTAATCCATTCCTCAGTTGAGGGACATCTGGGTTGTTTCCAGTTTCTAGCTATTACAAAATAGGATGCTATGAACATAGATGAGGAAACATCCTTGTGGTTTGGTGAGGAGTCATTCGGATGTATACCCAGAAGTGGTATGGCTGGGTCTTGAGGTAGAGCAATTCCAAGTTTTCTAAGATATCACCAGACTGATTTCCAGAGTGGTTGTATAAGCTTGCACTCCCACCAACAATGGAGGAGTATTCCCTTTTCTCCAGAAGCTCACCACCATGTGCTGTCATTTGAGTTTTTAATCTTATCCATTCTGACACGTGTGAGATGGAATCTCAGAGTTGTCTTAAGTTGCATTTCTCCGATGATTAAGGATGCTGAGCATTTCTTCAAGTGTCTCTCAGCCATTAGGGATTCTTCCTTTGTGAATTCTATGTTTAGCTCTGTTCCCCATTTTTTTTTGATTGGATTATTTGGTTTCTTGTTATTTAATTTCTTGAGTTCTTTGTAAATTTTGGATATTAGCCCTCTGTCAGATGTGGGGTTGGTGAAGATTTTTTTCCCAATCTGTAGGTTGCCGTTTTGTTTGAATGACAGTGTCTTTTGCCTTACAGAAGTTTTCAGTTTCATAAGATCTCGTTTATTGATTGTTGGTCTTATATAATTGGACACAAAGCAAGCCTCAACAGATACAAGAAAATTGAAATAACCCCTTGCATTTTATCATCCCACCATGGAATAAAGCTGGACTTCAAGAGCAACAGAAATAATAGAAGGCCTACACATTCATGGAAACTGAACAACTCTCTACTGAATGACCACTGGGTCAGGGAATAAATAAAGAAGGAAATCAAAGACTTCTTAAAATCCAATGACAATGAAGGCACAACATACCCAAACCTATGGGATACAATGAAAGCAGTGCTACGAGGAAAGTTCATAGCATTAAGTGCCTTCAAAAGGAAAATCATTACAGCTCATATTAGCAACTTAACAGCAGAACTGGAAGAACTGGAAAAAAAGAAGCAAACATTCCCAAGAGGAGCAGAAGGCAAGAAATTATCAAACTTAATGCTGAAATTAACAACTTAGAAACAAAAAGAACAATACAAAAAAATCAATGAAACCAAGAGTTGGTTCTTTGAGAAAATCAACAAAATAGACAAACCCTTAGCCAAATTAACTAAAAGGTGGTGGGAAAATACCCAAGTCAACAAAATCAGAGATGAAAAGGGAGAAATAACAACAGACATTGAGGAAATTCAGAGAATCTTTAGGTCCTACTTTAAAAATCTTTACTCCTCCAAATTTGAAAACCCAAGCTAAATGGACAATTTTCTTGATAGATTCCACCTACTAAAGTTAAATCTAGATCAAGTTAACAGATTAAACAGCCCTATAACCCCTAAGGAAATAGAAACAGTCATTAAAAATCTCCCAACCAAAAAAAGTCCAGGGCCAGATGGTTTCAGCACAGAATTCTACCAAGCCTTCAAAGAAGTGCTAATACCAATACTCTTAAACGCTTCCACAAAATAGAATCAGAAGGAACACTGCCAAACTCATTCTATGAGGCCACAGTCACCCTGATTCCTAAACCACACAAAGACCCAACAAAGAAAGAGAACTTCAGACCAATTTCCCTCATGAACATAGAGGCAAAAATACTTAATAAAATACTGGCAAACCAAATCCAAGAACACATCAAAAGTATCATACACGATCAGGTAGGCTTCATCCCAGGAATGCAGGGATGGTTCAATGTATGAAAATCCATCAACATAATTCACCATATAAACAAGCTGAAAGAAAAGAAAAAAGACATGATCATCTCACTAGATGCTGAAAAAGCATTTGACAAAACCCAACAACCCTTCATGGTAAAAGTCCTGGAGAGAATGGGCATACAAGGACCATACCTAGAAATAATAAAGGCAATATACAGCAAGCCAGTAACCAGCATCAAATTAAATGGAGAGAAACTTAAAGCATTTCCTCTAAACTCAGGGACAAGGCTAGGATGCCCACTTTCACCATATCTCTTCAAGTCATATCTTAGAGTGAAAATAAAAGGGAAAGAGACCAACAGGCTTTGCAATTCCCACATTCATGGTAGGTTGCCAACCTCTACTGGACCTCCAGTTTAAGAAGTGTGAGGATGACCCAGTACTGCTACCTAAGGAGGTGATGGCCATGCTTCATGGTCACCCTCAAGGGGCCAGAAGGCTGGTCTGTGGCATTTTGACATAAGGATCCACCAGCAAGGAACATCTGAGAACTGGGCCTGTGTATGCATTATGCACATGCTTGGTGCCTGTGGAGGTTAGAAGCCAGCACTGGAACTTCTGGAAATAGCCTTAAAGATGGTTGTGAATTATAATGGGGGTGCTAGGAATCAAACCCAGGTCTTCTGTAAGAGCATTAAGTACTCTTAACTGCTCAGTCTTCTCTTCAACCCCCAATGAATACACTTATTTTTGCCAATAAGAAATACATTTGTTTATTCATATGATGTAAAAATCAATGCTTTGAAATTTGATGAATTCTTGAAACCATTCTGTATCCTGTTGTGGAAGTGATGTCCCTGGAAATTGTCCAGATGCTTTAAGAACTAGTAGTCAGTTTATTAACAGTCAGGTGAACATGCTGATAAGGCTAAACTCTGTAGTCTATCTTGTTCAACTTTGAAGCATTGGCTGGGGAGTGTTTGGTCAGGGGAAGGATTCAGCCCTTCCTGTTGACTGATGCTGGCTACCATTATTGCAAATTGCATTGCTTTCCATTAATTTGCTGAGCATACTTCTCAGACATAACAGGTTCACTGGGATTTGTAGGGGATCAGACTGGCAGAAGACTACCAACAATGACCATGACGTTTTTGGGTGCAAATCTCATCTTAGAGAGTGCTTTAGGAGCTTTGCCCAATCCAACCACTGAGCTGGGTGTTGCTAGTTATCCTTTACAATCCACTTTTTGTCACACATTACAGTTCGATTGACAAATGGCTCATTATTGTTGTATAGAACAGTAGATAAAGACAGCTCAGAATGACCAGTTTAAAAATAGTTGGTCAGTTCATAAGACACATACTAACTGAACTTTCTTATCTTTTCATTGTGTTTTAACTGCTAACAACCTTTGGATGGTCCATTCTCTTGCGACTTCTCATGTAGTTGTAGAAGATCAGCTGTGATGATTGCTCTCAACTGGCCATTGTCAGCTTCCATCGGCCAGCAGCAATGATTCCTATCTTCAAGGCTCCTGTCTTTTCTGCAGAACTCGACCCACCCCAGCAATAAATATCCATTAGCAGTCCCCAGGCCACATGTGGTGCTGATGCTGAGAGCTGTTCCAAATGTTTTACTGTCTATTTTGAACTAAGAGAAGAAAATAGCTCAGATTTTCTTTTTGTCTAATAGTATTACCACAATATGAAGTAAATATAATAAATACATTGCCAATGAATATAATCCAAACATAAAGCAAGAAATGTGTGTTAAAATGATGTATATCATAATCATATTTTAAAGAACGTATTCTAATATAAACAGAAAGTTTCAACAATGTAAAAGTCACAATTACTTTTCATCAGCTTAATAGTAGCTGGTGTTCAGTCTCCTTAGTTCCTTGACCCCATTGCCCTCATTATGCATGCTGCTTTAATGTGTGTGTATGAGCTCAACATAAATCATGCTGTTTGAGCACTTTTGGATCTGCTTCTCAGGACTAAACGTGTTTCTCCCCTGTGCTATAGATTCCAGCCATTTCCAGTGATTAAAACA
Organism: Lophiomys imhausi; assembly: GCA_907164525.1. Classification (NCBI taxonomy): domain Eukaryota; kingdom Metazoa; phylum Chordata; class Mammalia; order Rodentia; family Muridae; genus Lophiomys; species Lophiomys imhausi. Next base: position 6,627,870 of record CAJQZJ010032464.1, read on the forward strand.
AGACTGACTAATAGCAACACACTCAACAAACCAGCAAGTGTGAGTGACTCTCTTTGATTGTCTTTTTCCTCTTTTATCACTCTTCCTGGTACAGGTCTATTCTTATAAGCCCACTTCACTAGGACTTTAAGAAAAGATGTTCTTTTTATTTATTCTAAATGTGTATACATGTGTGCATTTAAATGTATATCTGTGTATATAGTGGTGGGGAGGCCTGTGCATTTGAGAGAAGAGCCTGCAGAGGGCAGAAAAGGACAACAGATCCCTTAGCTGGAGTTGCAGGTGTCTGTGAGCTGCAGGATGTAGGTTCTAGGAATTAAACCAGGTCCCCTGCAAGAGCAGTATGCCCTCCTAACAGTTAAGTGATCTCGCCAATCCCTTCATTGGGACTTTATTAACCAATAGTGGCTTACATTTGAAATCTGATGTTCCCAGTGACATTCTGTAAAGGCCAAGTCAAATGGTTCCTTTCTCAATCTTATCATGAGAGTCTTGGAAGATACTATGTCTCTGAAGAATATCTGAAAGTCTCTAAAGAGAAAAGTAAAAATCAAGTTAGCTATCTTCTAAGAATTCATATCATACACCCCTCAAAATGCCCCTGATTAGACAGCCATCTCCCATACCCCTAGCATCACTCAAAACAGCACCATGTTCACAGCTCCCACCCTAAAGGCCTGTCAGGGTGATGGATTCAAAACAAAGCACTTTTACCACTGGACCAATATCCAGATAAGTTTTTAAAATAAATATGTACAGAAGAGTGACAGGCACTCGAAATGCCTTTGGCTGGAATAACTCACCATTTCAAGACTAACTATTCACATAATGGCTAGGCCCTGGCTGGCTCTACAGGCAATGAACATGGTTCTCAGACTTGGAAAATGGCGAGCTGTGGGATTAGGCTTTGACCAAAGCCACTTTCTTGGAACAAAATTCACGATTGCTCTGGGTCTGTCTTTGATAACAGCATATCAAAACATTATTATTGCCATCATGAAGAGGAAGAAATTAGTGGACAGGATATGCAAATTTATTAATGAATATTCCTCATCTAGAACAATAATGGTAGTTGGGATTGAAAATGTGGTGAAATTTTCTGATTGCTCCTATTATAACAGTGGAAAGGATTGCAGTCATGAGCCCAATTTAAAAATGATTTTACTTATTTCTATTGTGTGTGTGTGCATGTGTGTATATGTATGTATACATGTGTGTGTTTGAGTCTGTGTGTGTATATGTTACATGTGTATATATATGTATATGTAGTGTAATCTTTGTGTGATGCGTGTGTATGTATGTGTAAAGTAACAGGTATTCTTGTCATGATATGTATTTGGAGTGTGTATTTGTATGTACATTTGTGTGACTTTGTATGTGTACTTGTGTGTATGTGTTTGTGTACATGCATGTGTGTGTATGTGTGCCATTGTGTGTGTGTGTGTGTGTGTGAAGTACAGGTATTCCTGTCATGATATGTGTTTGGAGTGTGCATGTGTGTGAGTTTGTGTATGTCTATGTGCATGTGTATGTATGTGTGTCATTGGTGTATGTGTGTGCATGTGTGAAGTACAGGAGCTGCCACCATGACATCCATTTGGAGGCTGAGGTCAACTTCCTGGAGTTGTTCTGTCCTTCTGCCTGAATTCCAGGGAATGAGCTCAGGCTGTCAGGCTTGAAGGGAAAGCGCTTTAACCAGTAGGTCACCTTGTTGGTTCATGAGCATATTTTGTGTTGGCATCTCTGGTGGTTGTGAAGATTTTTTTTTTATCAGAGCATGGCATTGTATATGGTATATGTGTCTGGAATACAGTGGAGTGGTTGCATTTTGTCAAGGAACACATCAGGTTGTGTGGGAACACACCTGCAGCTGTGAGGGAACTGAAGGCTGTGAACACCACCTGTTTGAAGTAGTTGTGTAGGGCACAGTCATTCGAGCTCTGAGCCGTTTTCATTTCTGATTTTGTTAATTTGGATATTGTCTCTCTGCCTTTTAGTGAGTTTGACTTAAAGTTTGTTTGTCTATGTTGTTGATTTTTCTCAACAAACCATCTTTTGGTTTTGTTGATTCTTTGTATTGCTCTCTTTGTTTCTAGTTTATTTATTTCAACTCTGATTTTGATTATTTCCTACCATCTACTACTCTTGGGAGTGTTTGCTTCTTTTTGTTCAAGATCTTTCAGATGTTCTATAAAGTTGCTAAAAGGTGATCTCTCCAATTTCTTTAGATGCTCAGTGCTATGATAACTTTGATAACTAAGATAACTTTGCTCCTATCACTGCTTTTATTGTGTCCTGTATGTTTGGGTATGTTGTGCCTTCATTTTAAGTGAGTTCTAGGAAGACTTTAATTTATTTCTTTATTTCTTCCTGATCCAGTGGTCACTGAGGAGAGAGTTGTTCAGTTTCCATGAGTTTGTAGTCTTTCTGTTGTTTCTGTTGTTGTTGAGGTTCAGCTTTATTTCATGGTGGTCTGATAAAATACAAGGGGTTATTTAGATCTTCTTATATTTATTGAGGCTTGTTTTGTGACCCAATATGTGGTCAATATTGGAGAAGGTTCTGTGTTGTGCTGAGAAAAAGGTACATTCTTTGTGTTTGGGTGAAATGTTCTGTAGATATCTGTTAATGTCCATTTGATTCATGACATCTGTTAGTTGCATTATTTCTCTGTTTAGTTTCTGTCTCATTGACCTGTCCTGGTGAGAGAAGGTTGTTGAAGTCTCCCACTATTAATGTGTGGGATTTGATGTGGGATTTAAACTTTAGTAATGTTTCTTTTATTAATGTGGGTGCCCTTGCATTTGGCGCATACATGTTCAGAACTGAGATGTCTTCTTAGTGGATTTTTCCTTTGATGAATATGAAGTGTCCTCCTCCATCTCTATCTCTTTTTATTTCTTTTGGCTTAAAGTCTATTTTATTTGATATTAGCTTGTCTACTACCATTTGTTTCTTTGGTCCATTTGCTTGGAGGACCTTTTTGCAGCCCTTTACTCTGAGGTAATGTCTATCTTTGTTGCTGAGGTGTGTTTCTTTTATGCAGCAGATTGATGGGTCCTGTTTTCGAGTCCACTCTGTCAGCCTGTGTCTTTTTATTGGGGAATTGAGTCCATTGATTTTGAGAGATATTAATGACCAATGACTGTTGATTCCTGTTATTTTGATGGTGGTCATAGTAGAGTGTGTGTATGTGTGCTTCCTTTTTTTGTTAATATGAAATTATTTATTTCCTGTGTTTCCTTTGGTGTAGTTATCCTCCTTGTATTGGAATTTCCTTCTAGTATCCTCTGAGGAGCTGGGTTAATGGAAAGATATTGTTTAAATTTGTTTTTTCATGAAATATCTTGTTTTCTTCATCTATGATGATTGAAAGTTTTGACGGGTATAGTAATTTGGGCTGGCGTCTGTGATCTCCTAGAGACTGCATGATATCTGCCCAGGGACTTCTGGGTTTTAAAGTCTCTGTTGAGAAGTCTGGTGTAATTCTAATAGGTCTACCTTTATATGCTACTTGGCCCTTATCCCTTGTGGCTTTTAATATTCTTTCTTTGGTCTGTACATTTAGTGTTTTGATTATTATGTGGTGGGAGTGTTTTCTTTTGTGGTCCACTGTATTTGGTGTTCTGTAAGCTTCTAATTATAGGCATCTCTTTCTTTAGGTTAGGAAAGTTTTCTTCTGTGATTTTGTTGAAGATATTTTCTGAGCCTTTAGGCTGGGAATCTTCTCCTTCTATTCTTGTTTTTCTTAGGTTCGGTCTTTTCATAGTGTCCCAAATTTCCTGGATGTTTTCTGTTAGGAACTTTTTAAATTTAGCATATTCTTTGACCCATGTACCAATTTCTTCTATGTATCTTCTACGCCTGAGATTCTCTCTTCTATTCTTGTATTCTGTTGATGATGCTTGTGTCTGTAGTTCCTGTTTTCTTTCCTAGGTTTTTCTTCTCCAGGATTGCCTCAGTTTATGTTTTCCTTATTGCTTCTATTTCCATTTTCAGGTCTTGAACCATTTTATTCATTTCCTTCACTTGTTTGATTTTATTTTCCTGAGGGATTTATTTTCCTCTTTTAATGCTTTTATCATTTTCAGAACATCATACTTAAGATAATTTTCTTGTGTTTCATGTGATAGGATGTCCAGGGCTTGCTTTTGTAGGATAGTTGGATTCTTTTGGTGCCTTATGGCCCTGAGTTTTGTTGCTTGTGTTCTGAAGCTGACCTCTAGCCATTTGGTTGTTTCTGGTGTTGATAGGCCTAATGGTCCCTGATGGTTGCAGGTCTCTGGGATGGCAGGTAGAGCTTGTGGTCTCGCATGGCAGCAGTCCTCTGGTTTTCCTGGGTGGCATCAGGCTCTGGAGATTCAAAGAAATCTGGTAGTCCCTGATGGATACTGGTCTCTCTCTGGTGGTCCCTGATGGCCACTGGTCTCTGGAATGGGATATAGGGATAGAGCCCAGGAAATGGAATGTACTAAGATAATGGAGCACTGAGGGCCAAGGTAAACTTCAACACTGCTAGGTTTGCTTGGCAGGCCCTGGCACATTCTTACCACATTACCCACAATCTTGATTGCAGATGTACAATGTTACAAGTGAGTAATGCAAGGTCCTGGGAAGACAGCTGTTAGAGACCTCCAGCAGTTAGAATGGTAATCAGAGGCTTTGGGAGAGATGCAGTTTCTGATAAGAGTGATGAATAATCAGCCCTGTCAAAGTGGAAAATAAGTGCAGAAATAGTGTGAATAAAAAGATGGCAATGCAGAATGTGTACCATGGCATGACAGAGGTACACAGGAAGGAAGGAAAAGGAGATTTTATTAATAAAAAGGAAGAAATTCACATAGTCTGCTTTGCTTAGTGTAAAGTTCATTGATCTCAGTATAGGTGGGAGCTGTCTGTGGATGCTTTGCAGGGGTGCCATTGCTGGTCAGACATCTTGTCTGAGTTGAACAAAATGTGCATCTCCATGAGGCATGCAAAAGGTTTTCTGTTTTCAATTTTTAATTTAATTTTTCCTGTACAATATGTTGAATCTTCCCACCCAACTTCATGTTCCTTTTTTAAAAATTTTTTTGAAAGCATGGTTTCTCTGTATAACCTTGGCTGTCCTGGAACTCTTTCTGTAGACCAGGCTGGTCTCAAATTCACAGAGATCCACATGCCTCTGTCTCCCTTCCAGAGTGTTGGAATTAAAGTATGCCACCACTGCCCAAGAGAGTTCTTATTACAGACAGGCAAAGCATGAACTCATGTTCCTTATACCTTCTCTGGTTTGAAAGGTTTGAACTTGGCAAGAGGTAGTTCCTCTTGTTTTTTGTTGTTGTTTGTTTGTTTGTTTTTTGCAGCCATTATGGAGGAAAGGTGGTGGTGGCTAATGAGGGTAAAGTAAGAAGGCCTCTTGTCTGGGTGCCTGGGGAGGAGAAGTGGGCTGGAAGCACTGACCAAGGACTGTGTCTTTTCAAGTTTCAACTACTGTGATAACACACCATGACCACAAGCAAATTGGGGAGAAGGGGGTTTATTTAATTTTATGACTGATAGTACACCATTCAGGGAAGTCAACCCACAAAAGGAGCCGATGCAGAGGCCATGGAGGAGTGCTGCTTTCTGGCTTGCTCCTCATGGCTTGCTCAGCTTGCTTTCTTATAGCACCCAAGGTGTCTCTGCATGTAGTGAGCTCTGGGTCTTTCCACATTGATTATCTATCAAGAACATGTCCCACAGACTTGTCCACAGGCCAATCCAGTGGGGTGTGGGCATATTCTCAATTGATGTTCCCTCTTCCCAAATGACTATAGCTTATATCAAGTTGACATAAAATTAGCACATAAATTGAGGCTGTCACTGAGTGGAAGACATGCAAAATGAAAAGGCAGCAGGTATGAGTTTGTTGCCATTTTAACCGTTTGCCTGCTGTAGTGAGAATCACAAACCAAGTGGATCAGGGAAGTGGAGTGAATCTAGGGTGTGCACTCTTGGAAAGGTGTTATTAGGAAACCACTGCTGTAATCTCAGTAAAAGATAATGGTGACCTCACCTAATGAAATAGAATATCTTGAAAGATGCTTGAGAGGTAGAAAATGCTGACTGTACATCTGGGAGTGGAGAGAAGGTCCTAAGTTAGTGTCCTGAAAAAAATGCGATCTGTCACAGTTAAAAAAAAAGCTAAAGATCTAAGTTGGCTTTAATTTCAACTTTAGGATTTAGAAACATTTCTATTCATAAAATAACCCCCCTCATCATATGGTTGTGATAATCTATTTTAAAATGAACAGAACATGAGCAAGAAAGAGATTACAAAACAGAAAAAGAGAAATGTAGAAGAATTTTAATCTAGCAACATGGCTGCTCAGGTAAGGGATCACATCCAAAGACCTTTTAGGTCTATGTGATCTGGTTGGAATGTAGTCACACCCTAGATTACAGTATGATCTGACTGAAATACAGACACGCCCTTAATACACAGTTTTAATACCAAACAATGAAGGTAAGATTAATTTATAGAAGAAAGGAGACATGTTTGAAAGTGACCTCTAAATGAGGAATGAGAGCACAGCTTGTGGTCAGACTACAGAACAGGAGTACAGGAGAGTTTGTGTAGTCATTACAGTTGAGTTCAGTGCAGTTCAGTTCAATGCAATTGAGGTTAATTGGTTAATTGAGTTTGTGTCGTTTCATTCATTTCTGTTCTGTTCAGTTTGTGCAGTCAGTGCAGTTCAGTTTGTGGAGTTCAGAGGCAGTGTTTCCAGGCAGAGCAATTCAGTGAGAAGTGGAAAGAATCCGGCTTGATCAGTCAGCTTGGAGAGGAGTTTGAGCTAGAACAGCTGAGTTTAACCAGCTATCCAGAGTTCAGAAAGAGTTAGAAAGGGTGAGCTTACTCAGCAGTAAGTCTTGGAGACCGAAAACATTCTAGGCCTAGGTTAGCAGATGAAGGCTGAAAGCTGAAGCCTTCAAGGTCCAAGCTCACAGAAGATTAGATTGTACAGAGGCTAGAAGCTTTTAGGTCTAGGCCTAGGGACAGCTAGAACAGAGAAAGAAATGCTCTAGGCTCAGCCCAAGCCCTCTATTCATAAAGCCTGAGTACGGCTCTCTCATCTCTTCTACTTATCAGAGGAAATAAAAGCAACATTTTCAGAGAAACTAATACAAAACCTTTATTCTCTGTCTCTGCCTCTCTCTCTCTCTCTCTCTCTCTCTCTCTCTCTCTCTCTCTCTCTCT
>CAJQZJ010032464.1:6635098-6680013 GCA_907164525.1 Lophiomys imhausi
TCTCTCTCTCTCTCTCTCTCTCTCTCTCTCTCTCTCTCTCTCTCTCTGTGTGTGTGTGTGTTCCAGTTTGGAATCAAACTTGGTGGCCTCCTTCCTTAGGTATATGAAGGTCAAAGGCCACAATCAGATTCAACTCAAACCTAGTCTATACCAACCCCCATCTGTCCATTTCTGACAGAGGGGGGTTGGTATAGACTATTTTGTTAGATATGGACCTTATTGTCTGCCAGATGTTAGTCACTGGCCTGCATTGCTATCCTCTCACCTTGCATGTGTCTCAAGTGCAGTGAATTTACTAAGTTCTCTTTGTTCCCATCTTTAAGGGCTAGCTTGTTTTTTTTTCCATTAATTTATTTATTCACTTTACATCCCAATAGAAAACCCCTCCCTCCTCTTATCTCAGTCTCACCCTCCCACCCTCTTCCCCCACATTCTTCCTTTCCCCTTCCCTCAGAGAAGGGGAGTCCTATCCTCAGCCCCTAGGTGCCAACCGTCCCTGGCATATCAAGTGGTGTCAAGACTAAGCACGTCCTCTCCTACCTGAGGCCAGACAAGGCACCCCTTTAGCTTATTCTTAACAAGTAGCTGCATTTGTTCTTTGTTTTTTTTGTGTGTGTGTTTGTTTGTTTTGGTGTTTTTGAGACAGGGTTTCTCTGTGTAGTCTTGGCTGTCCTGGACTCACTCTTAGACCAGGCTGGCCTCGAACTTGTAGAGGTCCACTTGACTGTGTTACACTCAACAGAAAGGTTCCTGTTTCTCATCCTTAGTTTTCACACTTTCTTCTTTAGACCTAACATATCTGCAACCCCAACTGCTCTTATTGTGCTTATAAGCGATCTGCATCTTTCTCCAGGGCCCTTTCCTCTTACAACCGATAGAAGCTAACTCTTGTCTCGTCACTAGTGAGTTCTAGACTTTTCAATGGTTTCTTCTTTTTATTAGTATTTCTTTCAGTTCAAAGAATTTTCTTATTATTTTTGTAGAATATGTCTGATGGTGATTAACTCAGCTTTTGTTCATCTGTGTCTGTCTTTATATAAAAGGAATGCTTTAAGGGTACATTACTCTTGGCTGACAGCTTTTTTTCCCTTTATAAAGATCTCATACCACTCCCTACTGGCCTGTAAGTTTTCTGCTGAGAAGTCGGATGAATATTTAAACACTCTTGTATACTATTTTTATTTTCATCTTAACTTGACAATTTTATTTTTATGTGTGTAAGTATAGGCTTACATATGTGTATGTGCCTGCAGAGGCCAGAAGATGATGTCAGATCCCCTGGAATTGGAGTTACAGACAGATGTGAGCCACTGAGTGGATGCTAGAAACCAAACTCAGGTCCTCTGCAAGAGCAGCAAGCACTTTTAACTACTAAGCCACTTCTCCAACTCCATTTAGCTTTTGAGGGCTTAGTTGTAATATGTCATGGGACAGATTTGCTTGAATTGAACATGTCTTACTATAGACTAGTTTTTAGTAAAATCTGGTTTGAGACTTTTGAACTTGTCATACATAGATATTTGTATCTTCTCTATGTTTAGGAAACCTCTTTTAATAAGCTTTCTACCACTTTGGTACTCGAAAGTCTCCTTTGAAACATTTGAACATCTGCTTTCTTAATAAGCCCTAGAATTCCCATAAGCTTTTCCAAGATCCTTCAATCCTTACTTTTACCTCTTCTGATTGCATATTTTCAAATACCCTGTTTTTAAGGTCACCATCTTATCTTTTTTGATTGATCTGTTCTGCTATGGATACCTTTCTACTGTACTTTTAATTTTGATTGTTATTTTTCAGCTCAAGGACTTGACCATACAGCTATTCATATATCACATTACCTTAATAAGAATTAAGGAAACCAGGAGAGAGCTCCTGGTACCTGGTTTTAGCATAACAGAAAAAAACATTTTGAATAAGGCAGGAAGACAAAAGTTTCCTATAAATGACCTTTCAACTCAAAGCAATATGAACAATATGAACAATATGACGGAATAGTCCAGATAGAAACCAGTCTTTATCCAAGTTGAGGGTTAGAGAAAGAAATTAATTCTTAAATATTTATGGCTTCACTAATTTAAAAAGTTTATGTCAGAATTTATTTTGATATATCAATTTAAGGCTTGGAGCCTTTCATTTTATTGTGCTATTAGGGAGAAACAATAAAAATTAGTCTTTATATATTCCATTTACTATTTTAACCAATAATTCTGTGGTTTCATTGCAGAGGGAAGTTCTTACTGACGAAGAAGATACAATTTCCCTTACATGTAAGACTGTTTAGTTAAAGTTTTTATAGATATACCATTTCTTCATTTAATTTTGCACAGTCTATTTTCATTGTAAGTTCTTTGAAGAATTTTTTAAAATTTGCATTTATGAACATAGTTTAGGAGATGTCCTTGTGGATTGGTGAGGAATCTTTTGGCTATATGCCGAGGAGTGGTATGACTGGGTCTTGACGTAGTGCTTTTTCAAGTTGTCTAAGATATCGCCAGACTGACCTCCATAGTGGTTGTACAAGTTTGCACTCCCACCAGCAATGTGGGGATGTTCCCCTTTCTCCACAACCTCGCCAGCATGTGCTGTCTTTTGAGTTTTTGATCTTAGCCATTCTGACAGGTGTGAGATGGAATCTCAGATTCGTCTTGAGTTGCATTTCTCTGACGATTAAGGATGTTGAGCATTTCTTCAAGTGTCTCTCAGCCATTTTAGATTCCTCTTTTGTGAATTCTCTGTTTAGGTCTGTGCCTCATTTTTTGATTGGGTTACTTGGTTTGTTGGTGTTTAATTTCTTGGGTTCTTTATAAATTTTTCTTTGGCCTCATGTGATGATGAACTGAGTGGGGGGCTGATACGCAGAGGCACCCCACACTGGAGGGATGGGATGGGTGGGAGAGGGGGTAAAGGGTGGGAGGGTGGGGCCAGGAAGGGGTGGAGGGAGGAGGTGGTAATGGAGACCTAGCTTGAAGTAATAAATAAATGTTTTTTAAATTTTGCATTTTTGTGTATATGTCCACGTCTGTACAACCCATGTGTATGAGTGAACACAGGCCAGAAAAAGGTGTTGTATTTCTTGGAACTGGAATTATAGCTAGTTGTGAGCTGCCTAATATAGGCTGGAAACCAAGCTTGCTTCCTCCAGAAGAGCAGAAAGTAAGCCATCTTCCTGTGCTACCCAGAATTGCATAATTTGTCTGCTGCCCTAACAGGTGTTCTCGTGAGGAACAGGAATCCCAAAGCCATATTTATATGAGACATCGCAGAAAACATTCAGTGGGTAGGTGATTGAAGGGTCACTGGAATTAAAAGGATCTCATTAAAAATTTAGAAATTCTTAGTCTTTTGGGTATAAACTGTGCTTTGAGAGCACAACTTGGGACCCTGTGTTGCATAAGAGAACTATTCAAGAAAACAACCCTATTTTTCCCTAGCTCAAAGAACATAATTTTAAAAAAATCTTTTTATTGATTCTTTGTGAATATCAAATCATGTATCCCAATCCCATTCATTTCCCCTTCCCTCCATATCTGCCCTCTATCCTTGCAACCTCTCCCCCAAAGAAAACAACAAACAAACAAAACCATCTCACCATGGAAGCTGCAGCATGTCACTGTGTATCACACAGTGTACCCTTTTGCCTAAACAGTTTTACTTGCAAATGTTCATTGCTATGAGTACTTGGTTTGGTTCAAGGCCTCTGGCTTCTTCTACACTATCAGTACTGGATGGATCCTCACTGGGACTCCTCTCAAATATCCTGTTGTTCCCCTGTGTCATGGAGATCCTGCAGCTTTGGGTCTGCAGGACCTGGCCACCTTCATGAGCTCCAGCAATTGAGTTGGGTTGGGCCAATTCAAAGCTCTAGATCTGGGTCTGGGTAGTAGCTGAGTTGTTGAGACCACCAGCTCTCCTGTGCCCTTGCCACTAGGGCCAGCTCTCCAGGACTGCCTAGGCAAGGGGTGGGGCCAGCTCCCCTGTTCTCATACCCTTGGGGTTAGCTCACAGGCACCCCCAAGCCAGAACAGATCTACTGTGCTGTTCAGGAGAGGTGCAGGCTGCTCTCTTAAATGCTGGAGCGTTCTAGGAGTGGGACCAACTCTCATGGTGAGCTCTCAAGCCCTCTAAACCAGCTCTCTCACACTTCCCAGGCAAGGGGTATGGCCATTTCTGCAGCCCTCTGATATCAACATGGCCCCAGGAGGCAGCCCAGACAAGGTGCATCCACATGGTCTTTGGTGATAATCTGAGCCACAGACATTGACACAGATCCCATCACTAACCATGGAACTATTTGGCAGTTGTTATCTGCTGGGAGGAGTTGTTATCTGCTGGGACTGTAACCCCTGGTACACTGACCATACTCCAGTGGAAAATTACACATCCAAAATATTTGAGCATCACAAGTTGTTCTTGAATGGTATAAAAAGAAAAAAAAAAGACACAAAATAACTATAGAGTGTGGGCCTGTGAAGAGTTGTGGAAGAGGAATGAATATGATCAAAACACATTGTATGAAGCCTCAAAGAACTAGTAAAAACTGAATAAAAAATAAAATGAAAGTATATTAACCCCAGTTGTTCTGGAGAAATATTTCCACATGCATTTTTAATAATGCCTTCTATGCTTTCAGTATAATATTTTGTACACAACAAGCTAGAGATTGCCAAAGCATCATGTTGAGCCTTCTTTGGTTTCTTAGGTAGTCATGTGATGATATTCATTGCTATTTAAGCAAATATTTTTCTTTATGCTTTATCCCTCAATATTAGATTATAAGAAGCTGATGCAAGCTAAAATATTATCCAGTGACTTGATGTGTGCTAATGGAATTCAGAACAAGGGACTTCATTGAAGGTAGATAAGAGAGGTGCTGCTAATTTTCTCAGGCTAATAGATGACTCCAAATAAAAAAGATGTTAAGGGCAGTAAGATCCAAACCAGAAAGACAAGATCTCAGACAGGTTTAAAAACTGGATAAGTCATTTGAGTTTTTGATCATAGCCATTCTGACAGGTGTGAGATGGAATCTCAGAGTCGTCTTGAGTTGCATTTCTCTAATGTTTCAGTTGCATTTCTCTGATGATGCTGAGCATTTCTTAAAGTGTCTCTCAGCCATTAGGAATTCCTCCTTTGTGAATTCTCTGTTTAGCTCTGTTCCCCATTTTTGGCTTGGATTATTTGGTTTCTTGGCATTTAATTTCTTGAGTTCTTTTTAAATGTTGGATATTAGCCCTCTGTCAGATGTGGGGTTGGTGAAGATCTTTTCCCAATCTGTAGGTTGCCGTTTTGTTTGAATGACAGTGTCTTTTGCCTTACAGAAGCTTTTCTGTTTCATGAGGTCCCATTTATTGATTGTTGGTCTTAGATCCTGAGCTGTTGGTGTTCTGTTCAGGAAGTTTTCACCTGTGCCAATGAGTTTGAGGGTTTCCCCACTTTCTCTTCTAATAGATTTAGTGTGTCAAGCCTTATGTTAATGTCTTTGATCCACTTGGACTTAAGTTTTGTGTAAGGTGATAAGTATGGGTCTAATTTCATTCTTTTACATGTCAACAGCACATGCTGGCGAATTTGTGGAGAAAGGGGAAGACTTCTCCATTGCGGGTGGGAGTGCAAACTTGTACAACCACTATGGAAATCAGTCTGGAGATACCTTAGAAAACTTGAAATAGCTCTACCTCACGACCCAGCCATACCACTTCTGGATATACACCCAAAAGATTTCTCACCAAACCACAAGGACGTTTTCTCATCTATGTTCATAGCAGCCTTACTTGTAATAGCTAGAAACTGGAAACAACTCAGATGTCCCTCAACCAAGGAATAGATAAAACAAAACAAAACAAACAAACAAAAAAAAAAACTGTGGGTACATCTACACAATGGAATACTATTCAGCCATCAGAAACAATGAAATCATGCAATTTGCAGCCAAATGGATGGAACTAGAGAAGCTCATCCAGAGTGAGCTAACCCAGGCTCAGAAGGATCTACATGGCATCTATTCACTTATAATTGGATTTTAGCCATATAGTACAGCATAACTATACTACAGCCAATGCACCAAAGGGAACAAGAACATAGACTTTGTTTCCTGTCCATGAGACGCTTTGCCCTAATGGTGCTGCCTTGTAGGCCCCAAGTGTATGAGGAGGCTCTTGGCCCTCATATGACTGCTGAACTGGAGTGGGGGACTGCTATGTAGGGACACTGCACTCCAGAGGAGTGGGATGGAAGGCATTGTGGGTAGAGGGTAGGAGGGTGGGACTTGGAGGGGTGGAAAGAGGGTACTCTGATGGAAATGTAACCTGAAGTAATAAATAAACATTAAAAAAAAAACAAAGTGGATATGTCATGGTTCAGAGCCAGACACTTCTAAATTCCTGTGAGGTACCTGCTAAGAGTGAAGAGAGCCAAGCTTGTTAGTGGAGGCTGAAAGATTCCAATCTTGTTTACCACCAGAGATTGGAGGTGAGGTAAGAGGTCTTGCAGGACCTCTTGGACTTGCAGGACTGTTGGAGTTGCAGACAGTGGCTCTACAGGTCCACCCCTGAGCTCTGTACTTTGAACCTCATTATCTCTTGTGTGATTCAGAGTTTTTAATATTCTTGATAGTTCTGTTTTTCTGGTCTCCCTTCCCATCCTGTAACTACAAGGGCCAACCTGATACTCTATGTTCTGCCAGAGTTTTGAGCATCCAGATATTCTTTCCCACTATGCCTACACAAGTGCATGGGTTTTCTTCACACAATTTATCAAGCTCTTGGCTATGGGAAAATGATTAGTTTCTTTATTAATTTTGCCAATTTCAATTTGTGTTAAGGATCTATGTAAAACCATGAGAGGATATCACTACCATTATATATATATATATATATATATATATATATATATATATATTTACTTTCTTTGGAAGATATGGCTGGGAAAGTCTTTGGAGAATTTTAATTTGGTTTTGCATGTAAAGGAGGGCTGCTTCAAGTCACTTTTTTTTTTTTAATCTAGGAAGAAGGTTGTTCATCAAAGGTCCTGGAATACATTACCCTATCTCAGGTGTGACTATTATAGGTTAGGTGACTAAACGTAGGAATGCAAGGTGAGTATTAGTCAGTATTATCCTAGTCATCATTTTGGCTTCCAGGATCAGAGAAGCTTATAATATTTCATAATGACAACAACCACCACCAAAAGCCACATAGCAGAGGAAATACGTGAATTCATTACTTTTCTGGCATCAACACAAACTGGAGAGGGTTCTGTTCTCTGGTTTCCAATGTGAAAGACCCAGAGAAGTTAGAGAAATGCCAGTGAGCTGCTGACATTTGATGGCTTCAGGCCAGGAAGGGTCACTTATCTTTAAGGATGTGCCCCCTGGTTGTTCAAACATGTTTTGGGGCAGAACCTACCCCCAGAAGTATTTGGGACAACAGAAATTGGACTTACTAAGCTAAAAAAGAACAAAGTTGAGTGGATAGTGAAGTAGGGGGCAGGTATTGAAGTAGTTGGGGGTATGCAAGTCAAAGTCCATTGGATAAAATTTTTGTAGAATAAAAGTATTATTCTACAGGTAATGGGGAGAAGTACAAATGAGTAGTTGATACTGTTGTCTCAAGAGCTCACCTACTACTGCTTCTAGTTCTGGCTATTTCTTGGTTCATTGTCTTAATGGGAAGATTTAGGCGAGGCTAAGAAGGTTGTTTCAGGAAAGAGACACATTGGTGGGCATGATTTTAATGTGGGTGCAGCCTTTGGTTTTACTTTATATTTATTTACATTTACTTTATATTTGTAGCTGTTTGCATTTATGGTGGCAATATATAAGAGGATGATGTAAGGAGTTTGTGAAACTGCTTCTGTGAGACAATAAAGGGGGTGTTTTTGTATTGATTTTTACATGATTTATACTTTTCCTACTGGAAGAGCATTAGCTCAACATCATAAAACCATTACAGTCAATCAAGTGCATTCTATTCTGTTTCAGTCGCAGTTGTATTCTTCACCTCTCTATGATCTCTCGTTTTCCCATACTCTCATGCTGTGTTCTAATATCTTTCAGGGTCCTTCAGTCGGCAATCCCTGAAGGTCCTTATTGTCACAGAAATTTTACAGGATTCTGTAGAAGTTTCGATGGGCTACTTTAGCCCCTTATATCAGTGGATATTATATTTGACATGAAAATAGAATTTAGGTAATACTGTAAGGGTTCTTCTTCAGTTTTTCAAAAATCAAATGAGTGTTCCCCCTCCCCCAATAATGCCTTCTAAAGGAGAAATTAAAAAAATGAGTAATGGGGTGAGGTCAACAGAGGGAATATTTTGAGGTATCATAACCCTGTCCTGAATTGAATTCTCAAGAGATCAGAAGGTTGTAGTGCCAACTCCTATGCCCAGTGAATGTGGGCTTCCATGCTATGGCAAATAGGATTTATTCCCACATGAGGAATGAGCCTTATTAAACCTCTGGATGTTTGTTGCAGGGTGTCATCAATCACTGTTGATTGATGGGTGTATTTACAGATTTGGGGATGGAATAGTCTTATATTCTCAATGAGTTTTTAGCTAAACCCACGTGCTTGAAGCATACTATCTTTCCTTCACTAAGATATTACCAGATTCTCTCCTTAGTTGGCATATGGCATTTATAAATATTCTCTTCCTCACCATCCTCAAACTAAAGTTAAGAATTTTGTATTCCTCCTCCCCCATGGTCCAAAGAATATTTGGGTGTAATCAGCTGGCACTATTTATTATTGCAGTTTATATTATTTTGGAAACAATTCATAGAGGCCAATTCCATGGGGATTAGACAGAAATGAAGATGAGGTAAGTAAGTATCCCGTTGTCCTAGTGTGCTAAATATAACTGGAGAAATGGTGAGCCTGTGGACTTTTCCCTGTGAACTAGAGCTCCACACGAAAAAGGTGCTTCATGTCTTCAGAGTCTTTTTAGTTTTTAATTTTTTTTAAAGAATCTTTGAAAAGAATACATTTCTTGCCTTTCTTCTTCCCTTCCTGAGCATCTCATACAGGTATCATGATGGTGGTGGCCATAGGAAGCAGATCTTTTACAAAAGACTCTGGTTTAAAGGAACTTCTTTTTGTCCTTCCCTTTGGGCTTACCTCTGCCTTTTAATCCACACATCATCAATAACTACACCTTACAATTCTATGTAGTGGATGAGATGTTGGATTGAAAAGGTAAGTAGATATTGGATGAGGTCCTGGTGGCAGTGTTGAATAAAGTCTGTTGGTTAGTTCCACTGAGTCCCAGAACAATATGAAGGGGGAGCTAGTAAAGGCATCTGCTGTCAGGCTCTACATTTCAATTTGATCCGTCAGACCCACATGGTAGAAGGAGAGAATCGACTGCTGCAAGTTATCCCCATTCTAACTAGTGCTTGACAGATGGCTGTGAGAGGTAATTTTTTCCTCTTCTAGAATGCCTTCATACTGATTCACATCTTCAAGTTTGCATGGTGATTAAGGTCTTTACAACATGTATTACATCTGCCCTTTGAAAAGAAGATATTCTTTGCCTCCCTATCTCCCTTCTTCCACCTTCCTTTCTAGCTCCATCTCCTCCCCTAACTGCCTCCCTCCTCTCTCCCTCTCTTCCTTCCTTCCTCCCTCCCTTCCTTCATTCCTTTTCAGTGTTTGAAATGATCTCTTTAAAT
The DNA here is from genome assembly GCA_907164525.1 of Lophiomys imhausi. NCBI lineage: Eukaryota > Metazoa > Chordata > Mammalia > Rodentia > Muridae > Lophiomys > Lophiomys imhausi. The sequence goes on from CAJQZJ010032464.1 coordinate 6,644,768, forward strand.
AGCCTAGGCTGACATCAAACTCACTATGTAGTCCAGTCTAACAGTGAACTTGTGATAGTCACCCCCAAACCCTCTTGAATGCTAAGATTGCAGTCATGCAAATCCATGATTGTCTAAGGAATTATTTTTAAATGAACTTCCTTCTCCCAGTGCAGGAGATTGACCCCAGGGCTCAGGGCCCTGGACTTACTGTATACCTGCTCTTCCACTGATCTATAGACAAAGCCCTGAAAAGAAATCATTTTCTAATATCTTTGGTCTGTTTTGGCTTTTGGTAATAAGACCGAACACATACATTTCAGGCATGTACTCTTTATCTACTCCGTTAAGACTTTTCTGTTTGCTTGATTTTTGTTTTGCTTTGTTTTGTTAAGGCAGGATCTCACTATGTAGCCAGGTTGAGGTGGAATTCACTATATAAACCAGGGTGGCTTCAAATGAACTTATAAAAGTCTTCCCACATCTGCCTACGGAGTGCTGGGATTAAAGGCATCTGCAACAATGCCTCTCTTGTATAGGGCTTATTTCCAAAGGAAGGACAAACAGGCTGTTCATCCCAAATGCTGAAACCAGCTCCCACAACTGTGGCTATGTTTAGTCTTTACAGGGACAGTTCAGGTGAGGGAGGTGTTCTTCAGTAGTTTTCTACTCTGTGTTGGAATGAATGTAGATGTTTGTATCAGATTGGCTCAGGTGGAGAAGCAAGATTATGGCTAGGCCAACTCCTAAATGGAGTCATATCTTCTCACAGCAGATTTAACAGGTTGCACAATGTCACAGTAGTAATAAATTAGGTGTAGGGCTTAAGGAGAGTGGAAATAACAAAACTCACCACATAGTTATGGGAAAAGCATCGGATGTTAGTGAGTACACAGTGCTTCCCTGACTGTACAGAATAGTGATGTAATCTCACCCCCCTGATTAATGAGTATACAACAAGATTTTTATGTTAAATGGCATTAATTTGTGGGCCTGGACTTTTAATAGGTTGGCTGGAGGCCCAGGAAGTGAGTCAAAACCTCTGAGGAAAAGGCGAGTGAAAGGAGCACACGTGGTTTCTTTGGGCTGTTGCAAGGCTGATGCTGGCCAAACAGACTTCTCTTGAACAATGAGTGGTATCTGCCAGGACTTGTAGTTCCTGTGTAGTACAGCTTCCTCAGATATGAATGCCGAGGACTTGGGCGAATGTTGAAGGGTGGTAAGTGTTAACACTGGGCAAAAGTAAAGTGTTAAGTTTTAATACTGCTTGCTAGTTGCTTTTGGCAGGCATACCGATGTATGCGTATGTAAAGCTCTCTGTAAATCAAGTGTCACCTTATTGTTTTCTTCTTTATTCTAGAAAATTTCAGCTTTAAGTAAGGAACAAAGCCACAATCATAGCTGCTTTTTCTTTTCCCTGTCGTGTAAATTCTAAAGCGCTGACCTATTGACACCAAGCAAGATGAACAGCTCAGAAGCAAGAACTGGCCCAATGCACCCAAAGGTTAGTTTTCTATTTCTGGGGAAACTTTTGGTTTGAAAATATGTAAGGAGTAAGAACAAATGTTTGTTGTAGCCAACCACTACCCCTATTTTGAGATAGCTAGCTTGAGCTCATTATATTATGAGGATAGCCTTGAACTTTGATCCTTCTGCTTCTCCTTTCTCCTCAAAGAAGTGGGATTACAGATTCTGATTTGATTCTAGACTATACTGTGTATTTGATACATAGTACAAATAATCTAATTTTTCTTAAAATCAGTTCTGTTTTGTAAAATGGATATAATAACATCAGTTTCTCAGAATTTTATGAGATAAAGTTAGGGAAGAGTGCTTTTCATGCTGGGATATAGTTGGTAGAATGCTTACTTAATATGCACAAAGCCAATTGGTGTACTCCTCAGCACTGGTTAAAAAAAAAGCCAAAGAAAAATTTGGCTCAAAGTACAAAACTATTTGTTTAGTCTCATATGTAGATCCTGTAATAGTGTAACATATATATGGCCATCCATAAATGGCTATAAATGTGGTTAAAGCCTAAACACTTATGAGAGAGTAAAAAACAGTGTTAAAAGAGGTGCTAGCATAAGGAAGAGGGCACATATCACATGAAAGCAGAGACAAGAGAAGGCCAATGTGCAAATGAGGGCAGGGATGGGGAAAAGAAGGAAAGAATAGACTCCAATGAGACACACTTTACTGAAAACATCATAATGATATATAATACTTCACACAATAACTAAAAATGGAGTGCCTGTCACATGGTAGAACACAATAAAAGCTGGTTACCTTGAGTTTGTCAGCTCTTTTTCTGGTCCTTAGCACCAGAGACATGGCTGCACTGTGGACTCTTAGAACCACAGATGTCTTCCTAGACGGCTTCTCAAGGGTTATATCTGACTAAAGCAAAGAAGAAACTAGTATAATTCTAAATATATGGAATTTTATGCTAAGATCTAGTACTATGTGTATTTGATGCAAATTTAATTTTACTTTACTTTTGATGTTTTGTCCTACTGGGACCTGCAGAAATATGTTAGCTGAAGCATAATGCTTGCTACCTACTCTAAGTTATTATCTACCCTGTAAGTTTGTTTATCAATTCATCCATTTCTATATCTATCTATCTATCTATCTATCTATCTATCTATCTATCTATCTGTCTATCTATCATCTATCCACCATCAGTCCATCCACTCACTATCTACTACCCATACATTCATCTACTCAACCATCCACCAATTATCTGTCATACATCCATATGCCATCATCTATCATCTATCCAACATATATGTAGCACTTATTATATGACAGACATACTTCCAAGAGCCAGAGATTAATCAGTGAAGAAATGTAGAATCTTGCTTCAAGGTACAAGATTCACAGTGGAGAATAAAATCAACACAACAAATTAGTAAATTTTGTAGCATGTTAAAAGTCTTACATAAAAAATAAATCAGGAAAAAAAATGGGCTATTGAGGCAGTTCCACATAGGGCACTGCAAGAAATTCACATTTAGCTAGTGTCTGGACATAGCCTTAGAAGACAAAAGAGAACCAATGTTGCTAGAGGAGCTGCAAATGGTAATGTCCTAAGTAGGACACAATCTTGGTATCTTCAAAGAGAAGCAGGAAGGCTAGTGTGGCTGGTAGGGAAGAGACTCTGAGCAAGGGATGTTGGAGAAGTATGGGCTAACTTTTGTGGGTCATGGTATCCCATTTGAGGCCTTGACAATGACTTACAGAGCTGCACTAGCTCCTGGGTTGACAATCCTCTGACAGAGGCAAAGATGGAATGAAGTCCACTTGAGAGACCATTGTGATAATCAAGGCTTCCATAGGAATGCTGGCAGTGGAGGTAGTGAGAAGTAGACAGATCCTGGGCATAGGTGGAGGCGAGCAGTTTTCAGTTGGCTGAATATGGGAGGTTGACCAAATGAGTAGTCAAGAATGACTAAAATGTTGGAATGAACAATTGGAAGGATGAAGCTGTCTTTAAGTGACTATAGTGGTGGTGGGGGTCATGCAGGGCTCTGGGCTCCTGGGAGGGATGTTGGGAACTGTGTTCTGGACAAAGTTCTGAGTTTGAGAGCCATACTAGACAAAACAGTAAAGAATCCAATTAGTTGGGGAAGTTGAAGCGAGTTGAAGCTAGTTGGGGAAATGCCTAGCATTTGGGAGAAGTGGGCACAAGGCATGGCATTTCCAGCTGTAAATCATGGTGAGAATCCCATTTTGTGCATTTATCTATTTATTTTCGATGTTATAGGAACTTTAGGCTCCACTTTGGCAAATGGATTCATAGAAACACTTATACAAATGGGCTAGCCTTAGCCTTGACTTACATACAAAGCTCTTTAATCTTGCAGGTTTTTGTCTGCTTCTGTCATATCCACTCTATTGCATTACTTGGTCTTGGCAAAATCAAATCTGTTCTGAAACTCCTAATTCCCTGGTGCTTCTTAGTCATCTTCTAAAATATACCTCAATGCTTTACGCCCTTTCCATGACAAAGAAGACATATAAGTACTATTTACATTGATTACAGGGCTCATTATAGGGCTGCCCTTGTCTTGAAACTCTTGTCCCTTTGTGGGGGTTTGTGGAATGTGCCTTTCCTGTTTGCCACATAATGTAGGGTTGTGGACCCCGCCCCCATGGGACCTGAGGGAACCAGGTTGAGACTGAGCAAACTCCAGGCCCCAACCTACGTTGGCAGGCATGTGAGAATGTTCTCTCCCTGGTTTTCCCCAGGCTGAGGGCATGTAAACAGCCTGAACTTTGACTACAGGTAAAGTATCACGTAGACAAGCGCTTCTGCTCTCTCTCCACCATGCAAAAGAGGGTTAGAATTTGGCCTATCCTGAGCCAACTTCCAAGAAATCTCCTACTGCCTACAACCTGTATATTTTTTTGATAATTCACTGAAAAAAAATTCACTATTTTCACCAAAGAAGATTGAGGGCTGTCTTTATTTCGGAGGACCGCGGGTCGCCAACGCCTGCCCGGGCGGGCTCTGTTCTGTCACTAGCCGCTGTTGCTGGCCGCTGCAGCTCCTCTCCCAGCTCGTGGTTGTTGCCGCCGCTGGCTGCCGCCGCTGCCGTCTCTGGGGGCCGCGAGCCATCACGGGGCGAGCTCTGCCAACCTGCCAGTCACTGAAGGCCCCGACCAGGTCGGCCGGCGCCTCTCCTCTCTTCTCCCTCCCCTGGCCGGAGCCTCGCGGGCTTCACCCTCCTCCTCCTGGTTTGGCAGCCCGTGATCTCCGCCTTCTGAGCCTGCCTTCTGGTCGCCACCACCACTGTCAGCTTCTGAACTAGGCTCTTAGCTGTTTTCAACAAACAGCTAGTGCTAGTGGAGCACTTTATGACTGTAGTAGGATCTTTTTCTTCTGTCTGTCTTTTCATGAGCTGTAATGCTTAGCAGGGAAATTGGGACCTGGTGACCTTGCCGAGGTGCACTCCCTTTTGGCGGTTGTGTATACCTCCATCCCCACATTCCATTGACCCTGACAATGGACAGAGCCTTTCCCTCCCAAACTTTGCTTTATTGTTTCTAGGGCTTAGAAGGATCTGTAGTTCTCACTGGCATGTCACTTGTCCCCTGTGGGAAACATAAATGTGCTGCATCACAGCCCTCTCACAGATGATTTAGGCCAACATACTACGCAGACCATAATCTTTTAAATTAATTAATTAACCTTACATTCTGACCACAGTTTCCCCCTCTCTCCTCTCCTCCAAGTCCTTCTCTCCCTCACTCCCCAACTACTTCTCTTTAGTTTCTCTTTAGAAAAGGGAGGCCTCCCATGGATATCAACCAGCCCTGGCATATCAAGTTTAAGTCAGGCTAGGCACACCTTCTCCTATGGAGGCTAGCCAAGGCAACCCAGTAGGAGAAAAGGGTCCCAAAGGCAGGCAACAGAGTCAGAGACAACTCCTGCTCCCGTGTTACAAGACCCACAAGAAGACCTAGTTACACAACTGTTACATATATATGTGCAGAGCATCAGACCCATGCAGGATTCCCTGGTTGGCAGTTCAGTATCTATGGTTAGTTGATTATGTAGATTTTCTTGTGGTTACAGATCATAATCTGTACAGACCAAGAGTCACTTTTCCAACCTTCTTTCCTGATGATTGCTGAGGGTGAAGATTCTTACATAAAATGTGAATTAGGGAGAACTAATAATGTGGTCATGTTCACTACTGGGCGCAATCTGTTACCACCTGTCCTTTTGCCGGGGGGGGGGGTTAGGTGGTGGAGAACAGATTTGGTGGATACCAAATTGAAGTTTCTTGACATGCTCAGGCTTGTAAGATCAGACTTCTTGGCTGTGTGACTTCATGCTCTGAGTCAGTAGTTCTCGACTTGTGTGTCGTGACCCCTTTGTGGGGGGTCAAATGACACTTTCACAGGGGTCCAATATCAGAATCCCATGTATCAGACATTGTGATTCATAACGGTAGCAAAATTACAATTACAAAGCAACAACATAGTAATTCTATGGTTCAGGGTCACTACAACATAAGGAACTGTATTAAAGGGTCTCAGCATCAGGAAGATTGAGAACCACTGGTGCAAGGCTTTGAATTGGTTCTGACATATTTCAAATAGCTTTCATGTGTTTCTGACCACCAACTCTTCTGTATCTTCTGTGTAGCCCAGGCATTTCTTCCTATGAAATAGTTGGAAGCATTGTGAGGTGTTGTGTTGATGCCTTTTGCTCATGGCCAATGAACCACACCTATACAACATATTCGAGTCAGATGTGGCTATTGCAAGGGTTAATCTTTTGGGTTATGTGGTGCCAACTACTTCATAGTAACTTTAAATTGGGCTATGAGCATGTACTTCATTCTATCCATCTATCCATTTACTTATTAGGTATTCCAGTTCACATGTGGTGGCAGACCCTCATAGTCTCAGCACTTAGGAAGCTTGAGACAGGAGGATCACACGCTTAATGTTAGTCTGGACTACATAGTTAGACCTTGTCTCAAAAACAAATGAAACAACCAACCAACCAACCAACAGTTGGGTCCTAGAATTGAAAAATGAAGGCATAATCATCCATTCCAGGAGGCCATAGTCTATTGAAAGAGATTAGTAAGTAAGTCACGATAATGATAGAGAAATTCATGGTAGTACCTTGGGACATACAACCAGGTACCCTCACAGTTGGAGAGTGAACCAGACGTGATGACGTGTCTTTTCCCTTTCCCTATCTTCCACTTCCTCCTCCCTTCCCATATAGGATGTGTGTTAGTTCAGGGAAGTAAGAAAGGGTCACAGGCAGTGGCAAATTGTTTTCTCTGTAGTGTGCTGTGGTACTAAGTTGTTAATATTAGTGAGTTTGGTGTTATTAATAGGTTAGGTTTGAATGTGTTTTGTCCCCCAGGTGTTGAAGTATTAGGAACCTAGTCTCCAGTGTTGAGAAGTCATGGGCCTAGTGAAAAGAGATTTGATCATTGTGGATCTGCCCCATGCAGAGTTTAATGTAATATCATGAAATTCCAGTACTTTCAGAAAGATGGGTTATTATAAAAGGATAGTCTGGAATCTCCCTATTTCTTTCTTTCCAATTTACAATTTAATCTTTTCTCTTATACACACCTCATCTGTGATGCCATATGTATCAAAGCCCTCATAGGCTGAATAAATGGGACTGACTGATACTATCTTTAGCTTATAAGGATGTGAGCTTGTTGTGTAAGCTCTTCATGAACAAACATTCACTTACCTCATACAGGGTACCAAAAGGATTATAGAAACAATTTACTCATGTAATCTGTGAGACAAAGAGTTTAATTGGAGTTACTTACAGGAGGATAGGCAACTTATGACTGGCTATACCAACGTAGGAAAAAAAACATCTTCCCCATCAACCATTAACTGTCTACATATCCTTGGGGAGAGAAGGGACCTGTGGTATCCTACTCCTTTCATGGAAGAAAGTTAATGGGCCAAATCTTGTGAAGGTCTCCAGTGGGTAACCACGGGCCCGAAGGGCATGCCATCCCCAAGAGATGGCAGTCCACAAAGAGCTGAGAAAATGCTTTTCTCTATTTCATCATAACAATGGAAAAAAGATTATTTAGAAAAATTTAAACATAATATGTATACTGTTATCATCTCCATGAAATAAAAAAATTTAATGATTTCTGTGTTATTCAATAGTATTCTATCTATTTCGATAAGCTCTTAACTATCTATGCAGATTAGGTCTGAGGTTAAGTTCCTTCCTGGAAGAGTACTTTGTCCACATTTTGTTTTATTGTATCTCTTTTATGTCCTGACAACTGTTGATTAACACTGTCACAAATTAAGGATTTGTAAAGTTCTCCATTCTAGGCATTTGTCTCATATTTCTTAGTGGAAATAGTCTTATAGAAGGAATCTTCTCTCATTAGCTATCTGGGTATATTCCTTCCTAATGGTTTATCTCAGTGTTTCCTAAATTGAATTTGAAAAATTCTAGGTAGTCTGTTGATGTCTTCTTATATTGTGGGTGGCAAGTATTCACAGAGTTTTTGTTATAATAATCTACCTCTGTATTAGCATCTCAATAACAATTAAGAAATGTTATAGGTATATCTAGTTCATTTAGGTGGGATTCCTATATGCTTGGAGTTCAACTAATAATCTGTGCTACAATTGACATTTGTATTTAGCACCATGCCAGGGGCAATTTGCAGTGCTCTCATTAATACCACGAGTGGGTAAGTTATAGCCAATTGCTCTTTCATTGTTAACTAGAGAAAACAGTATAATGTGGCAGGCAATATTTCAGTGAATTTTAGTTTGAATAAAGAACACTGAGTCAATTCGGGCCACATAATAGTACATTTATTCTGGATCATAAAGAATATACTTTGCATTTAGCAGTGCATGCTAGATTTGAATGTTTTCTATGACTTTAATTGCAACAGATTGAAAAGAGAATCTCAAAGAGGTAATGAGGGCAAACCCTCAAGAAGGAATTAAAGCTTTTATAGATTTGTGGGAATAGGTTATCTGTCATTAACATGGATTTGTCATGAAACTGATTTCCTTTCCATTCTGGTGGTTTGCATCTGAGGCTTTGTCTCTGGGTGTCCTAGCTTTCAGCACCATGAAGCAATAAAAGAGCAATTGGCTATAACTTTCCCACTCGTGGTATTTTGTTTCAGTGCTGTGATATGGACTAGGATGATGTAACTATTATCATGCTGTGAAAGTCGATTTCTTTGCTTAAGTTAGTTTTATTTATCTATTTTAAATTGACTTTCTAAGTAGCGGGTTGCTTATGACATTTTTTATAATGCTTCATTTTGATTTATTCCCTCCACTCCCCTTCTCCAGTTCCTGTCCTCCCTTCCCCATTACATTCTTTCACTCCCAGCATTTCCCCTTCAATTTCTAGTTTCCTGGCCTTTACTTTCATTTATGTCTACCTAAATGCATGTATTTAACAGAAGATAGGATCTGCATTTGAGAGAGAACATATATTACTTGTCTTTCTGAGCTTGGGTTAGCTTTGCTTAATATAAACTTTTCCAGTTCCATATATTTTCCTGCAAACTTTATTTTTCTTAGTGGCTGAATAAAATTCCATTTTGCATTTGAACCATAGAAGGTTTCTTTGCTGATATTTTAAATTTAGAAGACCTATTTAGGGATGAGATTAGGTTATTGTATCTCTCATTATTATTGTGTCTGATTATGTGAATTTTTATTCCTTTTAAAACTTATTTATGAAATTGGGACCCACCCGAGATTTAGGTAATCAATATTTACAGTAGTTTTTTTTTCTTTTGATGAGTCATTCACTTTATTAATATGTAGTATCTCTCTTTATCTGATTAGTTTCTGATGGAGTCTACTTCATCAGATAATGGTATCGGATAAGAGAGTCGCTCTGCCAACTTGTCTATGGCTTCTATTGTTTGGTAATTCATTTCTAAATTTTGGCTCTCAGTTTGTGAAAGTATTTCCTGGCTATATGAGTTTCTTGAAAATGGCAGATAAGTTGCGTAAAAATTTAAAAACTGGTTTGCCTGTGTCCTTTAATTGATGCCTTAAGGCTGGTTGCATTTTGAGATGCTGTTGTTTGTTCTGATTAGTTGGCTAACCGGTAGATCTATTCTTCCTTTACTGATAGTGTTGGGTGTTGGCTGGTTTTGCTGTATCTGTCATTGATTCCTTCCCATTTGTTTTCTTTTCATATGCATACCAAATGGAGTGTACTCTTTCCTGAGTTCTTATGGGTGATACTGTTTTTCTTCTGTGTATAGTATTTCTTTAAGGATTTTCTGCAATGCTAGTTTTGTCATCTTCAGTTACCTTAACTTACACTTGTCTTGAAATATTTCACCATCTATCCTAGTAGATACTTTTGCTGTGAACAAAAATTGTAGTTCATAAATACTACTTTCAAAGCTTTAACTATATTATCAGCCCATGCTTTCCTGGAAGATAAAGTCGCTGACAGCAGATCTGGTATCATTCTGATGCCTCTGCATGTTAATTGGCATTTTCCTCTCAGACCTTTTAGTATTTATTGTGCCTTTGCTTTCTATTTTTAACAATTTGACTATGATATGTTTTGAAGATGTTCTTTTCTTTCTTTTTTTAAACTTTAAAAAAAATTAAAGATAGATTCTTCTCTCATACCATACATTCCATACACAGTTTCCCCTCCCTCCACTCCTAGTTCCTCCTTCACCTCCCCTCTCCCCCAGATCCACTCCCCCATGTTTTACCTTCACAAAAGAACAGGCCTCCAAGAGACAACAACCAAACACAACAAAACAGGATACAAGAAGACAAGGCAAAACCCCTCATATGGACAAGACAATCCAATAGGAGAAAAAGAGTCCATAGAGCAGGCCAGAATCACCCTGGGCAGATACACCTACTCTGTTGTTAGGAGCCCCACAAAACCACCAAGCTAACAGCCATAGCATATATACAGGGGACCTGGTGCGGATACATGCAGGCCTGATGTTTGCTGCTTCAGTCTCTGTGAGCTCATGTGAACCCTCAGTTGATTCAGTGGATCGTGTTTTCCTGGAGTCCTCCATCCCCTGTGACTCCTACAATATTTCCTTCCACACTTCCATGGGGCTCCCAATCCCTAAGGCGTGGGACCCAATGGAGAACTCTAATTTAGACTCTCTTTCCACGTGTCTTGCTGTAGGTTTCAGCACCCACTCCCATCTGCTGCTGGAGGAAGCCTCTCTGATGTCAGCTGGACAAGGCACCCATCTCTGAGTATAGCAGAACACTATTAGGAATGTCATTGTTTGTTTGTTTGTTTTGTTTTTGGCCAGACATGTTTGATTCTACCCTAGGTCTCTGGGCTATCCAGTTTCCAGTGTCTGGCTATTCATGCAATGTTGGTCATGGACAGCCTCTCATGTTGTGAGCCTCAGGTTAAAGCAGACATTGGTTGGATACTTTCACAAGTTCTGTACCACCTGGTTCCTACAGTCAGATTCCTGGTTCCAAGGCCAGGTCTCTTGTTCTCCAGACTATGGTGGTGCAGGTGGAGGTGGGCATTGTCAATTTCTTAACTTTAAATTCTCATGGTCCTCGCCTGAGTTCTGCTAGAGCAAGTTGCTGCCTGTGCTGCTCAGAGCTGCCTGGGGGTGGAGTGAGGGGTACTGTTTTATCCTAGATCTGCTGATAAAATCTAGTTTTGCTGATTTTTTGCCCTTATTTTGCTTCTCTCTGCAGGCTTACAAATGAGTCTGTAGTCTTGAAAGATCATTTATTCTAACACTCCTTACCCTCCCCCCCAAAAAAAACCTTCTTATGTATTTAATTTGCATTAGTATTTGTATTGATTTTAAAAGTTTTCTTCATATTTAAGTTGCGAATTTGCCTTTACTTGTCCAGATAAAGTAGCCTTACTACTAAAAATTGTTATGCAATTTGAGCTAGCAGAAGAGGTCTAAAATTTTCTCTTTTAAAATTGAAAATTTACCCATGCCCTAAATTTCAGAAATGCCTCTCTGTCTTGTTCCTTTTCCAAAGAGTTATTTTCTGGTCCCATGTTCTCCACAGTCTGCCTGCTAAGGAATGGCTTTAGTCAGGTTATTTGGAGTCTAGTGGTACGTGCTTATTGATGAAGCCTGGACACTCAGGGAGAAAGACTTGTTTCAGGGAAGGGCTTCTGGGGCCTCTTGCCTGAGCAGTCCTTCTGTTGTTTTACACTTGAGTCTTATGAGGCCAGGTAAATTGAGACTCCTCCACTGGAACTGCACGTAAAATAACGACAAGACCTCCTCCCCACCCCCACAAAAGAGGAAACAGTATTCCCTCCAGAAGCAAACACCTCATAAAAACAACCTCCAAGCTGTGTACAACAGGTGTCTCCAACATCACCCTGCTTCTCAGTTACCTGGGGGATGTTACACAATCTGTTTCTGGGGAGCTCCAGGCTCATGGTGAATTGAGTCCCTGCTGTTTAAATAACTCGATGTTTTGCCTTTATGATAAACCTCTTATTTATTTTTTCTTTATATATTTTACATAATAATCTCAGCAATGTTTCTGGTATAGAGGTAGTATTCGATCAGTATTCACTATAATTATAACAATTAATTTTGAAGCATGGGAAAGGATGGCAATGATGAGAAAGATTGTGAGGACCTAGAGACAGACAGGTCTCTGCCTCGCAGGCTGCAGATTATTTGACCTGAGCAGGCTAATTAGCCCATCTGACTTTGTCATGTCAAATGTACAATGGAGAGAAGTACCTCATGGAATTGAGTAGTAGGTGCATAAAATCCGGATTTTCTTCCTTTGTTTATTTTGGACATAGACTTATATTGTCACTTAGTTTTGTCACAATACCATTGTGAGATGTGTGATTAAACACTATGATATGCAGATCTTTATCATTGTCTTTAATGTAGGGATAATAAATATAAGGATTAAATAAATTAGTACATGTAAAAACTACTGGTGATAAGAATTTTGTTGCTGTGCTGGTTAGGTTTCTTTTCTTTTCTTTTTTTTTTTTTGGTTTGTTTTTTGTTTTTAGTTTTTGCTTCTGTTTTTTTTTTTTTTTTTTTTTTTTTTGTCGAGTTGACCCAAACTAGAGTCATCTGGGAAGAGGGAACCTCAAATGAGAAATGACCTACATCAGATTGCCCTGTTGGAAAGTCTGTGGGGCATTTTCTTGATTAATGATTGATGTGGGAGGGCCCAGCCCACCACAGATGGTGCCGCCTTTGGACAAGTTGTTTTGCATCATAGAAAAAGTGAGTTGAGCAAACTTTGGGAAGCAAGCCAATAAGCAATGTAGTGCCATGGTCTCTGCTTCAGTTCCTGCCCTGACTTTCCTCAATGATAGGCTATGATCAGTATGTGTAGGCTAAATAAATGTCTTTCTCCTCAACTTGCTTTTTGTATTTATCACAGCAATAGAAAGCAAACCAACACAGCTGCTACCTACTGATCTTTTTTCCCTCATTTAATGATGCAGTTGGTAAAACCAACAAAGTGTAGAAAAGAGGTGGAGTACAGGTGTTAGTGGAGCATGCCTATAATGCAACACTGTATTTACATCATCTATCTTCCTCTTCTCCTCCAACTCCTCCTATGACTACCCACTGCCTCTAAAATTCATTATCACTTCTTTAATTATTATCGTTACATATACTAATATATGTGTATATATAAATTCAACCTTAGTCCGTTTAGTGAGTCCACATCATTTCTGTATGTGCTTAGGTCTGTCCACTTGTGAGTCTCTGTGACCTTTACGGGCAGCAGAGTGAAGACAAGGAGACAAGAAAGGAGTTTGACTGAACATGACTCAGTAGCCAGTGCTGGTTTAAGCTTTGGGATTCTGACCTTGAGTGATTTATTTTAGGTATATTTAAATATGACACAATGGTAAAAACGATTGTTGTGATGATTAACTCATTCCTGCTTGTGCAACAAAGCACACCTAAGTCTCTTATCATTTGTAAGCTAAACACATATCAGATATGACTACATCAAAAGTCTTTGTGACACTATCCATAAAGGTAGGTTCTATAGACTGAGAAAAACAAGTTCACTACAAGGGTCTGGTGCCAGAAAGTCTCCAGCTACACAGGTTGTACAAGGATCACCAGACTAGAAACACATCAACTCCAGCCTTCTGGATGGAAAACAGATCTTGCATTCTTTCCCATGAAGGGACAACATTCATGTGTGCTTAACATTCCAGGTTCCCTTAGTTCATGTCTGTGAGCACAAAAATGCCCCTTACCCATTTGGGATTGGTAAACCTGTCAGGGGCTCCTCTCTGGAGAAGACTGACTCTTCTCTCTGAGCAGCCATTAATTTCCTGTAGCTCTTTATCTAGGGTTAGGGCCTTGTGGGAGTTCTCTTGTCTATGTTGGAGTATCAACTACTGTTGTCAGGATTCTGGTCTTCTTTAGGTGACTACCTTCTTAAGACTTTCTGGGTATATACCTTCTGTGTCACACACAGAAAACACTATCTAATAGCAGACCTCATGATCCTCTGGCTCTCAGGACCCCTCAGCTCTTATGATTTCCCACAACGTTCCATGAGCCTTAGGTGTAGGGATTGTATTGTAGATGCATCAATTAGGGGTGGGGATCCCATGGACAGTTGTTCTCTGCCTTTGATCAGTTGTTGATTTGTGTTATTATTTCCATCTGCTGCAAAAGAAGCCTCTTGATGAGAGGTGAGTGCTACACTTATCTATTGATATAAGGATAGTTATTTAGAACGAAGGTGGGAATTATACTGGTTTAGTAACGTGGAAGCAGTAGGTTATCTTCTACAGTCTGTGGCCTCACCAGCTGCAGGTAGCTGGTACTGGGTTTACAATACCAAACATGAATTTATTCCTACTGAGTGAGCATTAAATCCAATTAGATGGTTTTGGTTACCCCAAGATACACATGCCACTACTGTACCTTTGGGGGATATCTTGCCATTCTTGTCATTGTTTTGGTTTGTAGGTTTTACTTGTGGGTAAGATTATTGAATGTTTTTTTCCCCTTGGCACCTTTGGATACTATTAGAACTAGTATCCAGGGAGAAAGCTTCCAAATAGATCAGTTACAGTTCTATTCCTCCAACCCCTGTGTCTGAAGTGTGTGGTGTCTTCAGTGATAAGAGGAACCTTGGAGGCAACCAAAGACAATGGCAATAGCCTATGTTGTTTTGGGGGTCTCTTTGACTCTCCTCATCAACAACTCAATGGAGTTTCCCATACCTGGTACTGGAGATTTTGTTAGTCTACGACTTGTGAGTGTGCATTGTCACCGCGAGTGGCGTAGTTTCACTTAAAATTTTTATGCAGGTATACACACACACACACACACACACACACACACACACACACACACGCACACACACTTATATAGAAAACATATTTCTTTAAATCAACATAAAGTAATATGTTCCCCTGTGGATTTTTGAATCTTTCTTAGTGTTCCTTGTCCATCTCTCCTTCCTCAGTGTTACTCTTCCTCCTTCATCCCCAGAAAAAATTCTCCCTTTTTTCCACTTCCATCTTCATAGCACCTGTGTTCAACTATCCATCTCCTTAGAACTCCTTATTCCCTTCATGTTTTCTTTTTAATTTCTTTGTTTCTGTGGTTTTACTCCAGTTTTCATACTCATTTTTTAAAGATTCAATGCTAGGATCCATAAATAAGAGAAAATACATAGAATTTGTGAGTCTAGGTCTGAGTTACCTCAATCAGCATCCTGGAACTCACTCTATAGACCAGGATGGCCCGGTACTCACAGAGATCTACCTGCCTCTGCCTCCCGAATGCTGGGATTGAAGGCATGCTCTACCACATCCAATCATTAGACAGTTTCGAACTGCTATGTGGGTGCTGGGATTTGAACCCATGTCCTTTGGAAGAGCAGTCACTACTCTTAACCACTAAGCTATCTTTCCAGCCCCTCCTAGGCAGATATTTAACCATGTGGCCTCATAGTTAAGCACATCTCTATGGTCATTGTGGTTAGGACACTGTGTCTTAAACAACTAATACAAGTTTTTATATGAATCTACAGTATATTTCTGTCCAGCACCATGGCTAAATTAAGAAAATATATTCTGTTGGCACAAGAGCAGGTTGACTCTTGGCCAACCTTTTCTATTTTCTAACTACTTGAGGTTTTCACATCTACATAGATGAGCTGCTTGTTCCTAAACTAATATCTTTATGTAGTCATTAACTTCCCTAATCCATTTGTGCAGGGGCTACTTTCTGAGTCAGTGTGCACTATGTGCTTTTCTGAGAAACTGCATGATTTCCATTTTGTTCTTCTTAAAACTATTTCTGGGTTTTTAAATTGCTTCAAGAATCATCATTTCAATTCCATCATGCATTTTTAATAAATCCACCTTAGAATTATTAAGAGATTTCTATTATGTCATTGCCACACCCGTTATAGACAAGTGAAAGAAAAAGCGATCAAGAGCATGCATAGTGTTACACTAGAGGAAGGGGATCACCCACAGGCAGTCCCAGGAAAGACAGCCAAGGCTGTACATTCTGGCACACTGGTCCATGCCAGGCATCCAGGAGCTTCTTCTCAGGAGCTTCCCACAAGGAGAAACATCTGCAACGCAATGAGATGCCTCTCCCTAAAACAGAGCCATGGTGTCCACCCATAGAATAATTAGTTGTAAATGATCTCAAGGCATTTTATTAAGTTGGGTGTAAGGTCCAGCAGAAGTTCAGTCTCCTTGAAGGTAAAAGATATTTTCAGAAAAATATATTATTATACTGGGGCTCACCCAGGTGATTCTCATTGGAGAACATTTCTATAGGATGGTGGATCTGAGGGGAGACATAGGGTCTTGGTCTTCTAGATTGTGTTTTTTTGTCATGAGACCTGAGTATGTGGGCTTCTTTCATTGGTTGTATGTCTGATTTGAGATTCTAGGATGCATCTATTGAGAGGAAATTTGTTCTTGCTTGTCTTGTTGACTAAGCTTGGTTAATTTTAGATGAAGTTGCTGGGCATGGTGGCACATGCCTTTAATCCCAGCACTTGGGAGTCAGAGGCAGGCAGATCTCTGAGTTTGAGGCAGCCTGGTCGATAAAGTGAGTCCAGGACAGCCAGAGATATACAAAGAAACCCTGTCTTGACCTCTCCCCCCAAAAAAAAAATTTTTTAGGAGAGTAATAAAGAGTTGATAGAACAATCCTTCAGATACTTTGTTGATTTGAGGTTGGAGGAATGGGGGTGATTCCAGTTCAGCTGTAAGCCAGAAGGCATGTGAATGGGACAAAGGACTGAATTTTCTTGTGCTGGTGTATAAACTTTGCCTGGTGGTGTGAGGATGATATGGGTGGACCAGCATGTTTGGCTCTTACCAGGATAGGCCAGTTTACAAGTTGTGCAACTGAGGGTAGGCCTTTGGGTTGGGGATAGTATGGGAAGGTTTCGTTCCAGGGATTCACTGGGCTAGGTAGGTACACAAATGAGCAACCTGGGATAGGGCTGGAAGTTGGATATCTGTCAGGTATTTTAGTGTCTAAGGACTTACTGAACTGAGATGGTGTACAGAGGGGTGACTAGGTCCAAGACTGGAGGTTGGGAAAATTCAGGGTGGGATTTACACTGAGCTGGTCCACAGGAAATGTGTGACCTGAGGTAGGTCTGGGGATGGGGGAAGGTGAAGA
Source organism: Lophiomys imhausi (assembly GCA_907164525.1). Taxonomy (NCBI): domain Eukaryota; kingdom Metazoa; phylum Chordata; class Mammalia; order Rodentia; family Muridae; genus Lophiomys; species Lophiomys imhausi. The sequence continues at coordinate 6,661,912 of CAJQZJ010032464.1, forward strand.
CATGTTAGCATCCAGGGAGCTCACCAGAGTGGACCAAACTACAGGATATGCAACTTGGCTCAGCCTGGGGTATAAATGTGGCATGGGCAGAGTGTGGTCTAGCAGGATTTGATGTTGATTATTTTTAATGAGCTCTTCAAAGGATCCTAATGGGGCAGCTTACCTTTAAGACCAGACAACATAATTCTTCTGCCTTCTACAGTAATTTGGAACCCAAGAGTTTAAGCTAGATTATTTCTTCTGTTCTTGTTATCTTCCACCCTGAATTGGCAATTTTAAAATATTTTATTTTTTATTTTTTTTATTTTATTATTATTTTTTTAATAATTTATTTTTTATTTCTTCAAGTTACATCTCAATCACAATCCCCTCCCTACTCCCCCCTCCAGTCCCACCCTGAGTTTCTCAAGGAAGTTTCAATTTGTATTTCATTGATGTCTAAGGATGTTGAACATTTAAAAAACACTTCTCAGCCATTTTTATTTCTTATTTTGAGAATTCTCTGTTTAGTCTATGTTCAGTTTTAAATTGGGGTGTTTATTTTCTCATTGTTAAAATTTTTGAGTTATTTATTCTAGTAATTAATCCTTTGTCAGATGTACAGCTGGTGAAGTTTTTTTTTTCATTCTGTAGGCTGCCTCCTCACTTGAGTGATGGTGGGTTTTTTTGCTGTACAGAAGCTTTTTGATTTCATAAGCTTATTATTTGTCTTAATGGATATTTATTAGAATCCTGTTCAGAAAATCATTTCTTGTACGAATGACTTCAAGCCTATTCCCTGCTTTCCCTCCTATCACAGTCAAGATATCAGGTCTTATGTTGAGGTCCTTTATCCACTGGGAGTTGAGTTCTGTGAAGGGTGATAGATATGGATCTATTTTCAACCCTTTAGAAGCTATCTTGTATGCTTAACACCATTTATTAAATATATTTTCTCAATTGCATATTACTGTCAAAAATCAAATGGTTGCAGAAGTGAGAGTTTATATGTGAGTCCTCAGTTACATTCCATTAATCAATGAACCACTTTTAAAAATGTCAGTACACTACTTTTTTTTTTTTTTTTTGGTTTTTCGAGACAGGGTTTCTCTGAATATCTCTGGCTGTCCTGGACTCGCTTTGTAGACCAGGCTGGCCTCGAACTCACAAAGATCCGCCTGCCTCTGCCTCCCAAGTGCTGGGATTAAAGGCGTGCGCCACCACCGCCCGGCTTGTACACTACTTTTTTATTACAATAATTGTGTGATATGACTTGAAGTTGGGAATGGTGATACCTATAACTGTTTTGTTTGCTTACTTGTTTGTTTTTGTTGTTGTTTGGAATTGTTTTAGCTCTCCTGGAGCTCTTATATTTCCATTTCTTGCCTTTTCAACTTCTGTGAAGGATCGTATTGGAATTTTCATGGTGATTGCATTGAATTTGTAGATTTCTTTTGGTAGGATAACCATTATCAAGGAATCATATTATATTTCAGGTGTTTTAATGGAATATAAATTATACCAAAGTATAGCAGTATTTTGAAACTTGAATTCTCCATTCAACTTAATACATAAAAAAATCTCCGCATGAGGTTGGGAAAGCACACGAGGCCCCTCACCTGTAGAAACATTGACAGTTAGTGACTGCTAGGTGAAGGAGAGCCAGGTTTCTTTAGTTGCATGCCTTTCTGTGTTAGCCATGCTCTAGAGGACGGCTCATGCATTTATGGGCTTCGTTAACTGGACTCAATGAGCTATTAAAAAAGAGGAACATGACGTTGTCAAGGGGATGTAGGAGTCTCTGGAGGAGTTAAAGGGGGTTTGGAGTGAATATAATCAAAATTCATTATATGCATACATGAACATCTAAATAATAAATTAAAATTATATTAAAAATATAAAACACTTAAAATTAAGAACCATTACATATTGCTAAATATACTTATTTACTGAAATAAATTTTAGTCATACCAGAGTCTGTACAATCATGTTAATAGCAGTTTTACTCACAACTACCAAACTTGGAAGGGACCATTCATTTATCTAAAAAACATCTTAACTAGAACCACATTGTGTGTATGTTATAGCATATTATTTATTAACTATTGTTGAATATTAAAATTAGATGTGGTTTTGTTTTCCACACTTGATGAGCAATGCCATTTTTTCACATATAAACAAGAGAAGAAGACATGTATAATAGACATTTCTAGGGCATGCATTACAAACAGAACTGTTGTGCTGTGGGGTGTGTGGACTCTATTCCACTACCTGTCAAATTACTTGGGAAAGAAATTATGTCAATTTATAATAATATTAACAGGTGATAACTTCTCCTCTTTTTATTTATTAAGAATTAGTGCTCAGAGAAGTCAAATGACAGGGCCCAAACCATTCTACAGAGTTAGGACAAGAACCTATGTTCAGTACTATGAGACGTACTGATTCTGACTCTTAGATGGTTTGTATGATTTGAGGGTACACAGGAAGGAGAATCTGGGGTCTTTATTGGAGATATGATACTGGAAGTATTTGGGCCAGTTTCACAATTTCTCTCAGAGCTTCCCTTTAAATCTCAGAGGAGTAACCCACAAGGGTCTGCCCTGAACCGGGGATCCTACCTTTCTGATCAAAGGATATTTTGAAACCCTCTTTCATAATTGTGCTTAGCTCTTACCTGGTATTAGGTCCAGAGAATGACTCCAGAATGTGTCATCATTGTTCTGTTGATGGTACAATGTATTTGAACAAAGGGTTGCACACAAAATAAAAAGACAGTCACACTGTTCAAGACCAATTTTTCTTTGGAAACCTGAAGCAATATGTAGCTAGTCCTCTGTGTTACTGTCAGGCCATGCCAAATTTGCCAACGCAGAAGAGAGGACCGAGGAAGATAGAGCCGAGGGAATCATGTAGACTTCATTAACTTAAGATCTTCTATGTGGGAGGATCCAAGACGGCAGCGACCCGCACTGACCCATTTTGAACGTGGGGAAAAGAGCCATAAAAAGCACAGAGTTATTGGACACTGTGCAAAAACCGGAGGGGTTAGACCCTCTGGGAACACACAGCTCCCAAGGGACTGTTAAAAGTCCAGGGCAAGGCTCTCCCCCCATCTCTCTCAGACACAGAAGCCACTAAACCTAGGACTTGGGAACTACCATTTGGAGAGGCGCCTGGTAAGATCGACCCTAATACACAGCAGGCAGAATCAGAGCCCACGTGGCGATCACTCACCAGCCTACTAGGCTCCCCACACCTCAGGAGGACCTTATAGCTATTTAGGAAACTTTACGGGATAGTTGAAGTCTTAGCAAGGCAGAAACAGGGCGCACGGCGGGAGGTCCTCAGCTGCGCGAGCCGGAGGATCCGAGCGGAAAGCCGGCGGGCAGGGCAGAAGCGATGAGCTCACGGCAGAGGAGTCGGGGCGGGAAGCTGGCACAGGCAGGTGGGGCTGAGGGGCCACACCTGCGGCACAGGAGCCTAGCGGGAAGCCAGAAGCCAGGGGACCATAGCTGTATCCTGGAAAACCCAGACATATTAGGCATGGAGCCGGGCCCTGTCAGTCTCCGTGACGACAACCAGAGTCCACAGAATCTGTGCCTGGGTAAACAGGTCCAAACCATCAGAACCAGTACAGGCTGATCACTCAGTGTGCAACAGAGAGAAGTCTGAATTGGGAGCAGTGAAACAATCCCAGGCCATTTCTCACTACCTGGGAATAGGCTGCACCAGCTCACAGTGCTTCAGGCTATTAGAATCACAATGACCCTGAGATCCCCCTGTAAGCAACGACAGATAGCCAAGCAATTTGACTCCTACACCAAAGCATCCCCTGTGGATCCAAGCCTAAACGATGAGAGCAGAGAGCTAAACACATGCATATGGCCAAAAATCCAAGAAAAAACAAAAATCAAGGAAATATGACTCCAACAACGCAGAACGATCCTAGCTCATCTAATTCAGATGACCTCACACCAGCAGAAACATATGAAAACAGTGACAATTCTGCATTATGGAAAGTGATAGAGTCCCTTCAAGAAGAACTTAAATCTATGAAGGAATTCAAAGAAGCCACAATTTTACAAGTCAAAAAAATGAATAACACCATTAAAGAGCTCCAAGCCAAGGTGACTCAGCTTGAACAGGAAAAGGACAAAGCAATGAAAGATTTACAGGCAAAAACAAGCAAACTGGAGAAGGAAATGTACAAAACGAACAATACCATACAAGACATGAAAATAGAATAGAAACAATAAAGAAAACATAGTCAGAGTTAAAAGAGGAAATGGAGAATCAAGGGAAGAGAACAGGAACTACGGATGTAAGTATCAAAAATAGGATGCAAGAGATGGAAGACAGGATCTCAGGCATGGAAGATTCAATGGAAGAAATCAGTACAACATCCAAAGAAAATGAGAAGGCTAAAAAATCTCTCACCCACAACATCCAAGAAATCAAGGACTCAATGAAAAGACGGAACCTAAGAATTATAGGCATAGAGGAAAGAGAAGACTCCCGACTCCAAGGTCCAGGAAATATCTTCAACAAAATCATAGAAGAAAACTTCCCAAACCTGAAAAAAGAGATGCCAATAAAAATCCAAGAGGCTTACAGAACACCAAACAGATTAGATCAGAAAAGAAACTCCTCTCGCCACATAATAATTGAAACACCAAATGTACAGAACAAAGAAAGAATATTAAAAGCTGTAAGAGAAAAAGGCCAAGTCACATACAATTGCAGACCCGTGAAAATTACACCTGACTTCTCCTCAGAAACATTAAAAGCTAGAAGGGCCTGGACAGATATCCTACAAGTCCTGAGAGAACATAGGTGCCCAGCCAGACTACTATACTCAGCAAAACTCTCTATCAACATAAATGGGGAAAACAAGATATTCCATGGCAAAATCAAATTTAAACAATATCTACCCAAAAACCAGCCCTAAAGAAAATCCTAGAAGGAAAATTCCAACCCAGAGAAGAAAACTACACCCAAGAAAACAAAGGGAATAGAAAACCCCTCAGCAACTAAACCAAAAGAGGCACAGGACCATCACCTATATCAAACTAATGGGAAATAACAACCCCAGATCACTAATATCCATCAACATCAATGGACTCAACTCCCCAATAAAAAGACACAGGTTTACAGAGTGGATCCGCAAGCAAGACCCGTCTTTTGCTGCATACAAGAAACACATGTCACTACCAAAGATAGACACTACCTCAGAGTAAAGGGCTGGGAAAAGGTTTTCCAAGCAAATGGACCCAGGAAGCAAGCTGGAGTAGCCATCCTAATATCAAGCAAAACAGACTTCCAACTGAGGTTAATGAAAAAAGACAGAGAAGGGCATTATATACTCATTAAAGGGAATATTCACCAAGAGGAAATCTCAATATTGAACATCTATGCCCCAAATACAAAGGCACCTACATTTGTAAAAGAAACACTTCTAAAATGTAACTCACACGTCGATCACAACACATTAGTAGTGGGAGACTTCTACAGCCCACTCACAACAATGGACAGATCATCAAGACTGAGGCCAAACAGAGAAATATTGAGTCTAACATAGATCATGAAACAAATGGACCTAACAGATATCTACAGAACGTTTCACTCAAACAGAAAGGAATACACCTTTCTCTCAGCACCTCACGGAACCTTCTCCAAAATCGACCACATAGTCGGACACAAAGATAGTCTCAACAGATACAAGAAAATTGAAATATCACCTTGTATCTTATCAGACCACCATGGAATAAAGCTGGTCTTCAACAGCAAAAGAATCAACAGAAAGCCTACACACACATGGAAATTGAACAGCTCCTTACTGGATAACTACTGGGCCAGGGAAGAAATAAAGAAGGAAATCAAAGACTTCTTAAAATCCAACGACAATGAAGGCACAACATACCCAAACCTATGGGATACAATGAAAGCTGTGCTACGAGGAAATTTCATAGCACTAAGTGTTTTCAAAAAGAAAATTGTGACAGCTCATATTAGCGAATTAACAGCTAAGCTGGGTGAATTGGAGAAAAAAGAAGCAAACACTCCCAAAAGGAGCAGAAGGCAGGAAATCATAAAACTTAGGGCTGAAATCAACAACTTAGAAACAAAAAGGACTATACAAAGAATCAATGAAACCAAGAGTTGGTTCTTCGAGAAAATCAACAAAATAGACAGACCCCTAGCCAAATTAACTAAAAGGCAAAGGAAAAGAACCCAAATAAACAAAATCAGAAATGAAAAGGGAGAAATAACAACAGACGTTGAGGAGATCCAGAAAATATTTGGGTTTACTTTAAAAATCTATATTCCACCAAATTTGAAAACCTAAGCGAAATGGAAAATTTCCTCAATAGATTCCACCTACCAAAGCTAAATCAAGATCAGATTAACAGCTTAAACAGCCCAATAACCCCTAAGGAAATAGAAACAGTCATTAATAATCTCCCAACCAAAAAAAGGCCAGGGCCAGATGGCTTTAGCACGGAATTCTACCGGACCTTCAAAGAGGAGATAACACCATTACTCTTCAAACTCTTCCACCACATAGAATCAGAAAGAACATTGCCAAACTCATTCTATGAGGCCACTGTCACTCTGATTCCTAAACCACACAAAGACCCAACAAAGAAAGAGAACTTCAGACCAATCTCCCTCATGAACATAGATGCAAAAACACTTAATAAAATACTAGCAAACCGAATTCAAGAACACATCAAAAGTATCATACATCATGATCAAGTAGGCTTCATCCGAGGAATGCAGGGATGGTTCAACATATGAAAGTCTATCAATGTAATTCACCATATAAACAAGATGAAAGAAAAAAAAAACACGTGATAATCTCGCTAGATGCAGAAAAAGCATTTGACAAAATCCAACATCCCTTCATGCTAAAAGTTCTGCAGAGAATGGGCATACAAGGACCATACATAGAAATAATAAAGGCAATATACAGCAAGCCAGTGGCCAACATCAAATTAAATGGAGAGAAGCTTGAAGCATTTCCTGTAAACTCAGGGACAAGACAAAGATGTCCACTTTCACCATATCTCTTCAATATAGTACTTGAAGTCCTTGCTAGAGCAATAAGACAACTAAAGGATATCAAAGGGATAAATATTGGAAATGAAGAAGTCAAATTATCCCTATTTGCAGATGATATGATAGTATACATAAGCGACCCCAAAAATTCCACCAGAGAACTCTTACAGCTGATAAACACCTTCAGAAAAGTGGCTGGATACAAAATTCACTCAAAAAAAAAAAAATCAGAAGCCCTTCTTTATACAACAAACAAATGTACCGAGAAAGAAATAAGGGAAAAAAAAACCCTTCACAATAGCCACAAACAATATAAAATACCTGGGTGTAACTCTAACCAAGCAAGAAAAGGACCTATAGAACAAGAACTTCAAGCCCCTGAAGAAAGAAATGGAAGAGGCCCTTAGAAGATGGAAAAATCTCCCATGCTCATGGATAGGTAGGATCAACATAATAAAAATGGCCATCCTACCAAAAGCAATATATAGATTCAATGCAATTCCTATCAAAATACCAACACAATTCTTTATAGACCTGGAAAGAGCTATTCTCAATTTCATATGGAACAACAAAAAGCCCAGAATAGCTAAATCAATCCTGTACAATAAAAAAGCATCTGGAGGTATCACCATCACAGATTTCAAGCTGTACTACAGAGCAATAGTAACAAAAACAGCATGGTACTTGTATAGAAACAGACCAGTGGATCAATGGAATCGAATTGAAGACCCAAACATGGACCCACACACCTATGGCCAACTAATCTTTGACAAAGAAGCCAAAACCGCACAATGGAAGAAGGACAGCATCTTCAACAAATGATGCTGGTCCAACTGGATGTCCACTTGTAAAAGAATGAAATTAGAACCATACTTAACACCTTGTACAAAACTTAAATCCAAGTGGATCAAAGACCTTAACATAAGGCCGGTCACACTAAATCTACTAGAAGAAAAAGTAGGAGAAACCCTCGAACTCATTGGTACAGGTGACAACTTCCTGAACAGAACACCAACAGCTCAGGACCTGAGATCAACAATCAATAAATGGGACCTCATGAAACTGAAAAGCTTCTGTAAGGCAAAAGACACTGTCATTCAAACAAAACGGCAACCAACAGACTGGGAGAAAATCTTCACCAACCCCCATCTGATAGAGGGCTATTATCTAAAATCTACAAAGAACTCAAGAAACTAAATGCCAAGAAACCAAATAATCCAATCAAAAAATGGGAGACGGAGCTAAATAGAGAATTCACAAAGGAGGAATCCCTAATGGCCGAGAGACACCTGAAGAAATGCTTGACATCCTTAATCATCAGAGAAATGCAACTCAAGACGACTCTGAGATTCCATCTCACACCTGTCAGAATGACTAAGATAAAGAGCTGAAATGACAGCACATGCTGGCAAGGGTGTGGAGAAAGGGGAACCCTACTCCATTGCTGGTGGGAGTGCAGGCTTGTGCAACCACTATGGAGGTCAGTCTGGCGATATCTTAGAAATCTAGGAATAACCTTGCCTCAGGACCCAGCCATACCACTTCTGGGTATACACCCAAAGGACTCCTCATGGAATCATAGGGAAGTCTCCTCATCTATGTTCATAGCAGCCTTATTTGTAATAACTAGAAACTGGAAACAACCCAGATGTCCCTCAACCGAAGAATGGTTTAAAAACTGTGGTACATCTATACCATGGATTATTACTCAGCTATCAGAAACAATGAAATCATGAACTTTACAACCAAATGGATGGAACTAGAGAAGCTCATCCTGAATGAGCTAACCCAGACTCAGAAGGATGCACATGGCATCTATTCACTTATAGTAGGATTTTAGCTATATAGTACAGGATATCTGTACTACAACCAACACACCAAAAGGAACATGGACATACACTTTTTTTCTTTTTCCTTTCTTTTTTTTGTTGTTGTTCTTTGTTTTTGTGAGTTTGTGTGTTTGTTGGTCTTTTTTTAGTTTTTCCCTCGTAGCAAGGAGACACCTTTCACTGACGGTACTGCCTCGTTGGCCCCTGGTGTATGAAGAGGCTCTTGGCCCTCATATGACTCCTGAACTGTGGCGAGGGACTGTTTTGTAGGGACACTCCACCCCAGAGGAACAAGAGGGAAGGGTTAGGGGGTAGAGGATGGGAGAGTGGGGCTGGGAAGCGGTCAAAGAGGAGAATATGATAGAGATGTAACCTGAAGCAACAAACAAATAAATTTATTAATTTAAAAAAAGCAGCTAACAATTTTAAAACACTGTAAATAAAATAAAGGTTATAGCCATTCAACCTGGTTTTATAAACCTCCAAGAGTTGAAAAAACTTAGAGCTAAGGTAAAATACATGAAAAATATGGTGTTAACCCATGCCTTTAACTTCAGCAGAGACAGGAGGAGCACTGTAGAATTAGTGGTCTTATAAATTCTACAGTTACACGGAACAGGGTGGTGAGGGTGCACACCCTTAATCCCATCATTCAAGAAGAGTACACCCTTAATCCCAACACACTAGAGACAGAAACAGGCAGGTCTCAGAGCTCAAGGTCAGCCTGATACAAAGCAAACTCTAAATAGAGAAAAACTTTGATCCAGGAGTGGTGGAACACATCTTTAATCCCTTCTAATGGGAACCACAGGTCTTTAATCCCAATAATTAGAATGCAGAGACAGACACATAGGATTTAGAAGGACCTAAGTTTAAAAGCTACTTACAAAAGGCCTACTCAATACAAACAAATTGTCTTTTGAGATCTCAAAATATATACACTAAAGCTTGTTTAGCTCCAAAATAACAAAATAATTTCTTCTTTAATCCAGATTGAAAGATAATACTTTATATATTGTCAAAAATCAAATTTGCTTCAGGAGAAATATTACCTAACCCTCCCCCAAAAAAAGGATAAGTATCCCAGAGTTAGGATTAGGGCAGGGCTATTTTCTTATATATCCAGGAGATTCAAAGCATCCATTCAAGAAACCCAGGGACAACTGGACAAAGGAAACCTCAACAGAAAACAGAATACAGAATCAGACACCAAAGAAGACAAGTGGCCAAGATGATTCAGCCTTACAGACTCCCTCAATAGCTGTTTCCATCAAAAGTCTACAACCACAACAACTCAAAATCACTAAGACTGTTCAGCTCTACACACTGCCCCAGCCAGAACTTCAGTAAAGCCTGGAAGATCAGCTTCTGCCTACAAACTCCTTAGGACATCTAAACAGCTCAGCACAAAAGGACTGAACATAAAAGGATTGTACTAACATTTTTAACCATTTTTCCATTCTGGTTTGGGCCCCAAACAGGTTTACTACGACCCAAATCAGCAGGAAGTCACTTTAAGAGAGCGACGTCCCATGCCTAGAGGGTGGGGAGGGTGTTTCTCCGCCCCCCCTTTTGGTTATTTGAAGGATAACTGAAAACTGTGTTATTTAGCGGAAGAGACTACAAGCTGTTAAATGGTCTTGTTAAATGGGTTTTGGAGGTTAGACCCAGGGACTTCCTTCTTTTCCTTTTCTGTATCCCTTCTTTCCTATGTAGGAGTGCACGGACTTGAGAAAAATGGGACATAGACATAGTATGGGAAGGACCAAGAAGAAGGGACTGATTATTGAATATGCCCTTATACCTTTGTATATTGATACAAAATTAGTATTATATTTGGCTAAAGTGGTATTGACCATTGTATATTGTGCAAAATTAAGATTGTATTGGGCTACATAGGCATTGATCTTTGTATATTGATACAAAATTAAGAGTATATTTAGCCACATTGGAATAGATCTTTGTATATTGATACAAAATTAAAGGTAACACTTCCTAATGGTATTGTACCTAGAGATACTTAAAAATGAAATGTGAAGCTCTGGCCTCTTGATACCAACCATCTTAAACTCTTTAGGATAGTTAAAAAATACAAACTCCTAGTCATGCAAGCATGTCACTTTGTTAGCTACTATGACAGTCTATCACAGATATTCTCTAAGCTACTCAGAAATCAAGTTGTTAAGAGACAAGCAACATTTGCTTATCTAAATACAAGAGATAGATAGGGCATCTTCAAACACCCCAAGAGATCTGCAGAATATGGCATTCAAAGATGTTGTCTTAAATTAAGATTTTTTTTTATATCAAGACATATCAGCTCCTGACAGCACCCCCTATTCTACTCCAAGTAGAAGATAAGCATCGAAGAATCTCCAGTGTGAGATGGTTGAATTAGTGGCAAGCCTATCTCTTGGCATGAAAAAAACCTTTGCTTCAATTGCAGACAGACTGCTGTCCAAAAAGGACAAAACTTGGTAGCAGGGAAGTTGACAGCCTATCTCTGCCAAGACAGGGTAGGTAAGTCCTTCATAATCCCTGCTCTACAATAAATGTCTGTCAGAGAAACAGGACCAAAAGGCTGAAGATTGATTCTGGAATGTATGGAGAGAAAATGGGAATTTTCCAGGCAGCCACTGGTATGTCATTTCTTAGTTTTGGAAGCTTCAGGCCCTGCACTTGCTATATAATCAAATATACTTATCCCTCTCAGGTCTCTGAGGTGGTTGAAGAATAGACAGCTAGAGTCTCATAGTTAAATTTTGAGTTGTTTAGGAATCAAGAGGGCGTTCTTGTTCTAAGAAGATGTTTTTAAAATTGTGATGCAAGTTAGTATGAAAGCTGAGTCAGATATAGAACTTTAAACTCATGGAGATGGTTAGATGGTAGAATGTTAAAGTCAGGGGCCAAATATGTATGAACTGAACATTGGGAATGTATACTAGGCAATTTAATTCTCATAAATGTGGCATATTTATTTCTGTTGTTTTGTATAGTATTTACTGTTATAAGAGAAAGAACCATTTGTAGGACTGAAAGGGGAAGCTGTTGGGGGGAAGAAGGTGGAAGGGTGGGACAGGAAGGGGGAGTAGGGAAGGGATTGTGACTGAGATGTAACTTGAAGAAATAAAAAAATAAAGTATATATATAAAAAAAAGATCTTCTATGTGCTCATTCCTTGCTCAGTCAGATAGCCAGAACTAAAATCTTGATTCCAATCTGCCTACATAGAAAGCTGAGAAAGAGTGGGGAGAACACACAAATGCCAGATGAATGCTAACACTCTCTCTCTCACCCACTTTGTCCTTGATACTTTGAAATCATATGTGGAAAAAAATCATAGGCAAAGTTATATCATTTCAAGTTCTAAACAAACAGGTCAAGGTTTCTTTCTTTTATACTTAAAAGCAAGTGGTTAAAGAAGTGCATACTGCTTTTTAAAGAAATACTTATGAGCTTTATATTAAAACCATCAAAATTTTGCTTAGTGGTTGTGAGATCTGGGGAAGGCATTTAACTCCTGTAAACTCATGCCTCAATTGAAAATGGAACACAAGGTGCGTGCAGGAGGGGGTGGGTGGGGAAGCAGTGGCAGCAAGCTCACTGTGCCAGGCTCGCTAGCTCACCCCCCCCCCCCCCGCCCTGGCCCCTGCGCCCACCCAGTCAGCCCGGCCCAGCCATGATCAAGGCCGTCTTCATCTTCAACAACCACGGGAAGCGGCGGCTCTCCAAGTTCTATCAGCCCTATAGTGAAGACACACAACAGCAGATCATCAGGGAGACTTTCCATTTGGTCTCTAAGTGAAATAAGAATGTTTATAATTTCCTAGAGGGAGGATTATTAATTGGAGGATCTGACAACTGATTTATAGACATTATGCAACACTATATTTTGTCTTCTGTGTGGATTCCTCAGAAAGTGAACTTGGCATTTTAGATCTAATTCAAGTATTTGTGGAAACATTAGACAAATGTTTTGAAAATGTCTGTGAACTGGATTTAATATTCCATGTAGACAAGTTTCACAATATTCTTGCAGAAATGGTGATGGGGGGAATGTTGTTGGAGACAACATGAATGAGATTGTTACACAAATTGATGCGCAAAATAAACTGGAGAAATCTGAGGCTAGCTTAGCAGGAGCTCCAGCCCGCGCTGTGTCATCTGTAAAGAACATGAATCTTCCTGACATCCCAAGAAATATTAACATTGGTGACATCAGTATAAAAGTGTCAAACCTGCCCTCTTTTAAATAAAACATTAAAAAGGCCACTCCCAGGTAAAAGCCAGAGGGAACATCATCTAAGTTGACCATCAGTTGTTTACCAAAAATAGAGGAGGAGGAGGAGGAGGAGGAGGAGGAGGAGGAGGAGGAGGAGGAGGAGGAGGAGGAGGAGAGTCTCAGCTTTGCTCTTGGATTTAAGTCAAGGTACTGTATAGACACTGCATAAAACCAGTATGGAAGTTCAGTGTTGCTTCTTTTGCTCATTGATTTTAAAGAAATTGAGTAGTTCCAGTGTGATTTGTTTTTCTTTCCTACATTGCATTCCTAAGCCCACATAAAGGCATGCCTCCATATATTGGCTATTACAGTATTTCGAAAAGTGAGATGTTTCTTTAATTATGTACAACCCAAGATGTTGATGTTTTGTATAGATCACAAGTGCAGCATTCTCTAATTCTTTTTGCTGTTTGTCACAATTGTTATTTAAAGAACCAAGTGTGTATTGCATGAAAACATGACCTTTTCCTTAGTTTAAATAAAGTCCAAGGTAACTGGAAAAAAAAAGAAAGAAAATGGAACACAAGTCCCTTATCCATGGGTATTTTGTGAAAGTTGGACAGAGATGGCATTTAAAACATCACCAACAATGTGCATTATCATGTGTCAAAGTGAATTTTAACTTTTTGTTGGCATAGTTGATACTATAATATGATCCACTATGTGCTAATAACAATCAGAAGCTAGTTTGCTGTTTGGGGATGAGAAATGATTTCATGATGTTCCAGAAATGAAATGTCTGTCATCTGTATATTTGCATCTTTCAGGTCATGGGTGACCTCTCAGGTCATCTTCTCCCTGGATCCGTTTTCATTCTCATGGCTTTTTGGTGGAGTACAAAGAGTATTCTGAAGCATGTTTGTAAACAGCAAAAGAGGTCTTCCTCCCTTATTTCCAAAGAATTTTTCTCTCGAGCAGAAATTTTAGAGGGAATTGTGATTATTGCCATGACATTAGTAGGTGAGCTGACTTACTGTGTTGTATTTGCTCAATTTTGGTGTTTTCATATGCATAAAAATATTTTTTCTTTTACAAAATCAAGGAACTCAAAAATATTCAAAAATATTTATTAAATATTCTAATTACAATTTCCATGTAATGTAATTTGTTAGGAAGGTGGTATTTCAGGTTTATATGAAGGCCTATTTTGTAATAAATTAATTGTAGTATTTAATTTTACTCAATCATGTTGAATTTTCTTTGTGAAATTGTTTGAATATTCAGAAATAATTTCATATCAATTTTTCCTGATATCTGAGAAAATAAATCCTATTAGAAACTATTTTTCAAGTGATGCAAAAAAATCAAGTGATTGTTAGAAAACTTCAACAAATCATTGCTGAGAGGTTATGGAGAGGGGTCAGGACAGAGGAAGTCTTTGCTTCATGATCTCACTTTTTTTTCTAATTTCCAGAATTAGAGAAAATAGGCTAGATAAGTTATTAGGCCTTTGTATTGCTTTGGGGAGTTCTGTAAAAATGATCTGTTTTTAGTTTCATTGTAGCCTGACTGTTATAAAAGAGAAAACTTTCTATTTTTACATTAAGTTTGTGTGTGTGTGTGTGTGTGTGTGTGTGTGTGTGTGTGTGTGTGCTTTATTCATGAAAAAAGGTCTTTGATATGACTCACACTAATTGTTTCCAAAGAGAAAAACTTATCTGCAAAACGAATGTATGTTGGTAAGTAAGCAAACATCTTTGAGGAAGTTCAAGTGCTTGTGTAAAGTGATTATCCCACATGCTACACTGATGGTCTTCTTGCTTATCCCTAGCTAGAGGAAGCTAAATCTGAACTTTTGTTTTGAACTCAGGAGCCAAGGCCCGTCCTATACCTAGTGGCTATCTATCTAAAGGTCTAGTAGCTAGAAAATGAACAGTCAGCCTCTGGAGGACAGTCTCATAAACCTTGAACATGAGGTTGGAATAGACACTTGAACCAAAGAAATAAGCATCGGTTTAGACTAAAACTGGTTATCTCAGCGAGCATTTGAACCTTTAAGAAAATAAGTCGCTGGGCAGTGGTGGCACATGCCTTTAAATCCAGCACTCGGGTGGGGGGTGGGGGCAGAGGCAGGTGGATTTCTTCTGTGAGTTTGATACCAGCCTGGTCTGCAGAGTGGAGTTACAGGACAGCCAGGGCTACACAGAGAAACCCTGTCTTGAAAAAAACAAAACAAAACAAAAAGCAAACAACAACAACAAAAAAAAAACAAAAACACAGAACAAGGCAAAAAGAAAGTCTAAAGTGTTACTATAAAGCTGTTAGGGAACCCCATAGAGAGGAAGTACTGTTTTAAGAGGACACAGTAGATTATAATAAGCAATGGTCATGTTTTCCTGCATGTGTATGCTAGGTAAAGTCATATAGAATGTTGCTAAAACTGTGGTATGATTTTTTTTTTTTGCAGGAATAATTGGTCTATTTGCTTCACTTGGAAAGCAAGGTCTGCGCTCAGATAAAGAATTCCAGCTGGCCAAAATCCTGCTCTGGCATCATTTTGCCATGTACACCTTCTATGGCCTGCTGGGTGGGACCAAGATCTTATGTTTCACAATTCGTACACTTCCAGTCTCTTTGGTCAAGTTAATGATATCAAATGCCTTCTTTGTGGAGGGTAAGTATGGTGGAGTAAGGTTTTTCCTCCTTTTTTCTGTGCTTGTCTCTAATAGTAAGCAATTGGGAAATAATAAACCCTGTATAATAAAATATCTTTGCTTTCTTAGTGCAGTTTTGATTAACAAGGCAAAATATCTGGGCCATATTAAGATATTTGGGTATACTTTGTAGGATGCCAAGGATTTCTCTTCTCTCCTGGCCCATTCTGCAGCATTAGGCAGGTACAAACATTTGATGTTATTTATTAATGTTTTACATCTGTCCTGATAGAGCCATATTTCTTAGCAATGATCTTTTTTATACTTTTAACAATGAAAACTAAACCAAGAATAATGGAAGCCTGAATCCTCAAATGGAGTAACTAGCTGTTAACATATTGTACTACTGCCAACTTGCTTTTAAATCCCTGATACAGTAAAATTTTGCCAGTATGTGCAAAGTAGAGTCTGCAAAGTTCAATCATATTAGAATCAATAGTCTTAATTTTGAGAGATTAATGAAAAACAAATCATATGTTTTGTTCATTTGTTTTCTAAAATTACTGTGGTGGGTAAAGAAGAGGTCTTTTATGAAAATGTGAGGAAGTAGATTGTTTTGAAGCTCTGAAAGCTACAAGAGGCCAGAAGGTAGCTGCTTCTTCCTCCTATCTGAAGAAAATGTTCTTGCCTGTTGCTTTTTGATGACAAGAGCCAGGAAAGAAAATGAATTGCAACAACTAATAGCCTTGTTCTTATATCTTTAATGAATATCCTTTTCTTCTAGCTTACTGAAAAGTATTAAGGTGAAATGCAGTTAAGATGCTACCTGCAGATAATATTGCCACACTTATCAAAGTGTGATTTATGGGTGTGTTTTGGGCAGGGGTCACCTAATTCCTTAAGGCAAGGCATTGGCTTCAACTTGTTTATCTGCACCTTCACGTGAATTGTAGCCCCCCCCCCGCCTTGTTGTACTTATTATTCATCAGCTTGCATAATAATGCTTTTTTAAAAATCAGTTAGTTGAAAATTTTATGTTAGAGGAGAAAATAAAGTTTGGAGAAGGGAAAGGATGGTTAAATTTCATTCTAAATAGGCAGTGATAACTGAAAGAAAAATTCTCAAGGTGCATTGGTGTGAGACTCAGTGGGAACACTGTTTTTTGATCAGTTGTATAGGTGTGTAAAATTCTGTGGCTAGGGACAGAAGGAAGGTGTGAGAAAGAAGTGGTAAGTAAGTTGGCTGTGTTTGTTTTTTATTAAAAATCAAATTCAACTTTTTTTCTACCCCATTAGCTTTTATTTTCCACAACCACACTCATGGCCGGGCATTGGTGGACATCTTCGGGCACCAGCTGTTGAGCTTCAATGTATTTTTGGGGGGTCTGGTTGCCTTTATAGAATTTATCTTCATAAAGAGCAATGTAGTTCTGGAGCTCCTGAGGTCAAGTCTCATGATGCTACAGGGTATGTGGTTCTATCAGGTGAGTTGAGGTCTTCCCCTCTATCTTGTTTGTACCTGTGGCTTCTCTCCTTGTTTGATGAGGTAGTTTCAGATGGACTTCAGAGACTTTCCTATGACATGCTGCCAGTAGTTTTGGTGTTTAAGTGATTTTGTCTTTAAGTGACACAATGCTCCTAAGTGTGAACACTCGTAGAACAGCTGAGCAAGAAGTAGTGCCTGTTATCACACATCCTACATAACTATCCACTATGTAGAAACTCTGAGTTGATGATATTAAGTCATCATCAGTTCGTGATAAGATAGCTTATCACCTAATTAGTAGTAAACTCTAGAAATATATGGAAAGCAGGAAATGGAAGAGCCTGTTACTTATTGAAAAACAGTATATATTTTCCATTGTATTGGAAAAAATTTTTGAGAGAGTGTCAAACTGGGTATCTGAGATTGGACTTGTATTCAGAATTCTAGAATCCAAGGCCTCAGCATCCCAGTGCTAGGATTATAAGTGTGTGCCAAATCTATCTTTCACTGGATTCTTATGAACATCCTGTTTCTTTCTGTTCATGGTAATGTACCAGTTAGGTGTCATCATCTCTAACTTATAGTTAGGAAGGAAGATTCAATAAGATTAGGTTATTTTGTAAGGTTCATACAATAATGGAACTAGGCAATTCTCTGCTAATTATTTTCCATATAAACTTAGCTTAACAGGCAGGTATCCATATTAATGGAGACAATGCCACCACATATGATGGGAACTCAAGAAGAAATTCTTGATGATTACAGACCAAGAGGTGAATATTCTTTATTTCCATTTATTTATTTATTTATTTAATCATTTATTCATTTATTTATTTATTTATTTATTTATTTATTTATTTATTTATTTATT
>CAJQZJ010032464.1:6680023-6708466 GCA_907164525.1 Lophiomys imhausi
ATTTATTTATTTATTTATTTATTTATTTATTTATTTATTTATTTATTTATTTATTCATTCATTTATTCATTCATTCACTTGGCATCCTGATCACAGCCACAGCACCCCCTTCCTTTTCTCCTCTCAGTCCCATCCTTACACTGTCCCTTCCCCAATTTCCCTCTCCCCTCCTCCTTCAAAGAGAAGGGGAGGATTCCCATGGGTACCAACCCACCCTTGTATACCAAGTTGTAGCCAGACTAAGCATATCCTCTCCAACTGAGGCCAGACAAGGTAGCTCAGCTATGGGAAAGGGATCCAAAGGTAGACAAAAGTCAGAGACAGCTCCTACTCCAGCTGTTATATCCAAAATCATAGGAGAAAATTTCCCAAACCTAAAGAAAGAAAGGCAGATAAAAATCCAAGAAGCATACAGAACCTCAAACAGATAGGACCAGAAAAGAAATTCCTCCTACTACATAATATTTGAAACTCCAAATATACAGAACAAAGAAAGAATATTAAAAGCTGTAAGAGAAAAAGGCCAAGTAACATATAATAGCAGACCCATCAGAATTACACCTGACTTTTCCTCAGAAACTTTGAAAGCCAGAAGGGCATGGTCAGATGTGCTACAATCCCTAAGAGATGACAGGTGCCTGCCCAGATTACTGTACCCAGCAAAACTTTCAATTACCCTAGATGGAGAAAACAAGATATTCTATGACAAAACCAAATTCAAACAATATATACCAACAAATCCAGCTCTACAGAAGATCCTAAAAGGAAAATCCAACTGAGAGAAGGTAACTACAGCTAAAAAAAAAAACACACAGGAAACAAAGGGACACTACATATTTGTCAAAGGAAAAATTCATCAAGATGACATCTCAATACTGAATATTTATGTCCCAAACACAAGGGCATTCACACTTGTAAAAGAGACACTACTAAAGTTTAAAACACACATTGATCCCCACACACTAATAGTGGGAGACTTCAACACCCACTCACACCAATGGACAGGTCATCGAGACAGAAGCCAATCAGAGAAATAATGAGACTAACAGAAGTCATGAATCAAATGTACCTAACAGATATCTATAGAACATTTCACTCAAATTCAAAAGAATATACCTTGTTTTCAGCACCTCATGGAACTTGTATATTGCTTTTGGTAGGACGGTCATTTTTATTATGTTGATCCTCCCTATCCATGAGCATGGGAGGTCTTTCCATCTTCTGGTGTCTTCTTCAATTTCTTTCTTCAAGGACTTGAAGTTATTTTTGTACAGGTCTTTCACTTGCTTGGTTAGAGTTACCCCCAGGTATTTTATATTGTTTGTGGCTATTGTGAAGGGTGTTGTTTCCCTAATTTCTTTCTTGACCCATTTATCTTTTGTATAAAGAAGGGCTACTGATTTTTTAAATTAATTTTGTATTCAACCACCTTGCTGAAGGTGTTTATCAGTTGTAGGAGCTCTCTGGTGGAATTTTGGGGGTCACTTATGTCTACTATTCCCTGGAAGCTATTAATATTCTTTCTTTGCTCTGTACATTTAGTGTTTTGATTTTTATGTGGTGGGAGGATTTTCTTTTCCAGTCCAATCTACTTAGTATTCTGAAAGCTTCTTGTGTGTTTATAGGTATGTATTTCTTTAGGTTGTGGTCTGAAAGCTTCTTGTGTGTATATAGGTATGTATTTCTTTAGGTTGTGGAAGTTTTTTCCATGATTTTGTTGAAACTATTTTCTGGGCCTTGGAGCTGGAAGTCTTTTTCTTCTTCTGTTCCTATTACTCTTAGGTTTGGTCTTTTCATAGTACTCTAGGTTTCTTGGATGTTTTATGTCAGGAACTTTTTTTCTGCTCATAATTGCTTTACCTATTTCTTTTTTAATGTTTATTTATTACTTCAAGGTAAATATCCATCACAGTCCCCTCACTCTACCCCTCCTGATCCAGGAACTTTTTTTAAATTTATTTTTTATTTCTTCAAGTTACATCTCAATCACAATCCCCTCCCTACTCCCCACTCCAGTCCCACCCTCCCACCCTCTTCCCCCTCAACCCCCCATCCTTTTCCTTTTTTTAAGTTTAAGGTATATCTTTTCCCCCCAACACCTCCGCCTTTCAGTCCAACAAATGGTTCTCTCTCTTATAACAATAAATACAATACAAAACAACAGAAATAAATAGGCCACAATTATGAGAGTTATATGGCATAGCATACATTCCCAATGTCCAGTCCATATGTATTTGGCACCTGACTTTAACATTCTACTATCTAACCATCTCCATGAGTTTAAAGTTCTATATCTAACTCAGCTTTCATACTAACTTGCCTCATAATTTTAAAAATATCTTCTTAGATCCAGAACACCCTCTTGATTCCTAAACAACTCAAAATTTAACTATGAGACTCTAGCTATCTATTCTTCAACCACCTCAGAGACCTGAGAGGGATAATATATCTGATTATATAGGAAGTGCGGGGCCTGCAGCTTCCAAAACTAAGAAATGACATACCAGTGGCTGCCTGGACAGTTCCCATTTTCTCTCCATACATTACAGCATCAATCTTCAGCCATTTGGCCCCGTTTCTCTGACAGACATTGATTGTAGAGCAGGAATTATGAAGGACTTACCTACCCTGTCTTGGCAGAGCTAGGCTGTCAACTTACCTACTTCTAAGTTTTGTTCTGTTTAGACAGCATTCTGTCTACAATTGAAGCAAGGGATTTTTCTTGCCAAGAGATAGGCTTGCCACTAATTCAACCATCTCACACTGGAGATTATTCGATGCTCATCCTCTACTTGGAGTAGAATAGGGGGTGCTGTCAGGAGCTGACATGTCTTGATATCAAAAAAATCAAAGTTAAGAAAACATCTTTGAATGCCTTATTCTACAGATCTCTTGAGGTTTTTGAAGACCACCTATCTATCTCTTATATTTGGATAAGCAAATGTTGCTTGACTCTTAGCAACTTGATTTCTGATTAGCTTAGAAAATAACTGGGATAGACTGTCATAGTACCTAACAAAATGACAAGCTTGAATGACTATTAGTTTGCATTTCTTAATTATCCTAAACAGTTTATGACAGTTGGTAGCAAAAGACCAAAACTTCACATTTCATTTTTAAGCACTACTAGGTACAATACCTTTAAAAAGCATTACCCTTAATTTTGTATCAATATACAAAGATCAATACCAATGTGGCCAAATACAATCTTAATTTTGCATCAATATACAAGGGTTAATACCATTGTGGCCAAATATAGTCTAATTTTGTATCAATATACAAAGATCAATACCGATGTAGCCCAATACAATCTTAATTTTGCATTAATATACAAAGATCAATACCAATTTAGCCAAATATAACATTAATTTTGTATCAATATACAAAGGTATAAGGGCATATTCAATAGTCTGTCCTTTTTTCTTGATCTTTCCTATATTATGTCTATGTCCCATTTTTTTCTCAAGTCTGTTCACTCCTACATAGGAGAGAAAGAAGGATACAGAAAAGAAAAAGAGAGAAGTCCCTGGGTCTAACCTCCAAAACCTATTTAACAAGACCAATTAACAGCTTGTAATCTCTTCACCTAAATAACAAGATTTTCTATTATCCATCAAATGACCAAAGGAGGGGAACACCCTACCCACCTTCTGGGGATGGGACATCACTCTCTTAAAATGACTTCCTGCTGATTTGGGTTGTAATAAACCTGTTTGGGGCCCAAATAAGAATGGAAAATGGTTAAAAATGTTAATAGAATCATTTGATGTTCAGTCCTTTTGTGCTCAGCTATTTAAATGTCTTAAGAAGTTCATAGACAGAAGCTAAACTTCAGGACTTTACTGAAGTTCTGGCTGGAGCAGTCTGTGGAGTTGAACAATCTTAGCGATTTTGAGTTGTTGTGGTTGTAGACTTCTGAGGAAACAGCTATTGAGGAAGTCTGCAAGGCTGGATTGTCTGGGCTACTTGTTTTCTTTGGTGTCTGATCGGTTTTCTTCTGAGGTTTCCGTTGTCCAGTTGCCCCTGGATTCCTTGGATGGATGCTTTAAATCTTCTGGAAAGATAAGAACAGAGCCTTGCCCTAATCATAACTCTAGGACACTACCTTTTTTTTTAGGGGGGAGCGTCAGGTAATATTTTTCCTGGAGCAAATTTGTTTTTTTGATAATATAAAAAGTATTATCTTTCAATTCAGATTAAAGAAGAAATTATTTTGATATTTTGGAGCTAAACAAACCTTTAGTGTATATATTTTGAGATCTCAAAGGACAATTTGTTTGAATTTCAGCATGCCTTTTGTAAGTAGCTTTTAAACTTAAATCCTTCCAAATCCTATGTGCCTGTCTCTGCCAGGAACTTTTTATATTTCACATTTTCTTTGACTGATATATTGATGTCTTCAATTGTATCTTCTACTCCTGAGTCTCCCTTCCAACTCTTCTATTCTGTTGATGATGCTTGTGTCTGTAGTTCCTGTTTTCTTGCCTCAGTTTTCTATCTCCAGGATTCGTCAGTTTGTGATTTCTTTATTGCTTCTATTTTCATTTTCATGTCTTGAAGTTGTTTATTCATTTCCTTTACCTGTTTTGTTATACTTTCCTGTAGTTCTTTAAGGGATTTATTCATTTCCTCTTTAAAGGCCTCTATCATCTTTATAAGTTTGTATTTAAGGTTATCTTCTTGTGCTTCAGCCATATTAGGATATTCAGGGATTGCTGTAGTTGGATAGTTAGGCTATGTTTGTGCCATTTTGCCTTGGCTCTTGTTGATTGTGTTCTTATGCTGGCCTTTAGCCATGTGGTTGTCCCTGGTATTGGGTGGATATCCTTGATGCCTGCAGGACTCCTTGGGGAGACAGGCAGAGCCATGGGCCTGACAATGGATCTCAGGTAACAGCAAGATATTTAATTCTGCTGGCTGTGCCCCAGGAAGACCTGAATGTTCCTGAGGCCCTGCAGACCTTCTCAGGAAGGCAAGGAGAGGCTGTAGTCCTGATGATGGAGCTCTGGGGACAGACCACAGCCCACTCCTTCTGGCTGTTCCTCGGGGTACCTGGCAGGAAGGGATATTGGCAGTCAGGTTCTAACCTGGATGTGTCTGCTAGCTGTTCCCAGGTAGATCTGGCAGGCAGGGGATTGGGGGCAGAGGAGTGTAACCTGGATGTTCCTAAGGCCCTACAGTCCTCCCCAGGGAGGCATGTAAAGTCATGGACCAGATGTTGGAGCACAGGGTGAAGTTGATATTCCTGACACATGATTGAAACAATGCATATGCACCCTCACCAAAACCAGCATCTCTACCTTATCCATTTGCCATTCCATTCACACACACACACACACACACACACACACACACACACACACACATAGGGCCTAGAAAACTGTCAAATGCTGAGGATGAACACAGTGTTATGTATCTTTCTGTGTTGAATAAAATCTATACCATGTTGAAACTTTGGTCATCAGACTGAGGGGAAATTCAAGCAGCCTCTTATCTCTGACTCAGATCCTTTACTTCTTCTAGAGTGGTGGTTCTCAACCTTCCTAATGCTGCAGTTCCTTAATACAGTTCCTCATGTTGTGGTGACCCCCAACTATGAAATTATTTTTGTTGGTACTTCATAACTGCAATTTTGCTGCTGTTATGAATTGTAATATAAATGTCTGATATGCAGATGGTTTAGGCAACCCCAGTGAGAAGGTTGGTCAACTCCAAAGGGTTCGTGATCCAGCAGATAAGAACTGCTGCTTTAGAGCTTACATTAGGATTCACAAAACTACCAAAAACCAACCAACCAAACAAACAAACAAACACTCATCACCCTGATTTTGTTTGACTCCAACTCTCAAGCTCTTTCCATTTGATGATGTCAACTCTCTAACTTTGATATTTTGTTAAAAGTAGAATTCCAATCAACGATTACATATTTTATGATGTCTGTTAAATTATACGTTGTTATATACTTAAAGATGTAAAGAATATCTGGGATGGAAGCAGTATGTTGATTAAATAGGGCATTCTAGGGATTTTTATTCAGCGGAAAGGAAGTATTTGGTTGCTGAGGCTATTTCAGGTATTTACAGAAAGCATTGTCAAGTGAGAAGAAGAGGCAGTCTTCAATCAAGGTCAACTGAGTAGGAAATATGTGGGATAACAAAGTAACATGTCTTCATGGAACCAACTTTCTTCTTACCTGTGATTTTCAAACTGCTGAGACAACCCAGATTGACCTGGTTGTTCAGTTCACTATCCTTTGACATTGACCAATATGGAGAGAATATACACTGATAGAGAGCGTGCAGTAGAAGAAATTAGCCAGGCACTTCTACTTTGGAATACTGTCTGGGTTACTCAGAAGTTTTTGGCCATTCTCAAAATTATTGAAGTTTCTGAGTTTCAATATTCCCTTTATAATAGAAGTGATAATGAAACCTCCTTATTGAAGTTATTTTTTTTTAGAGTAAAGATTATTTCAAAGAGTTCGTGCATACCTAAGGACGTGCCTGGCACATGGAATATATTTCTTGTTATCTCATATCATACATATGAGATGCTAAAAGTTGTAGTACTCATTCCAACCAAAGGGAATCTATGCATGGGGGCAACTTATTAAAGCAAAAAAAAAAATCTTGGTCTCTACTGATTAACTTAGACTGTTTGAAATTTAAAGGAGAAATGAAGTTAAGGCTTTACTCAATATAGACTAAGTGCATATTTTTTCTGTTAAATTTCATTATTTTTAAAATGAAGATAACAGATTAAAGGTTATAATACATTCCAAAAAGGTAATTGGAAAGAACTTGAAGGCACTGCAATGGATATATGGCCTACTTCCCATAGCATTTATCACCATAACATATTATCCAGATTTATATATTACATTTTTCTCTAGAGACCTAAAATCAATCAATCTATCATTTTAATTGGGATAAAGTTCATATGACACAAAACTTTAAGGATAAAATTCAGCAGCATTTAGTCTATTCACAATGTCATATGTTACTACTCCTAATGATCCCCCAAATATTCTCATTCCCTCAAAGAAATCCCTGAACCCAATTAGCAGTTACTCTTCTTTGTCTCTGCTCCCAGGCTTTTCCAACCACTAATTTGTTCCCTTGCCCCACCTATTATTGATATTTTACATAAAAGAAAACAATACATGGCCTACTGTTTCTGCTCATTTCACTCAGCATAATATCTTCAAGTTTCATCATGTTATAGCTTATATTAATATTTTGACTTTTCATTTTTGGATAGTCATCATACTGTTATGAACATTTATGGACACATTGTCTTTTGTACATTCCTAGTAGTAGAATGACAGGCCATAAGGCAATTCAAAATTTTATTCTCTGAGAAATTGTTAATATTTTTCCATCTTAACAGTTTCATTTTACAGGCTTATGGATTCCAATTCCTCTGCATCCTCACCAACATTTGCCATTTTTTTTAAAATTTGCTTTTATTGGTTGCCCTTCTAGTGAGTACCAGGTGGTATCCCACTGCCATTTTAATTACTTTTCTCTAATTACCAATGACATTGTTCATCCTCTTTGTGCTTATTGACCATTTGTATATTAAAGAAGAAGTTTCTCTATACATGAGAATTTCATTTGTGTATACAATGAATTATGGTCATAAAACTCATCATATAATTCTCCCATTTGACCTCTCTTAGTCTCTGAGAGACTAAACTCTCCCAAGCCCATCTCTCTCCTAACTTTACATCTTCTCTTTCTTGAAACATAAGTAAAATTAGTGCTTTTCACATGTACACAAGGTGGAATCATCCACTACAATATGGGGAATCAACCAGTGACCACACTCTATGAGACAATGACTCTCCCTTCTCCAATAACTGTCAACTCTCAATTCCTCTTCAGGAAGTGTCAGGGCCTGGAGAGAAGAACCTCTCTCATCTATGCCAGAATATTTTTCTTGGCTTTATTTTGTAGCTGGTTTTGGGCATAAAACCACATCTTCTTTGAGTTTGAGTGGAGTGGGACAGTATTCAGAAGACAGCACTGAAGAGCATTCCTCCTCATCCTCTGGCTTTTATATTCCTCCTGCCCCCCTTTTGAGATGATCACTGAGCATTGGAACTGATACTAATCAGGAGATTAATAAGGATGGTCCATTTTGGGATCAAAATTCTTTTGAGGTAGGTTAGAAAGATGACTAGGTAGAGACTGTCTGTATTAGTAAAATAGGTAGAAAAATCATGATTTATCTGTGCTATCTCTGACTCTGGGAACAACCTAGTTATCAAACAATTTGAATAACTGTGTCTGGTTATTTTATGTGTCTTCTTTGTTGTTGTTTTGTTTTAAAACACAGGTTGCTTTTGTCCTGTATCCCCAAAATAGAGATGATGCATGGGACCTGTCTGATCCTAGCAACACTATGCTTCTCGCCGTATGCTTTTGTCTTTATTATGCACTGACCTACATCTTCATTGGAGTTATTTATGTTCTTGTTACCTGGTAAGTTAATAACTTGCATTCATCAGATATGATCATCAAGACTCAAATGAGTTAATCTTAAAATTCAAATCCTTTCTATGAATGAATTTCTTCTATGACTGTTCCATAAGAGAAAGTAGTAAAGCAGAAAATCATCTGGTATCACAGAGGTTGTCAGAAAAAAAAGCAATGCTGATTCAAACTTGGAACAGCTGTCTCTGATGTTCCTCTGGCACACATCTTGCAGCACATTCACCTGTGCCTCTCTTGCATGAGATTTCAAAATCCCCTCGAAGACTTCCCTCTGATGGAAAAAGGCCCAAGTCTTTGTCTTGAGGAGGGAGAAGTAACAGGAAGTCTACCATCTTAGATGTTTAAGTGAAAAGTATGTCCATCTATCAAGCCTCCTCTCCCTGTCTGTCTTTCTTCAAGGGATCTGTTTGATTCCTAGTCCCTCATAGGAACAGGTCCAAGCTCCATCAGATGATGAAAGGAAGAAAATTAAAATCAAGATGTAGGGGCTTAGAGAAGTTTTTCATTAAGTGAGAATGATTTTGGTAATTTCATTTAACAAATTTGTTAGGATATTCCTCATAAATTTATGGAAATTATATTCTACTCATGTGGCCACAGCACACAATGCCCTTATGATAGTATTATATATAATGAAAAAAGCCTTCATGGTTCATATTAATACTTTTCCTCACATCACAGAAGGAGCGAGCTGGCTGGGCTTTGGCCACTAAGAAGATTTAGGCCTTGTAGTGTTCAAAATTGTAATGACCACTTTCTCTGAACCTCCATCTGAGTTTGTTTTGAAGTACTAACAGGCGTAGGATGGAAGGTACTTCTACTTCTGTGTACATTTTTTTATTTAATAATTTATTTTTTATTTCTTCAAGTTACATCTCAATCACAATCCCCTCCCTACTCCCCCCTCCAGTCCCACCCTTCCACCCTCCTCCCCCTCAACCCCTATCCTCTTCCTTTTTTTTTGTTTAAGGTATTTCTTTTTCCCCCCAAGAGCTCTCCCTTCTAGTCCAATAAATGGTTCTTTTTCTTATAACTATAAATACAATACAAAACAACAGAAATAAATAGGCCACAATTATGAGAGTTATATGGCTTAGCATACATTCCCAATGTCCAGTCCATATGTATTTGTCACCTGACTTTAACATTCTACCATCTAACCATCTCCATGAGTTTAAAGTTCTATATCTAACTCAGCTTTCATACTAACTTGCCTCACAATTTAAAAAAATATCGTCTTAGATCCAGAACACCCTCTTGATTCCTAAACAACTCAAAATTTAACTATGAGACTCTAGCTATCTATTCTTCAACCACCTCAGAGACCTACTTTAAAAACTGATTTACTCTTTGTGAATTTTATGTGTGTGTATAATGCATTTTGGTCATATCTTCTCCCATTTTTCCATCTGTAATTCTTCCCAGACTCCTCCAGACATATCGTCTTTCAGCTCCACGCCCTCTCCTTTTTAAAAACATCACTCACTGCATCTGACTATTGGTTATCATATGCCTGTAGATTCTAGGGTTGACCATCTACTGGAAAGGATCTTACCCTCTCTCTGAACTTCTTTTTCTTGTATTTTTTAATGTTTATTTATTACTTCAGGTTACCTCTCCATCACAGTGTTCTCTTTCCACCCCTCCCAGTCCTGCCCTCCCATCCTCTACCCCCTATCCCTTCCATCTCACCCCAGAATTGCGATGTCTAGGTCTTGAGGTAGAGCTATTCCAAGTTTTCTAAGATATCCCCAGACTGATTTCCATAGTGGTTGTACAAGCTTGCACTCCCACCAGCAATGGAAGAATGCTCCCCTTTCTCCACAATCTCGCCAGCATTTGCTGTCATCTGAGTTTTTGATCTTATCCATTCTGACAGGTGTGAGATGGAGTCTCAGAGTCATCTTGAGTTGCATTTCTCTAATGATTAAGGATGCTGAGCATTTCTTCAAGTGTCTCTCAGCCATTAGGGATTTCTCCTTTGTGAATTCTCTGTTTATCTCTGTTCCCTATTTTTGCATTGGATTATTTGGTTTCTTGGCATTTAATTTCTTTAGCTGTTTGTAGATTTTGGATATTAGCCCTCTGTCAGATGTGAGGTTGGTAAAGATCTTTTCCCAATCTGTAGGTTGTCGTATTGCCAGAATGACAGTCTTTGAACTTCTTAATTTATTGTGTACAAGGGGGTACTGGCCATATAGTTAAATTGCCAGTGTCCTGTTTACCAAAGTACTTCTTTGAAGGAACAAGGAATATCTGAAATCCAGCCCAGACTTGACGTGATATTAAAGATAACTTGGGCTATCAGGTATAATGAAGGCATGGCTCCATATACCTTTATTTGGATGAAAAGCATCTTCTTGTAATTCACAGGATGATGTGGTCTTAATGTAGCAACTCCATTGACGTAAGATTAATCTGAGCTTGCCACAGATCATAGATTCTCCTGTTTGTGTTAGAAATGATTGAAATCATGTTCTGATGTGATAAGTTTGAAAGCCCACATTTTATCTGCTTACTTATATCTTACTTTAATCTACACAAGTTTTAAATAGATCAAAACTAACTAGAAATTATTTTCCTTTTGGGGTTGTATCCACAGTTATATAAATAATCTGGAGTTTGTTTTATTTTAGATTCAAATTGCTTTAAGGTTTAATTTTGGATGTCATCTAACCAGAGGTAGTTTTCTTTTTCCTCAGGTTCATTAAGTGGAGACTTAACAAGTCCTGCCTCTCAGAAACTCAACTTCTGAAATATCATGAACAGCAACAAGAATCAGAAGATGAAATGTGATTTTTGTCCCCAACTACTCCCGGCCTCCACAAGGCAAAATTGACCAGAAGTCATTTGGAGCATTCTAAAGGATAAGTGGGATGTTCCTCTGGGGGTATAAGTTACAAAGCTGTGAGAGACTGGGAAAGGAGAGTTGTGGCAGTACCTGTAAGAGGAGAAACCTACTACAGCATTAAAAGCCATCATAGTGCCCATCCTGTTATAGCAGGTGAAGGATTAACATATAAAAAGCCTATCTGGTTGTACTAGAACCATAGTCCATGCAGGGTATGGATTTTCTGGTGTGGCCCCTGTGAAGAAGCCCTCACCCATAATCTATAAATAAGCCCAATAAACTCATTGGTTCCTAAGGGTAAACTTTGGTAGAGTCATACTTTGGTTTCTTTGGTTTGTTCTTGCTGTCTTTTTCTTCTTTTTGTTTGTTTTGGTTTGTGTTTTATTTTGTTTTTATTATGTTTATTACTTTAAGTTACATCTCCATCGCAGCCCCTCCCCCACCCTTCTCAGTCCCACCCTCCCACCCTTTACCCTCTCTCCCACCTATCCTACTCCTCTGATGTGGGGGCCCCCACATCTCAGCTCCCCTCAGTTCACCAGTCATATGAGGGCTAAGAGCTTCCTCTTACACTAGGGGCCTACGTGGTAGCTCTACTAGTGTGAAGTCTCCCACTAACAGGTAACAAAGTCCATGATCCTATTCCTTTGGGTCTGTGGGTTGTAGGATAGGTATCCTGTACTAAATGGCTAAAATCCAGTTATAAGTGAATACATTCCATGTGCATCTTTCTGGGTCTGGGTTAGCTCACTTAGGATGAGCTTCTCTAGTTCCATCCATTTGTCAGAAAATTGCATGATTTTCTTGTTTCTGATAACTGAGTAGTATTCCATTGTGTAAATGTACTACAGCTTTGTTTTGTTTTATACATTCTTCGTTTGAGGGACATCTGAGTTGTTTCTGGTTTCTAGCTGTTACAAATAAAGCTGCTCACTCATGATTAGCTCATTCCTGAGTGAGCTAACCCAGACTCAGAAGGATGCACATGGCACCTATTCACTTATAATCAGATTTTAGCCATATAGTACAGGGTAACTATAGTACAGCCAATGCACCAAAGGGAACACGAACATAGACTTTATTACCTGTCAATGAGACACTTTGCCCTAGTAGTGCTGCCTTGTATGTCCCCAGTGTATGAGGAGGCTCTTGGCTCTCATATGACTGCTGAACTGGGATGGGGTAATGTTATGTAGGGCCACTCCACTCCAGAGGAATGTGATGGAAGGGATGGGGGTAGAGGGTGGGAGGGCGGGACTGGGAGGGGTTGAAAGAGGGTACTGTGATGGAGATGTAACCTGAAGTAATAAAAAAAATTTTAAAAGAAAAAAAAAAACAAATGAAGCTGCTATGAACATAGCTGAGGAGTTGCCCTTGTGGCTTGGTGAAGAATCATTTGAATGTATGCTAAGGAGTGATATGGCTGGGTCTTGAGGTAAGGTATTCCAAGTTTACTAAGAAATCCCCAGACTGATTTCCATAGTGGCTGTACAACTTTGCTCTCCCACCAGCAATGGAGGAATGTTCCCCTTTCTCCACAACCTCACCAGCATGTGCTGTCATTTGAGTTTTTGATCTTAGCCATTCTGACAGGTGTGAGATGGAATCTGAGAGTCTTCTTGAGTTGCATTTCTCTGATGATTAAGGATGCTGAAGATTTCTTCAAGTGTCTCTCAGCCATTAGAGATTCCTCTTTTGTGAATTCTCGGTTTAGCTCTGTACTGTATTTTTTAAAAATTGGATTATTTGGTTTCTTGGTATTTAGTTTCTTGAGTTCTTCGTAAATTTTGGATATTAGCCCTCTGTCAGATGTGGGGTTGGTAAAGGTCTTTTCCCAATCTGTAGGTTGCCATTTTGTTTTAATGATAGTATCTTTTGCCTTACAGAAGTTTTTCAGTTCATGAGGTCCCATTTATTGATTGTTGGTCTTAGAGCCTGAGCTATTGGTGTTCTGTTCAGGAAATTGTCACCTGTGCCAATGAGTTCAAGGGTTTTCCCCACTTTCTCTTCTGTTAGATTTTGTGTGTTTGGCTTTATGTTAATTAAGGTCTTTGATCCACTTGGACTTAAATTTTGTGCAAGGTGATAAATATGGGTGTATTTGCATTCTTTTTATGTTGACATCCAGTTAGATCAGCACCACATGTTGAAGATGCTGTCCTTTTTCTATTGTATGGTTTTGGTATCTTTGTCAAAAATTAGGTGACCATAGGTGTGTGATTTTATTTCTGAGTCTTTGATTCAATTCCATTGATCAACTGATCTGTTTCTATACCAGTACCATGCTGTTTTTTTTTTTTTTTTTTTTTTTTTTTGGTTTTTCAAGACAGGGTTTCTCTGTGTGTAGCCCTGGCTGTCCTGGACTCGCTTTGTAGACCAGGCTGGCCTCGAACTCACAGAGATCCGCCTGCCTTTGCCTCCCGAGTGCTAGGATTAAAGGCGTGCGCCACTACGCCCGGCTCACCATGCTGTTTTTATTACTATTTCTCTGTAGTACAGCTTTAAATCTGAGGTGGTGGTGATACCTCCAGATATATCTTTTTATTGTACAACTTTGATTTAGCTATTCTGGGTTTTTGTTATTCCACATGAAGTTGAGAATTGTTCTTTCAAGGTCTGTAAAGAATTGTGTTGGTATTTTGATAGGAATTGCATTGATTCTGTATATTGTTTTTTGTAGGATGGCCATTTTTATTATGTTCATCCTACCTTCCGTGAGCATGGGAGATCTTTCCATCTTCTGATGTCTTCTTCAATTCCTTTCTTCAAGAACTTGAAGTTCTTGTCATACAGGTCTTTCACTTGCTTGGTTAGAGTTACCCCCATGTATTTTATATTGTTTGTGGCTATTGTGAAGGGTATTGTTTCCCTAATTTCTTTCTCAGCCCATTTATCTTTTCTATAAAGAAAGGCTTAGGATTTTTTGAGTGAATTTTGTATCCAGCCACCTTGCTGAAGATGTTTATCAGTTTTAGGAGTTCTCTGATGGAATTTTTGAGGTCACTTTTTTATACTATCATATCATCTCCAAATAAGGATACTTTGACTTCTTCCTTTCCAATTTGTATCCTTTAGTTTTCTTATTGCTCTAGCTAGAAACTCAAGCTCTATGTTGAAGAGATATGGGTAGAGTAGGCATCCTTGCCTTGTCCCTGATTTTAGATGAAATGCTTTAAGTTTCTCTCCATTTAATCTGATGTTGGCTACTGGCTTGCTGTATATTGCATTTATTATTTCTAGGTATGGTCCGTGTATGTCAGCTCTCTCCAGGACTTTTAGCATAAAGGAGTTTTGGATTTTGTCAAATGCCTTTTCAGCATCTAGTGAGATGATCATGTGGTTTTTTTTTCTTTCAGTTTGTTTATATGGTGGATTATGTTGATGGATTTTCATATATTGAACCATCCCTGCATTCCTGGGATGAAGCCCACTTGATAATGGTGTATGATGCTTTTGATGTGTTCTTGGATTCAGTTTGCAAGTATTTTATTGAATATTTTTGCATCTATGTTCATGAGGGAAATTGGTCTGAAATTCTCTTTCTTGTTGGGTCTTCATGTGGTTTAGGTATAGAGTGACTGTGGCCTCATAGAATGAGTTTGGCAGTGTTTCTTTTGTTTCTATCTTGTGGAAGAGTTTAAGAAGTATTTATGTTAGCTCTTCTTTGAAGGTCTGGTACAATTCTGTGCTGAGACCATCTAATCCCTGGGCTTTTTTTGGTTAGGAGACTTTTAATGACTCCTTCTATTTGCTTAGGAGTTATAGGACTGTGTAGCAATCTGGCTTTTATTATTTTTGTAACAGATTATACATGCTAATTTATTTTATGGTACTTAATACCTCTTACTCCCTTCCACCCCTTGTTCCTTCCAACTCCCCAACACTAGGTGGGAGATAAAGAAGGTTAGAGGGAAAAGGGGGGCATATTTCTCTTTAAGCTATATCCTGGTGTTTAGGATCATTGGGTTCTTTGGGGGTAACACCAATCTCAGTAGAAATCCAGCAAACCAGGAGACAGCAGCAGGAAGAACAAGCAGCAGTTTGGCAGGGCACCAGCAGCTGGGAGAGCAGCAACCTCTTTTTCTTCTTTGTAGCCTTTTCTCCTCTTTGTAGCCCTTTGTCCTACTTCTTTGTAGAGCCCCCTTTTCTCTTACTTCTTTCTAGAACCTTTTTTCCTACTTCTTTGTAGAGCCCCACCCCTTTTTTCCTCCTTCTTTGTAAGCCTGTAGATATTCACTAAATCTAATTTGTATTAATATAACTCCCCTTATAGGACTGTTTAGTTTGTTAACCTGACCTTGACTTAATTTTGGTAGATGGACTCTATCAAGAAATTTGTCCATTTTTCTTAGGTTTGCAAATTTTGTGGTGTACAGGATTTTGAAGTAAGACCTAAAGATTCTTTGGATTTCCTCAATGTCTGTTGTTATTTCTCTGTTTTAATTTCTGATTTTGTTGATTTGGGTATTTTCCCTCTGCCTTTTAGTTCAGTTGGCTTAGGGTTTGTCTATTTTGTTGATGTTCTCAAAGAATCAACTCTTGGTTTCATTGATTCTTTGTATAGTTCTTTTTGTTTCTAAGTTGTTGATTTCAGCCCTGAGTTTGATGATTTCCTGCCGACTGGATGATTTCCTGCTGACTGGTCCTCTTGGGAGTGTTTGTTTCTTTTTTTCTAGCTCTTCCAGTTCTGCTGTTAAGTTACTAATATGAGCAACTTTACTGATCCATTCTGTAAGCCTGTGTCTTTTTATTGGAGATTTGAGTCCATTGATGTTGAGAGAAATTAATGATCATAAGTAGATAACATTAAACAAATAGTGTTTTCCAGATGCAGCAAGGCAGTTGTAAATATGAACTTATAGCAGTTGTGCAATTGCGTAAGATATGCACAAGCTCAAGCCAGATAAACTTCCAGGCTAGAAGTGGGGAGGTGGGCATGAAATCCCACCACTAGCTGAGGAGTTATTGACCTGTGATAGCTGCTGGGAAGGGGAGTCAATTTTCTTTAATGATGTGACCTATGGATTAGGTTTAAATAAAATAAAAAATATATACATAATTAAGCAGTCCTTGTCAAGGTATGGTCCCACCCATCATTGACCCATAATTTTATCCAGTCTGCCTTGTAAAGTGTATTGATAACTTGTAGAACTGTATGAAATATTTTCCTAGGAGGCAAGTTCCTGCATTACTTGACACCAGGGATTTTGTCTTTCCTTTCCCCCATCATGAGATTCCTGGTGGAGATTTTTTTTTATAGTACATTTTTTCAGTAGTTTGGTAGGACACTATTTCTCTTTAAATTATTTTCTTGGAGTTAGTAAGCTATCTCAGTGGGTAAGAGACTTCGAACTGAAAGCACAAGGACCTGAATTAGAATCCCCATCACCCATGTGAAAATTTGGGCATAGCTGTAACAGCACTGGAGCAGAGATAGGCAGATCCCAAGAGCTTCCTGGCAGCCAGCCTAGACAAAGGCAAGTTTCTTGCTCAGAGAGAGGTTCTGCCTCAAGGGAATAAAGTGGATCATAGAGGAAGAAGACATAACATGTCCTACTCTGGCTTCTATATGTATGCACAAGAGTGCTTGCAAATAACACAAAACAACCCCCAAATGAAAAACCTGCAAACAAAACAAAACAAAAACCATTTCCACTTCCCCAAAAATCAAAAATCCCCAAACATATATATAATATATATATATAAATATATAATGTATATATATGCATACATATATATATATACATACATACATACATACATATATATATATATATATATATATATGAATGTGTGTATTGCTACATGTTGGGGCTAATAAGATTGTTTCTAATAGACTGATTTCAATGCTGAGATCTGGTTACCACCTCTTCTGAGGCATTCTCTTGATTGGTTAAAAAAAGTCGCTGATAGCCAATTAGCTGGGCAAAAAGAGTACAGGAAGGCGGGACTTCCTGAGATTAGAACAGGAACCCTGCATTTTACACAGAGGATTAGTTCATTCCACCAGGAGACATGGAAGCAGATAGATGTGTTTGAGGATGCTGGAAGGTAATCACAGGCACATGGTGGTTTGGGATTAGGTGATCCGGGTTAATTTAGAGTAGCTAATTGAGAGTCTACTCAGCCAAGGGTTAAGCGTTAAATCATTAAAAGGTCTTGGTATATTTAATTATTGGGGAAGGACCATGACAAGTTATAAGTTATCAGTCCAAGCAATCCAAGGCTGTCGAACTCCCATCGAACTGTGGCAAATCTCCCGCCAAAACCCCGATAATTCTACTGGCCTTATATAACAACTTATATTACTGAACAAAGTTTAAGTTACAGGTGGTATAGGCCACCGTTGGTCCAGGGCTCTTTCCCCAGGATAAATTAGGGCCTGTTAAGGTGAGCCAGGCCCATTGGCTGATATCCTGCTAGGCCGCCCGGTGCTCTGCCAAGCCACTGGCTGCTCTGCTGGCCTAATCTTACAGTTTATACTTATTAATAAATACAAGTGATAATTAAATTGCAGTTACACATACACATAAATTTCTTTATATGTATGTGTGTGTGTGTGTGTGTGTGTGTGTGTGTGTGTATACTGTAACCACCAACTGGGCTACTTGTTTGGCCTTCTTTGGTGTCTTTTGCATAACCTTTTTTTTTTTTACCATAAAGAAGAGACATTAAAAAAATCTTTTGATGTTTTGTAGCTATAATTAAATTATTGTTAAAATGTACACTACTATAAGAATGAACAATGTAGTTTGGGGCTTTTATTTTATTTTATTATTTTTTTTATTTTACCATTTGTCTTTCAGTTTTACTTTGTTTCTTAAGAAATTAAAATATTTCTGAATAATAATTATCTTCTCAAAGTGTTTATCATGCTGTATAGAAGCTTAAATATCAATATGTCAATATGCATTTTGTGGAAGCATCCTCAATAACTCTGAGGTAAATGGTTCCAGAACCTCCCTTTGTAAATACGGGGTAAAGCAGTATGACTTCTATGTATGAGTTACATATTGGGTGAAAGGAGACTGATCTGTAAAAAGTTCTTTGACTGATGAAGATGAAATGACAAGATTTACATTTGCCTAATATGACTAAAAATATCAGATGAAATACGTTAAAAATGCATTGTACACCCTTGGACATCAAGCGATGAAGTAAACAAAGAAGTTAGAAGCAAAAATAGTCATTCACTTCGTCCCTTTTACAGCCTGGACAGAATTTACATGGAGGTGGTTCCAAGTGCAGGTGCAGTTTGGATTTCTTGAGATGAGGAGTAGATGAGAAAAATTTGGGGTCATTGAGAAGACCATAGAATAGAATTCAAGAAACATAAGACCATCACAGATAAAGGGGAACCCAGGCACCTAAAAGGGGCCTCTGAAGGATGTAACATTATACTGATTAAAACAAGTATTTGAGATAAGCATGGTGGTGCATGATGCCTTTAATCCCAACACTCCAGAGGCAGAAGCAAAATATCTCTGTGGGTTGGAGGCCAACCTGATCTACCTAGTAAGTCCTAGGCCAGCCACCAACAAAAACAGTAACCCAAATAGTTGAAGAAACTACTGAAATCTGGGGGTAAAGTTTAGAGGCTGTTCCTTTTACATGTTTCTCAAATATTCATTCACTAAAGATGTATCCCTTAGATCCCTATTCAATGGTATACAGATGGCCCTCTGGGAAGTCACTACGATTCAGTTGGGTCATGAGGGTACAGAGCCTGCATGAAAGCATTACTGAATTTATAAGGAAAGGCACTTGAACTAGCAGCTTGCTCACATCACCTTCCTTTTGAACAGATGCCATTGATGTTTTCTTGAACTTCCCAGCCTTCAGGACTGTGAGACATAAACTTCTCTTTTCCATATGTTATCTGGCCTCAATCATTTAGTGTTAACACCCTAGCAAGAAGACAGTGGAAGAATATATCAGTCTATTGCTTGCAAAGGCCCAGGAATATTGCTTGTTGCTTCCAGACTGGAAAACTCACAATTTATGGGATATTAGACAGACCAGACTGTAACAAGACTTTTAATTATCCAATATGTTGATTCTGCTTTATTTTACCGTACTTAATTTCTTGTGCTTAATACCTCTACCTCCATTCCCCCCTTGTCCCCTTCAAAACCCCAACCCTAGATTTGTTGAGCAAATCTTTTACTCTCTCTGAACTTTAGTTTTCTTCTTTGTAATGAGGGTGTGACATCAAGTCTCAGGAGTGGTTAGAACTCTAAGGGGCTTTGTTAGCAGAGATCCCAGTATTGTGCCTGTCAAGTGGTGGAATGTGATAAAATATGGTAATATAGATCTTCTCAGCTTTTTTTTTTCCTGGTCCCGTTTTCTTTTTTTTTTTTTTTTTTTTTTTTTTTTTTTTTTTTTTTTTTTTTTTTGGTTTTTCGAGACAGGGTTTCTCTGTGTAGCCCTGGCTGTCCTGGACTCACTTTGTAGACCAGGCTGGCCTCGAACTCGCAAAGATCCTCCTGCCTCTGCCTCCCAAGTGCTGGGATTAAAGGCATGCACTACCACTGCCCGGCACCTGGTCCCGTTTTCTAACATTGGGTAACAGGCTGTTATGCTTGATGTTTGCAACAGCAAGTGACCACTGACACAGCTTATCTGTTTAATCACTGTCAGCTGGTTTCTTGTTCTGCCTCTTGATTTAGGATTAACTTTATGTAATCCTGTGTACAGAAAGCTCTTGGATTAAAGGTGTGTTCCATAGCCACTTGTTTACAATAAATAGAAAGTTCTTGGATTAAAGGTGTGTGCTAGGGCAGATCTACACCGTAAGTACTTGTTTACAGGAAACAGAAAACTCTAGGACTAAAGGATGAGCCATCCCACAATAGAAACAGATTTTTCAATTCATAATTCTTGGGGTTCACAATATATTTGTCTTTGTACAGAAACCCTTTAGAATGGGCTGTGATTCCTTTACAATAGAATTTGTTTCCACATTTTGTTGATTTCAGGGTCCATGGCCACTTCCTTGTTGGTCTGATAACAGAAAGATATCACAGGCTTGGTCCTGAAAGGTTTTCTCCCAGGCACAGCTGTATGCATCACCTTCAAACTGGAGACAGATTCTGCTGGGAAGATACCTTGGGGTATTACCATGGGGAGAAAACCAGTTGGGGCTTGTTCCTCAAGAATACCTGGTGTCTGAGCACCTATCTTGTTCCAAGAAGTCAGAAAGAAAATAGAGACCTTGAAATTAAGGTAAATCAGGATGATTTCAGAGAACAAGAGGGAGCATAGTGACTGAGGTTAAAAAAAAAGACACATGAAGTTTCTCCAGCTGTGGTCTGCCATTCAGTGTTATGATGATTCTGGTTGCAAGCAGAGCCAACCGCCTGTGGAAATGATTGTGGGACTGAGCACATTAGGACTCAGTACTGAGTTCATTTAAATGGATGACTCATTTGATTCAGGCACAGCTGCCTTTTGTTGGGGAGAGAGAAAAATTTCATTGAGCTACCATGGGAAGATTGGCATACAAAGTCTTGTAACTGCTGACTAGTATGCCTGTTCCTTTTCCCTCTTCTCTATCCCCCATATATTCCTTATGCAACAATAGCAAAAAAATGCACAGGTCAAGGGTTGTTGTTTCTCTTGGCAGGTGTTTCATTGATAATGAATGCTAGGCAGAAAGAGAGAAGGAAAGTTCCATTATTAGTAATCTCCTTCCCTGTTCCATTGAGACATATGGATAGTCATGCCAGCTTCCGCTGAGACAAATTTCATGTGCAGTATCAATTATACCCTTTACAAGTGACATGACAGCAGTCAGTCTCCTCCTCCAAAAGCGAGAGTGGTTACTTCTCATATGAAGATCAGGTAAGAGGGAATCTTCTAAGGCAAGATTCCTGTGTTAAACAGCAAACACTGTTTTACAGAAGGTCAGCCTTACACCAAAAGATAAAGAGACTGGTGACATACTTGAGGATGAGATAAGATAATGGCAAACCTAACAGTTCTTTTAGTGTGATAGGGAACTCATACATCCTTAGAACCCTACTCCTAAAGGCAGTGGGGTCAAGGCTTTTCCTGCTGAGTCTGTCAGCACAGGGGTGGAGTCATAGCATTAAAAGAAAGAAGCAGAATTCAAGTACAATGGTGGCAAGTCTCCAAGCTGCTAGTAACTCATTTTCAAGTTCTGTTCATCACTGTCAGATTGAAAATAAGCCAGCACCGGCCTTTCAGTGAGTGCCAGAGTCCCACAGGCTGCTTATAAGATAACCAGCCACAGGGCAAAGAGTAAGCTGATGGCAGAAAATGCAACTAGCTGTTCCTTTCTGGCTCAAAAGTAATTAGACATTCAATCCTGGCCTCTAATTAATATCATACAAAAATAGTTCTCACCTCAAAGGAATAAAAGATACAGTTTACTCTGGAGGAAATATGAGTGACTATGGCCAAGATGACAGACTTAGGCTATCCAAAATTCCATGTTCCAACTTGAAAGCAGTATCACGAAAATTTTATAGTGTTACAGAACAGAAAAAGTCATAAATCAAGGCAAGTTTAATATACATTGCTAGGTACATCAAAGAAGAGGTTCATCAAGACAGCGGGAGCTTTTCTGTAGGCCTAAAATGATAGTTGACGACATTCTTAGCTTTTGGGTAGGTGGATTTACTAAGTTAATAGATTCCAAAAGGCTTTTATCTATTAGTCACAACATAATAGTTCCTGTGCAAGGGTGGTCAAACTCATCACAGTTTGTCTTGTGACTCCTTGTCAGGATATTTGGAATTAGTGGCCCATGCCTTGGACTCTGGAACCTTGAGAGATGGTGATATGGAAGGCTGGAGGCCCTACTTACTCTTAACATTATTGCAAAATAGAACATGAGGCAATGTCCCTTGGGTATTTTTTTTCTGATGCTTCATGTGGCTCAGTAAACAGAGACTCTATATACACATTAGTGATAACCTCTCTCCCCCTGCAAGTTAACAATAAACAGAGTCTTTGGAAAGATAGAAAGAAAACACAAAAGAACAGTCCTCTCCAAAAAAATAAAGTGACCCAGAAATACTTCTGCTCCTTTAATGTGTGTTTGAGCCATCTGGGACTCTTAAATTTTTCATTTCTAACTCTCCCAGGTGACATTCCTACAACATGCAATACGGATTGATGAACCAAACACTAATAAATTAACTTTTGCCTTTAGGGAACAGTCATGCTTTCCTCAGATAATGCATGTACAGATCTCAGTGAAGTGTTTGGTACAGACATGGCATCTGATACACATTCAGTGCTCTTGCTGTGGCTGTTACTATTGATTTTTAAGGCATGGAGAATAGGAAGAGTGAAGAGAGAAATACAATGCAGGCTGAGAGATGAGATGGAGGGTTATGAGCTATTTGACTTGAGCAAGTTACTTAGCCTGACACAATCATGTCCAAGATAAAATGGGGATGGGGTTCAATATCATGGAATTGAGAGCATTATGTAACTGCTGAATAGGTGGTGCCCAATAAATATAATTTTTTCTTATATACTTCTTAGATAGATTTATATTTGACACTGGCCTTATCACAACACAATGCAAGCTATATTATAATCCCCATGACACTCAGATCTTTATTATTATCTTTAAATAAGGGGTGGTGATTAGGATAATTAAATTAACTAGTGCATGTAAGACATCTTGGTAATCGTTGCTATCCACCCATATCTATTCTTATTTCCTTCATTTAGCAGTGTAATTGGTATGGCCAATCAAACTTACAAAGGAGGCATAAAATAATTGTTATCTGAGAGTTTAGAAAGAAAGGAAAAAAGAAATAAAGAAATGAAAGAAAGGTAGTTCAGTCTCAGACCTCACCCATGGAGATTCTGATTTAATAAATCCAGGGTGGGGATCAGACATCATGCATATGCTTTATAAACCTTCAGAAGTTTGCGTATGGCTCCTCAGATGGTTGGTCCACATGGCCAGGCCAAGAAGGACTACTCTAGCAGACAGCAAAGCCTTGACCACTTAGCTTATCGAATCTCTCCCACTGGCAACTCCAGCCTTTCTGAGTTTTAGTCTTCTGATTTATCCATTCTACCATGAGAACTGCAGTCATTGTCCTAATTCCACCATTCCCTTGGCACACTGAAGCATGCACTTCTAGGGCCTATCACAATGACCCAAGGCAAACAAGAGTCTGCTCAGTGTCTCCCAATCCTTTGTTTCTTATCTGACCACACAGAAATCCTCTAGTTCCCCCCTCAGGGAGAATGAGGCACCCCCTGGAAAGCTATGTGGTTTTTTTTTCAACAGAAACAACCTTTGATATTAGGCAGTGACTTCTATATGGCAAGGATATGTTTGTATGTCTTCTTATCCTAAAGCATACAGAAAAGTTTTATTAATATCGTTGATCACACTTTTTAGAATGAGGTGAGGCAGCTTAAAAATATGTTCTGGACCAAAAGCACAAAGTGAAACTGCCCTCAAATGTGAACAATTGGATTCCTGACCTGGACTCTTAAAGGTGCTCCAGGAGGGATTAGGACATAACGACTCCTGGGTCCACCCTGATTACTTAAATGTAATATATATGTATATATATATATATACATATATATATTCTTCTCTCATATATTACATCTTGACTGGGGTTTCCCCTCCCTCCCACCCACCTCCCCACTTCCCCAGATCCACTCCTCCTCTGTTTCTCTTTAGAAAAGAGCAGGTCTCTAGGGATATGAAGTGAGTATGGCATAACAATAAGACTAGGCACACACCCTCTTGTCAAAATTGAGTGAGGCAACCCAATAGGAGTACAAGGGTCCCAAAAGTAGGCAAAGGAGTCAGAGACAGCCCCTGCTCCCACTGTTAGGAGTCCCACAAGAATACTAAACTATACAATGATAACATATATGCAGAGGGCCTAGGTTAGACCCATTGTGTTCTTGTGGTGTTATTGACTCCTTTGGCTCCTACAATCCTTCCCCCACCTCTTCTGTGGGATTCCCTGAGTACTCAGCCTAATGTTTGTCTGTGAGTCTCTTGATCTGCTCCTGTCAATTGCTGGATGAAGCTTCTCTTATGACAACTATGCTAGGCTCCTCTCTACAAGTATAGCAGAACATCATTAGGAATGTTTTTTTTTTTCAGTTGTGTTTAATTCTATCCTAGGTCTCTGGAATATCCAGCCTCTGATTCCTGGCCCTCCAATATCAGGCTTAGACTCCCTCTGTGGGATAGGTCTCAGATTGGACCAGTCATTGGTTCTCCACTCCCACAAATTCTGTGCCACCTTTACCCCAGCACATCTTGCAGGCAAGACAAATTGTAAGTTGAAGGTTTTGTAGCTGGGTTGGTGTCCCAGTCCCTCCATTGGAAGTCTTGCCTGGTTACAGAAGATTCCCAGTTCGGATTCTGTGGCCCCCATTACTAAGGGGTCTTTGCTAGGGTCACCCTCATAGATTCCAGGGAGTTCTCATTTAACTAGGTTTCTACCTTACTGCCAGAACGCCCCCAACTCCAGTTGCCTCTCCCAGAACTCTCTCCCTTTATCCTTCCCCAACCTAATCACCTTGTTCCCATCCCAACCACCCCCAGTCCAACTGCAAAATTCTATTCTATTTCCCCTTCCCTGCGAGATCTATTCACCCCACGTGAACCTCCTTGTTATTTAGCCTCTCAGGGTCTGTGGATTGTAGCATGATTATCTTTTACTTTATAGTTCGTATCCATTATAAGTAAGTTCATAACAGGTTTGTCTTTCTGGGTCTGAGTTATCTCAAGATAATTATTTTTCTAATTCTATTTTCCTGTAAATTTCATGATGTCATTTTTAAAAAACAGCTGTAAACTACTCTGTTGTGTAAATGTACTATTTTTTATTTATCCATTCTTTAGTTGAGGGAAATCCAGGGCTATTAAGAATAAAGTTGCTATGAACCATTGTTCATAGTTGACTAAATGTCCTTTTGTAGGATGGAGCGTAATTTGGGAAGTGCAATATTTTTATTAACTCTTTGAGAACTTCATGTATGTATACAATGTATATTGGTCATAGTTACCCCTGTGCTCCTCCCCTTAATTTCTTCCATATTGAGCCCTCAACCCTCTATCACCTCCCAACTATGTGTTCTCTGTTTCTCTCCTTAAATTATCCACTGTGACCAAGTTGAATTTCCCCTATACATAAGGATGTGGTGCCGTCTACTGGAGGAAGGTTGACATACCAAGTGACACACTTTTTTTAATGTTTGTTTATTACTTCAAGTTACATCTTCATCACAGCCCTCTCCCTCCACCCCTCCCAGCCCCACCCTCCTACCCTCTCACCCTTCCCCCCAAATGCATAATTCTTTTTTTTCAGTCCAACAAATGGTTCTTTCTCTTATAAAAATAAATACAGTACAAAACAACTGAAATAAATAGGCTACAATTCTGAGAGTTATATGGCTTAGCATACATTCTCAATGTCCAGTCCATATGTATTTGGCCCCTGACTTTAACATTCTACTATATAACTATCTCCATGAGTTTAAAGTTCTCTATCCAACTCAGTTTTCATATTAACTTGCATCACAATTTTAAAAACATCTTCTTAGATCAAGAACGCCCTCTTGATTCCTAAACAACTCAAAATTTAACTGTGAGACTCTAGCTATCTATTCTTCAACCACCTCAGAGACCTGAGAGGGATCAATATATCTGATTATATAGGAAGTGCAGGGCCTGCAGCTTCCAAAACTAAGAAATGACATACCAGTGGCTACCTCGACAGTTCCCATTTTCTCTCCATACATTACAGCATCAATCTTCAGCTGTTTGGCCCCATTTCTCTAACAGACATTGATTGTAGAGCAGGAATTATGAAGGACTTACCTACCCTGTCTTGGCAGAGCTAGGCTGTCGACTTACCTGCTTCCAAGTTTTGTCCTTTTTGGACAGCAGTCTGTCTACAGTTGAAGCAAGGGTTTTTTTTTTTTTTTTTTTTTTTGCCAAGAGATAGGCTTGCCACTAATTCAACCATCTCACACTGGAGATTCTTTGATGCTCATCTTCTACTTGGAGTGGAATAGGGGATGCTGTCAGGAGCTGGCATGTCTCAATATCAAAAAAAAATCTTAATTAAAAAAAACATCTTTGAATGCCATACTCTGCAGATCTCTTGAGGTTTTTGAAGATGCCCTGTCTATCTCTTGTGTTTATATAAGCAAATGTTGCTGTCTCTTAACAACTTGATTTCAGGGTAGCTTAGAAAATAACTGTGATAGACTGTCATAGTAACTAACAAAATGACATGCTTGCATGACT
The DNA here is from genome assembly GCA_907164525.1 of Lophiomys imhausi. Taxonomy (NCBI): domain Eukaryota; kingdom Metazoa; phylum Chordata; class Mammalia; order Rodentia; family Muridae; genus Lophiomys; species Lophiomys imhausi. The sequence goes on from CAJQZJ010032464.1 coordinate 6,706,650, forward strand.
GTTAGTTTGTATTTCTTAATTATCCTAAACAGTTTATTATGGTTGGTAGCAAAAGGCCAAAACTTCACATTTCCTTTTTAAGCATTACTAGGTACAATACCTTTAAGAAGTGTTACCCTTAATTTTGTAACAATATACAAAGATAAATACCAATGTGGCCAAATATACTCTTAATTTTGTATCAATATACTAAGATCAGTACCAATGTAGCCCAATACAAACTTAATTTTGCATTAATATACAATGATCAATACCAGTTTAGCCTAATATAGTATTAATTTTGTATCAATATACAAAGGTATAAGGGCTTATTCAATAATCTGTCCTTTTTTCTTGATCTTTTCTATACTATGTCTATGTCCCATTTTTTCTCAAGTCTATTCACTCCTACATAGGAAAGAAGGATACAGAAAAGAAAAAGAGAGAAGTCCCTAGGTCTTACCTCCAAAACCCATTTAACAAGACCATTTAACAGCTTGTAGTCTCTTCCCCTAAATGACAAAATTTTCTGTTATCCATCGAATAACCAAAGGGGGGGAACACCCTCCCCACCTTCTGGGCCTGGGACGTCACTCTCATAAATGACTTCCTCCTGATTTGGGATGTAGTAAACCTGTTTTGGGCCCAAATAGGGATGGAAAAATGGTTAAAAATGTTAATAGAATCATTTGATGTTCAGTCCTTTTGTGCTCAGCTATTTAGATGTCCTAAGAAGTTTGTAGATAGAAGCTGATCTTCAGGCCTTTACTGAAGTTCTGGCTGGAGCAGTCTGTGGAGCTGAACGATCTTAGTGATTTTGAGTTGTGGTCGTAGACTTTTGAGGAAACAGCAATTGAGGGAGTCTGCAAGGCTGGATCATCTGAGGTTACAGCTGTTCAACCTGGTTTTATAAACCACCAAGAGTTGAAAAAACTTAGAGCTAAGGTAAAATACATGAAATGTGTGGGGTCAGCCCATACCTTTAACTTCAGCAGAGACAGGAGGAGCACTATGGAGTTAGTTGTCTTATAAATTCTAGAGTTACAAGGAACAGGGTGGTGATGGTGCACATCCTTAATCCCATCATTTGAGAAGAATACACCCTTAATCCCAACACACTAGAGACAGAAACAGGCAGATGCTAGAGCTCAAGTTCAGCCTGATACAAAACAAGCTCTACATAGGGAAAAACTTCGATCCAGGGGTAGGGGAGCACATCTTTAGTACCTTCAGTTGGGAACCACAGGTCTTGATCCCAATACTTAGTATGCAGAGACAGGCACATAGGATCTGGAAGGATTTAAGTTTAAAAGCTACATACAAAAGGCATGCTCAATGTAAACAAATTGTCCTTTCAGATCTCAAAATATATACACTAAATGTTTGTTTAGCTCCAAAATAACAAAATAATTTCTTCTTTAATCCATATTGAAAGATAATACTTTATATATTGTCAAAAAACCCCAAATTTGCTCCAGGAAAAATATTACCTGACCCCCACCCAAAAAAGGTAATTGCCCCACAGTTACAATTGGGACAGGGCTCTGTTATTATCTTTCCAGGAGTCTTAAAGCATTCATTCTAGGAATCCAATGACAACTGGACAAGGGAAACCTCAGCAGAAAACAGATCAGACACCGAAGAAGTGACACACTCTTAAAAGAATTAAATCTTCCCAGAATCAAATCAAGTGTCAATCAAAGGAACCTCATCTAGGAATAGTCCTCCCTACTCCTTCCTGAAATGTTAAGGGCTTGATCCTGTGAAGTAATGGCAGCTACTATAAGCTTAGGGGAGGATCATTCATACCATCCCCAGAAGACACTGTTTTTTTTTTT
>CAJQZJ010032464.1:6708866-6741930 GCA_907164525.1 Lophiomys imhausi
TTAAAATCCAACGAAAATGAAGACACAACATACCCAAACCTATGGGACACAATGAAAGCTGTGCTAGGAGGAAAGTTCATAGCACTAAGTGCCTTCAAAAAGAAAATTGTGACAGCTCATATTAGCGAATTAACAGCTAAACTGGGGGAATTGGGAAAAAAAGAAGCAAACACTCCCAAGAGGAGCAGAAGGCAGGAGATCATCAAACTTAGGACTGAAATCAACAACTTAGAAACAAAAAGAACTATACAAAGATTCAATGAAACCAGGAGTTGATTCTTCGAGAAAATCAACAAAATAGACAGACCCTTAGCCAAATTGACTAAAAGACAGAGGGAGAAAACCCAAATCAACAAAATCAGAAATGAAAAGGGTGAAATAACAACAGACATTGATGAAATCCAGAGAATATTTGGATCCTACTTTAAAACTCTATACTCCACCAAATTTGAAAACTTAAGTGAAATGGACAATTTTCTTGATAGATTCCACCTACTGAAGCTAAATCAAGATCAGATTAACAGATTAAACAGCTCTATAACCCCTAAGGAAATAGAAACAGTCATTAAAAATCTCCCAACCAAAAAAAGCCCAGGGCCAGATGGCTTTAGCACGGAATTCTACCGGACCTTCAAAGAGGAGCTAACACCAATACTCTTCAAACTCTTTCACAAAATAGAATCTGAAAGAACATTGCCAAACTCATTCTATGAGGCCACAGTTACCCTGATTCCAAAACCACACAAAGACCCAACAAAGAAAGAGAACTTCAGACCAATCTCCCTCATGAACATAGATGCAAAAATACTTAATAAAATACTAGCAAACCAAATTCAAGAACACATCAAAAGTAACATACACCATCATCAAGTAGACTTCATCCCAGGAATGCAGGGATGGTTCAACATATGAAAATCTATCAACGTCATTCACCATATAAACAAGATGAAAGAAAAAAAACCACATGATAATCTCACTAGATACAGAAAAAAGCATTTGACAAAATCCAACACCCCTTCATGCTAATAGTTGTGGAGAAAATGGGCATACAAGGACCATAACTAGAAATAATAAAGGCAATATACAGCAGGCCAGTGGACAACATCAAAATAAATGGAGAGAAACTTGAAGCATTTCCTCTAAACTCAGGGACAAGACAAGGATGTCCACTTTCACCATATCTCTTCAATATAGTACTTGAAGTTCTTGCTAGAGCAATAAGACAACTAAAGGAGATCAAGGGGATAAACATTGGAAATGAAGTCAAATTATCCCTATTTGCAGATGATATGATAGTATACATAAGTGACCCCAAAAATTCTACCAGAGAACTCTTACAGCTGATAAACACCTTCAGCAAACTGGCTGGATCCAAAATTAATTCAAAAAATCAGAAGCCCTTCTTTATACAACAAACAAATGAGCTGAGAAAGAAATAAGGGAAACAACCCCTTTCACAACAGCCACAAACATCATAAAATACCTGGGTATAACTCTAACCAAGCAAGTAAAGGACCTATACAACAAGAACTTCAAGCCCCTGAAGAAAGAAATGGAAGAGGCCTTTAGAAGATGGAAAGATCTCCCATGCTCATGGATGGGTAGGATCAACATAATAAAAATGGCCATCCTACCAAAAGCAATATATAGATTCAATGCAATTCCTATCAAAATACCAACACAATTCTTTATAGACTTGGAAAGAGCTATTGTCCATTTCATATGGAACAACAAAAAGCCCAGAATAGCTAAATCAATCCTGTACAATTAAAAAGCATCTGGAGGTATCACCATCCCAGATTTCAAGCTGTACTACAGAGCAATAGTACTAAAAACAGCATGGTATTGGTATAGAAACAGACCAGTAGATCAATGGAATCGAATTGAAGATCCAGAAATAGACCCACACACTTATAGCCATCTAATTTTTGACAAAGAAGCCAAAACGGCACAATGGAAGGACAGCATCTTCAACAAATGGTGCTGGTCCAACTGGATGTCCACTTGTAAAAGAATCAAATTAGACCCATATTTATCACCTTGTACAAAACTTAATTCCAAGTGGATCAAAGACCTTAACATAAGGCCTGTCACATTAAATCTACTAGAAGAACAAGTGGGAGAAACCCTCGAACTAATTGGCACAGGCGACAACTTCTTGAACAGAACATCAACAGCTCAGGACTTGAGATCAACAATCAATAAATGGGACCTCATGAAACTGAAAAGCTTCTGTAAGGCAAAAGACACTGTCATTCGAACAAAACAGCAATAGACTACAGACTGGGAGAAAATCTTCACCAACCCCACATCTGACAGAGGGCCAATATACAAAATCTACAAACAACTCAAGAAATTAAATGCCAAGAAACCAAATAATCCAATCAAAAAATGGAAAATAGAGCTAAATAGAGAATTCACAAAGGAGGAATCCCTAATGGCTGAGAGACACTTGAAGAAATGCTCAACATCGTTAATCATCAGAGAAATGCTACTCAAGACGACTCTGAGATTCCATCTCACACCTGTCAGAATGGCTAAGATCAAAAGCTCAAATGACAGCACATGCTGGCGAGAGTGTGGAGAAAGGGGTACCCTACTCCATTGCTGGTGGGAGTGCAGGCTTGTGCAACCACTATGGAGGTCAGTCTGGCAATATGTTAGAAAACTTGGAATAGCTTTGCCTCAAGACCCAGCCATACCACTTCTGGGTATACACCCAAATGTCTCCTCATGGAATTATAAGGAAGTTTCCTCATCTATGTTTATAGCAGCCTTATTTGTAATAGCTAGAAACTGGAAACAACCCAGATGTCCCTCAACCGAAGAATGGGTTAAAAAACTGTGGTATATCTACACAATGGAATATTATTCAGCTATCAGGAACAATGAAATTATGCAATTTGCAGCCAAATGGATGGAACTAGAAAAGCTCATCCTGAGTGAGCTAACCCAGACTCAGAAGGATGCATATGGCATCTATTCACTTATAGTAGGATTTTAGCTATATAGTAGAAGGTATCGATACTACAACTAACACACCAAAGGGAACTTGGACATAGACTTTTTATTTTTAATTTTTATTTATTTTTATGTATTTTTTATATATTTTCTCTATTTTATCTAATTGTCTGCTTATGGGTTTGTTTTTTTAGTAGTTCTCTCTCCCGGGCAACGAGACACTTTTCACTGATGGTACTGCCTCGTAGACCCCCAATGAATGAGGAGGCTCTTGGCCCTCATACGACCTCTCAATTAAAATATGGGACTATTATATAAGGACACCCCACCCCAGAGAAATGGGATGGAAGGGTTAGGAGGTAAAGAAAAAAAATGAAATGTGATGTTTCGGCCTTTTACTACTAATTGTCATAAACTGTTTAGGATAATTAAGAAATGCAAACTAATGGTTATGCAAGCCGGTCATTCTGTTAGGTACTATGACAGCCTATTATAGTTATTTTCTAAGCTAATCAGAAATAAAACTGCTAAGAGACAAGCAACATCTGCTTACCCTAATATAAGAGATAGATAGGGCCTCTTCAAAAACCTCAAGAGATCTGCAGAATATGGCATTCAAAGATGTTTTTGTAACTTTAGATTTTTTTTATATCAAGACATATCAACTCCTGACAGCACCCCCTATTCTACTCCAAGTAGAAGATGAGCATCGAAGAATCTCCAGTGGGAGATGATTGAATTAGTCGCAAGCCTATCTCTTGGTAGGAAAAGCCCCTTGCTCCAACTGTAGACAGAATGCTGTCCAAAAAGGACAAATCTTGGAAGCAGGTAAGTCGACAGCCTAGCTCTGCCAAGACAGGGTAGGTAAGTCCTTCATAACCCCGGCTCTACAATCAATGTCTGTCAGAGAAAGGGGGCCAAACGACTAAAGATTGATGCTGTAATGTATGGAGAGAAAATGGGAACTATCCATGCAGCCACTGGTATGTCATTTCTTAGTTTGGGAAGCTGTAGGCCCTGTACTTCCTACAAAATCAGATATATTTATCCCTCTCAGGTCTCTGAGGTGGTTGAAGAATAGATAGCTAGAGTCTCATAGTTAAATTTTGAGTTGTTTAGGAATCAAGAGGGTGTTCTGGATCTAAGAAGATGTTTTTAAAATTGTGATGCAAGTTAGTATGAAAGCTGAGATAGGTATAGAACTTTAAACTCATGGAGATGGCTAGATAGTAGAATGTTAAAGTCAGGCACCAAATACATATGGACTGGACATTGGGAATGTACGCCAAGCCATATAACCCTCATAACTGTGGCCTAATTACCTCTGTTGTACTGTATTGTATTTATTATTATAAGAGAAAGAGCCATTTGTTGGACTGAAAAGGGAAACTGTAGGGGGAAATAAGATATACCTTAAACTTAAATGAAAAAAAAGGGAAGAGGATTGGGGGTTGTGGGTGGGAGGGTTGGGCTGGAGGGGGGAAAAGGGAGGGGACTGCGATTGAGATGTTACTTGAAGAAATAAAGAATAAAGGGAAAAAAATGAAAGGTGAAGCATCCAGAAAAAAAATGTAGTTAAACAACAACTCTCAACTGTGGCAGGATTTTTTTGTTTTGTATTGTTTTGTTTTTGAGATAGGGCTTCTATGTGTAACAGCCCTGGCTGTCCTGGACTCACTTTGTAGACCAGGCTGGCCTCGAACTCATAGTGATCTGCCTGTCTCTGCCTCCCAAGTGCTGGAATTAAAGGCATGAGCCACCATGCCTGCCCCAACTGTGGTGTTCTCAATTCTAAATAAAATTAAAAAAAAAAGATCCACAGTTGTGATTTACATATGTGTTCAAAGCCCCCAAAGAACTAAATATTCTGAGGTGAGGCATTAGCTTCAGCTAACTCATCTGTATTAATGTACAATTTATAGTTCTCAAGCCCCATTAGGCTTCTTATTCATCATTTGATACAGAGAATTCTTTGACATATAGTTGCTTTAAGATCCATGCTGTGGGGCTGGAGAGATGGCTCAGCCGTTAAAGGCCAGGCTCACAACCAAAAATATAAGATCCATGCTGTGTAAAAGACAATAATAAATGTTAGAGGAGGGAAAAGGAAGGTCATTATTCTAACATTCAGTTTTGCAGAAGAAGTGATGACAGCATGCATTGCTATGGATATCAGTTGGGACTTGTTCCTATGGACCATTGTGTGTTTGCTCATACATGTTGTGGACATAGAGAGGGAGAGAGAATCCATGAATACTTTTGGTTTCATAGAAAAAGACAAACTGTTAGCTTTTATCTTGTATAACCACAATCATGTCTGGGTTGCACAAAATACTGGTCCTTGCCATCTTTTCATCAGGCTGTTTTTCCTTCATGGAGGTCATCACAAAGTCTCATCCTACTCCAAGGGAGTTGATTCTGGCAGGTAAGTCTGGACTACAAGGGGATGGTGATGTGCCTGCACCTGATGTTCAAACTTATCTCTCTGACATGTTTTCTGCAAAACTAATGTGGATCCCTGAGAAGTTATGTTTTTTTTTAAATGCTTAGTGTTCCTGGCAGAAGCATTGCCAGAATTGCTGCTGAGGAAACCAATTGTACACAAACCTGAGTACGTGATGATATAGAAACTCTGAGATGATGCTTTTAGTCAAAAGCCATTTGTGATACTTAAATTTTGCTGTCTAATGACCAGCACATTATAGACCTTTTCAGAAGGCAAGAAATGAAAGAAATCAATATTTGCTATGAAGCCACTATATTGTTGCTGGAGGGCCTAGCTCACTGTAAACCATGCCAGCCCCGAGCAGGAAGTCCTGGACGGTGTACAAAAGCGGTTGAACAAGCCAGAAGGAGCAAGCTGGTAAACAGCATTCCTTCATGACTGCTGCACCAACTCCTGCCTCCAGGTTCCTGCCTTGTTTAAGGTCCTTCCCTGACTTCCCTCAGTAATAAACTATAAGCTAAAATAAACCTTTTCCTCCCTAAGTTTTGCTTTTGGTCATGGTGTTTTATCACAGCAATAGAAACCATACCTAAGACAGTCTAGATTGAAATGTGTTTGCATGTGGAACTCAGCCACATTTGTTGAATTTTTTAAATTTTGAAGCTCATCAAATTTCAGATCATGGAGTTTAAAGTCTGTTTTCCTATGTTTTAGATAGAATATTTGGATTTTAAGACAATTTTTGTGTGTAGTAGGAGCTAATTTTCTCTAGCAGTTTTGACAGGAAATGTTCCTGATAGGCTCATTTCTTCAGTGTTTAGTTCCAGCTGGTTGCTTAATTTGTCCCATTGTATCTTGGAAATATGTAGTTTTGCTTTTGACTTTCAAGTGGCTTTCAGCTAATTGTCTGCCCTGAGTTTCAAAAAAGACTGAATTTGTACTTTCAAATAATATTGGTTCTATTAAAAAATTAGGATGCTAAGAGGCAGTATAAATACATTTTCTATTATGAGAAAAATGTCTGTGAGCCTTCAGGTGCCCACATAGTAAATGGTCAGCTGTAAAAAATGTACATACAACATACATAAACACTATATCAGCTCAACAGATTATAGTTGTGTGTGTGTGTGTGTGTGTGTGTGTGTGTGTGTGTGTGTGTGTACAAACACATGTATGTGTGCAGTGACAGTCAATTCAAAATGAGACCACAAATTTGAAGGACAGTGGAGAGGATTATACAGGAGATTTGGAAGTAGAGATGGACAGGAAGAAATGTTCTAATTAAAACACAATCTCAAAAATACACAACAAAGTTCAATTGAGAAATGACCCACACAAGCTCATGTTTTAATTTATATTTCCATGAGGACCTAGAAAGTTTTTTTTTTTTTTTGTTTGTTTGGTTTTTTTCTGAGACAAGGTTTCCGCTACTCGGTCAGTACTGGAACCTCACTGGAACTCCTCTCTGATATGCCATAACTGTTCTGTGTCATGGAGATCCTGTAGTCCTGGGTTGTGGAATTGACCTTTTCTTGCCCTCTAGCAATTCATCCATGGGGTAGATGTTGGGGTAGGCCAACTCAAAGCCCTGGTTCTGGACCTGCAACCCTCACTTGCATGGCCAGTTCTACTATGGAAAGGTGCAGGGTCAGCTCTCGGGAGTACTGAAGCATGTGGGGGCAGGGACAGCTGTCATGCTCTTGTGACCCTCTCTGGGCCAGATCTCCTGACCACCAATGGTGGTGAGGGCAAAAGGGAGGGGAGTGAATCTCTCCATAGTCAGAACCACCACATAGCAGACCAAAGGCAGGGCTGGCTCTCCCATGCTCACTCCCTCAGGGCTGGCTCACCCACAACCCCCATATACAGGACCAGCTGTAATGTGCTACAAGAGCAAGGTGCAGGGCCTGCTCTCCAGAGTGCTGCAGCATGTGAGGGGCAGGAACAGCTCTCCTGCTCTATTTTTGTATGTTGAACTGTCCCTAAATCTCTGGGAAGAACTCTAATTGATCATGGTGGAGGATCTTTTTGGTGTGTTCTAGGATTTTCTTTGCAAGTGTTTTTTTTTTTTTTTTTTTTTTTTAGAAGTTTGCATCTATGTTCATAAGGAAAATTGGTCTGTGATTCTCTCATTTTTTTGGACTGGATCTTTATGTAGTTTGGATATCAAGGTAACTGCATAACATAAAATAAATGGGCAATGTTCCTTCTGTTTCTATTTTGTCAAATATTTTGTCAATAATTTTAAGGGCTATTGGCATTAATTCTTCTTTGAATGTTTGGTAGAATTCTGCATTAAACCATCTGGCCCTGGGCTCTTTTGGGGGGGAGGGCTTTTAATAACTGCTTTTATTTCACTAGGGGGTTATAGGTCTATTAAATTGCTTTTCTGATCTTGATTTAACTTTGGTAAGTGATATGCATTCAGAAAATTGCCTATTTCATTTAGATTTTTCAGTTTGGCAGAGCAGAGGTTTTTAAAGTTTATCCTTGTGATTTCCTTGGTGTCTGTTTTTATGTCCCCCCGTTACCTCTAACTTTGCTAATTTGGATCATCTCTCTCTTTCTCTCTCTCTGCCTTTATAGTTAATTTGGATAAGGGTTTGTTGATCTTATTGATTTTCTAAAAAGAACCAGCTCTTTGTATCTTTGATTCTTTGTATTGATTTTGTTTTTGTTTCTATTTTATTTATTTCAACCCCAAGTTTATTTCTTCCTGTCTACTCCTTTGGGTTGTGATTTCTTTTTTCTGTTCTAGAGCTTTCAGGTGTGCTGTTAAATCACTAGTATGAGATCACTCAATTCTTTATGTAGGTATTTAGTGCTCTGAAGTTGCTTTTAGAACCACCTTCATCATGTCCCATAAGTTCCGGTATGTTCCATATTCATTTTCATCCTATTGTAGAAAGTCTTTAATTTCTGTCTTGACCCATTTTTTTCATCCAGTAGTGACTTATTCAGTTCAAATTAGTTTGTAAGCTTTCTGCTGTTTCTGTTGTTGCTGCTATACAGCTTTAATCTGTGGCATGATAAGATGCAGGGTATTATTTCATTTTTTTGTATCTGAGTATGTGATCAATTTTGGAGAAAGTTCCATGAGGTGAAGAGAGAAAGATATATTCTTTTGTGTTTGGGTGAAATGTTCTGTAAATATCTGTTAGGTCCATTTGGCTTATAACATCAATTAACTCCAACATTTTTCTGTTTAATTTTTGTCCAGATGACCTGCCTATTGGTGAGAGTTGGTTATTGAAGTCTCTCACTATCAGTGTGTGAAGGTCAATACATGATTTAAGCTGTAGTAGCATTTCTTTTATGAACTTGGGTGCCCTTATGTTTGGTGCATAGTTGTTACAAATTTAAATATACTCTTGGTAGATTTTTCCTTTGTTGAGCATGTAGTGTCCTTCCATATTCCTTTGGATTAGTTTTAGTTTGAAGTCTACTTTTTCAGATATTAAAATTGTTATACCAGCTTGCTTCTTGGGTCCACTTGCTTGAAATATTTTTTCCATTCTTTTACTCTGAAGTAATGTCTGTCCTTGATTGTAAGGTGTGGTTCTTGGATGCAGCAGAAGGATGGATTCTGTCTTTGCATCTACTTATTAATCTGTGCCTTTTATTTATTTATTTTTATTTATTCATTTATTTGTTTGTTTATTTATTTATTTATTTTGGTTTTTTTGAGACAGGGTTTCTCTGTGTAGCTCTGGCTGTCCTGGACTCACTTTGTAGACCAGGCTGGCCTCAAACTCGCAAAGATCCACCTGCCTCTGCCTCCCAAGTGCTGGGATTAAAGGCATGTGCCACCACCACCCAGCTAATCTGTGCTTTTTTATTGGAGATTTAATTAATATTATTGATGTTACGAGATAACAATGAGCAGTTTTTGTTGATTCCTATTCCTTTGTTGTGGTGGTGGTATATGCATATGTGTGTTTCCCCTCTTTTGGATTGCTAATCTGGAATTATTCATTCATTGTGTTTTCTTGGGTATTGGAACCTCCTTCTGTTGGAGTTTTTATTCTAGTACTTTCTGTAAGGCTGGGTTTTATAGACAGATATTCCTTAAATTTGGTTTTATCGTGGAATGTCTTTTCTTCAACTATTATGAATAAATTTTTTTCTGGTTGTAGTAGTCTGGGATGATACTTTTGTTCCAGTATAGTCTGTAGGACATCTTTTTAGGCCCTTCTGACTTTTACAATCTCCATTGAGAAGTCAGGTGTTATACTAATATGTCTGCTTCTATATGTTACTTACTTATTTTCCCTTGGAGCTTTTAACATTATTTATTGTTCTGTATATTTAGTGTTTTGATTATTATGTACCAAGGGGAATTTATTTTCTGGTCCAGTCTATTTAGTGGTTTATGTGTCTTGTACCTTGATAGGCATCTCTTTCTTTAGGTTAGGGAACTTTTCTTCTATAATTTGTTGAAAATACTTTCTGTGCCATTGACTTGGGTATTTTTTTCCTTCCTCTATTCCTATTACTCTTAGATTTTGCCTTTTCATGTTATCCCAGATTTCCTTGATGTTTTGTCCCAAGATTTTTTAGAATTAACATTTTCGCTGACTGAAATCTCCATTTCTTCTATTGTGTCTTTATTGCCATCTCTTGTACTCTGTGAGGCTTGCCTCTGAGGTTCCTGTTAAAGTTCCTAAACTTTTCACTTGCAGATTTCCCTCAGTTTTAGCTTTCTTTGTTGATTCTATTTCTACTTTCATGTCTTGAACTATTTTACTCATTTCCTTCCACAGTTTGTGTTTTCATAGATTTCTTTAAGGGATTTATTTACTTCCTCTTTAAGGACCTCTATTATATTTATAAAGGCTGTTTTAAGGTCTTTGCCTTGTGCTTCAGCTGTGTGGCAATTCTTGGGGACTAATGTAGTAGAATTACTGGGATCTTGTAGAGAGATGTTGTCCAGGATGTGACTGTGTTTTTATGCTGGTATCTAGACATCTGGGTTTGGGATGATAGTAATTCTGGTTGCTGATATCTGATCTTGTCATTGTTAGCCAGGTGTTTTGTTCCTTGGTTTCTGTTGCCTTGGTTCTTAGTAGGGCTTCATGGCTGTATATTAACCTGATAGGAAAATTTTCTGGGATCTTGCTAGGTGTGGCCACTTGGATTTAGGGGTAAAATGTGTTTCTAGGTATTTAGAGCTGACATTCAGGAGTGGGGATGGGGTAGGAAGACTGGGGGGTTCACAGGAGGCAGGACATAGGATGTTTCACCTGTGCTTAGCCCCTGGGAATGGGGCAGAGAGGGACAGAGAGGAGAGGCCAAAACAGCCTCCTTCAGAACTGGTGTTGAGATGGGGATTGGATTTGGAGGAGAAAAGGGAGGGTGGAGATCTGAGGCTGGCCAACCTGTTTCGCTGGCCTACTTGTTTCTCTAAAAAGCTTAGCTAACAGTTTCCCAGGGAATAGCTGCTGGAATTGGGAGCAGTGATAATGGGATGAGTTTAGAGGAAGACTGGAGAGGAAGATTTTGTGTCATCCTCTGGACATGGGGACATAGAGGAGGGGGCACAGCAGGTGGTCTTCTATGGACAGGAAAGAGACTTGGTAATTAGATTTGGAGGAGAGAAGGAAAAGCTAAAGGTCTGTAGTTAGCCAACCTTTTTCCCTGAGTGGAGTCTATTTTACAATCTTATGTGCTCTAATTTTGAAATAGTAGAATGAATCTGTATATATGAACTTCCTGAATATCTCCACATAATACATAACAAGTGATGCTTACCATTTATATCTTGAATATTGACCATTAAATTTCCTGAAAGTCTGTTATAAAACCATGACTTAATAAATATTTTCGCTGTTACTAAATCAGATCAAAATATGGTATTTATCTGGGATATCTCAGATAATGGAAGTTATTAACACCAAATATTTTTAAATGTGCCATTTTAGCAATATGTTTCTATATTTTAATTTTTGGGTTTTTATTTTGTCATGTTTTTAACTTACAGATAGGTTTTGTTCTAAATAATCCAACTAGAAGGTTTTTTTTTTTAGTTTTTTTTACTTTATTTTTTATTTCTTCAAATTACGTCTCAATCGCAATCCCCTCCCTACTCCGCCCTCCAGTCCCACCCTGCCACCCAAAACCCCCAATCCTCTTCCTTTTTTTTTTTTAGTTTAAGGTATATCTTATTCCCCCCAACAGCTCCCCCTTTAAGTCCAACAAAAGGCTCTTTCTCTTATAATAATAAATACAATACAAAACAACAGACGTAATTAGGCCACAGTTATGAGGGTAATATGGTACATTCCCAATGTCCAGTCCATATGTATTTGGCGCCTGACTTTAACATTCTACTATCTAGCCATTTTCATGAGTTTAAAGTTCTATATCTATCTCAACTTTCATACTAACTTGCATCACAATTTTAAAAACATCTTCTTAGATCCAGAACACCCTCTTGATTCCTAAACAACTCAAAATTTAACTATGAGACTCTAGCTATCTATTCTTCAAACACATCAGAGACCTGAGAGGGATAAATATATCTGATTATATAGGAAGTACAGGGCCTGCAGCTTCCAAAACTAAGAAATGACATACCAGTGGCTGCCTGGACAGTTCCCATTTTCCCTCCATACATTACAGCATCAATCTTCAGTCACTTGGCCCCGTTTCTCTGACAGACATTGATTGTAGAGCAAGGGTTATGAAGGACTTACCTACCCTGTCTTGGCAGAGCTAGGCTGTTGACTTACCTGCTTCCAAGTTTTGTCCTTTTTCGTCAGCATTCTGTCTACAGTTGGAGCAAGGGGTTTTTCCTGCCAAGAGGTAGGCTTGCCACTAATTCAATCATCTCCCACTGGAGATTCTTTGATGCTCATCTTCTACTTGGAGTAGAATAGGGGGTGCTGTCAGGAGTTGATATGTCTCGATATCAAAAAAATCTAAAGTAAAGAAAACATCTTTGAATACCATATTCTGCAGATCTCTTGAGGTTTTTGAAGAGGCCCTATCTATCTCTTATATTAGGATAAGCAGATGTTGCTTGTCTCTTAGCAACTTGATTTCTGATTAGCTTAGAAAATAACTATAATAGACTTTCATAGTACCTAACACAATGACAGGCTTGCATGACTATTAGTTTGCATTTCTTAATTATCCTAAACAGTTTATGACAATTAGTAGTAAAAGGCCGAAACTTCACATTTCATTTTTTTTCTTTACCTCTTAACACTTCCATCCCATTTCTCTGGAGTAGAGTGTCCCTATATAACAGTATCACACCCCAGTTCAGAGGTCTTATGAGGGCCAAGAGCCTCCTCATACATTGGGGGTCTACAAGGCAGTACCGCCAGTTAAAAGTGTCTCATTGCCCGGGAGAGAAAACTAAAAAGCAAACAAACAAATAAGCAGACAAACAAATAAAAAAGAATAAAAAATAGAAAAAAATAAAAAGAAAAATAAAAAGTCTATGTCCATGTTCCCTTTGGTGTGTTGGTTGTAGTATCGATATCCTCTACTATATAGCTAAAATCCTACTATAAGTGAATAGATGCCATATGTATCCTTCTGAGTCTGGGTTAGCTCACTCAGGATGAGCTTTTCTAGTTCCATCTATTTGGCTGCAAATTGCATAATTTCATTGTTCCTGATAGCTGAATAATATTCCATTGTTTAGATGTACCACAGTTGTTTAACCCATTATTTGGTTGAGGGACATCTGGGTTGTTTCCAGTTTCTAGCTATTACAAATAAGGCTGCTATGAACATAGATGAGGAAACTTCCTTATGATTCCATGAGGAGACATTTGGGTGTATACCCAGAAGTGGTATGGCTGGGTCCTGAGGCAAAGCTATTCCAAGTTTTCTAACATATCGCCAGACTGACCTCCATAGTGGTTGCACAAGCCTGTACTCCCACCAGCAATGGAGTAGGGTTCCCCTTTCTTCACACCTTCGCCAGCATGTGCTGTCATTTGAGCTTTTGATCTTAGCCATTCTGACAGGTGTGAGAAGGAATCTCAGAGTCCTCTTGAGTTGCATTTCTCTGATGATTAAGGATGTTAAGCATTTCTTCAAGTGTCTCTCAGCCATTAGGGATTCCTCCTTTGTGAATTCTCTATTTAGCTCTATTTTCCATTTTTTGATTGGATTATTTGGTTTCTTGGTATTTAATTTCTTGAGTTGTTTGTAGATTTTGGATATTAGCCCTCTGTCAGATGTGGGGTTGGTGAAGATTTTCTCCCAGTTTGTAGGCTGCCGTTTTGTTCGAATGACAGTGTCCTTTGCCTTACAGAAGCTTTTCAGTTTCATGAGGTCCCATTTATTGATTGTTGATCTCAGGTCCTGAGCTTTTGGTGTTCTGTTCAGGAATTTGTCACCTGTGCCAATGAGTTCGAGGGTTTCTCCCACTTTTTCTTCTAGTAGATTTAGGGTGACTGGCATTATGTTAAGGTCTTTGATCCACTTGGATTTAAGTTTTGTACAAGGTGATAAGTATGGGTCTAATTTCATTCTTTTACAAGTGGACGTCCAGTTGGACCAGCACCATTTGTTGAAGATGCTGTCCTTCTTCCATTGTGCCGTTTTGGCTTCGTTGTCAAAAATTAGGTGGCCATACGTGTGTGGGTCTATTTCTAGATCTGCAATTCAATTCCATTAATCTACTGGTCTGTTTCTATACCAATACCATGCTGCTTTTAGTACTATTGCTCTGTAGTACAGCTTGAAATCTGGGATGGTGATACCTCCAGATGTTTTTTTATTGTACAGGATTGATTTAGCTATTCTGGGCTTTTTGTTGTTCCATATGAAATGGAGAATAGCTCTTTCCAAGTCTATAAAGAATTGTGTTGGTATTTTGATAGGAATTGCATTGAATCTATATATTGCTTTTGGTAGGATGGCCATTTTTATTAGGTTGATCCTACCTATCTATGAGCATGGGAGATCTTTCCATCTTTAAAGGCCTTTTCCTTTTCTTTCTTCAGGGGCTTGAAGTTCTTGTTGTAAAGGTCCTTTACTTGCTTGGTTAGAGTTACACCCAGGTATTTTATGTTGTTTGTGGCTATTGTGCAGGGGGTTGTTTCCCTTATTTCTTTCTCAGCCCATTTATTTGTTGTATAAAGAAGGGCTTCTGATTTTTTTTAATTAATTTTGGATCCAGCCAGTTTGCTGAAGGTGTTTATCAGCTGTAAGAGTTCTCTGGTGGAATTTTTGGGTTGCTTAGGTATACTATCATATCATCTGCAAATAGGGATAATTTCACTTTTTCATTTCCAATGTTTATCCCCTTGATCTCCTTTAGTTGTCTTATTGCTCTAGCAAGAACCTCAAGTACTATATTGAAGAGATATGGTGAAAGTGGACATCCTTGTCTTGTCCCTGAGTTTAGAGGAAATGCTTCAAGTTTCTCTCCATTTATTTTGATGTTGTCCACTGGCCTGCTGTATATTGCCTTTATTATTTCTAGTTACGGTCCTTGTATGCCCGTTTTCTCCACAACTTTTAGCATGAAGGGGTGTTGGATTTTGTCAAATGCTTTTTCTGCATCTTGCAAGATTATCATGTGGTTTTTTTCTTTCATCTTGTTTATCTGGTGAATTACATTGATAGACTTTCGTATGTTGAACCTGCATCCCTGGGATGAAGCCTACTTGATGATGGTGTATGTTACTTTTGATGTGTTCTTGAATTCAGTTTGCTAGTATTTTATTAAGCATTTTTGCATCTATTTTCATGAGGGAGATTGGTCTGAAGTTCTCTTTCTTTGTTGGGTCTTTGTGTGGTGTAGGAATCAGGGTGACTGTGGCCTCATAGAATGAGTTTGGCAATGTTCTTTCTGATTCTATTTGGTAAAAGAGTTTGAAGAGTATTGGTGTAAGCTCCTCTTTGAAGGTCTGGTAGAATTCCATGCTAAAGCCATCTGGCCCTGGGCTTTTTTTGGTTGGGAGATTTTTTTTTAATAATTTATTTTTTTGTTTCTTCAAGTTACATCTCAATCACAATCCCCTCCCTACTCCCCCTCTAGTCCCATCCTTCCACCCTCCTCCCCCTCAACCCCCCATCCTCTTCCCTTCTTTTTTTTTAGTTCAAGGTATTTCTTTTTTCCCCCCAACAGCTCTCCCTTTCAGTCCAAAAAATGGTTCTTTTTCTTATAACTATAAATACACTACAAAACAACAGAAATAAATAGGTCACAATTATAGGAGTTATATGGCTTAGCATACATTCCCAATGTCCAGTCCATATGTATTTCACACCTGACTTTAACATTCTACTATCTAACCATCTCCAAGAGTTTAAAGTTCTATATCTAACTCAGCTTTCATACTAACTTGCCTCATAATTTTAAAAATATCTTCTTATATCCAGAACACCCTCTTGATTCCTAAACAACTCAAAATTTAACTATGAGACTCTAGCTATCTATTCTTCAACCACCTCAGAGACCTGAGAGGGATAAATATATCTGGTTGGGAGATTTTTAATGACTGTTTCTATTTCCTTAGGGGTTATAAGGATGTTTAATCTGTTAATCTGATCTTGATTTAGCTTCGGTAGGTGGAATCTATCAAGAAAATTGTCCATTTCACTTAAGTTTTCAAATTTGGTGGAGTACAGATTTTTAAAGTAGGATCCAAATATTCTCTGGATTTCATCAATGTCTGTTGTTATTTCTCCCTTTTCATTTCTGATTTTGTTGATTTGGGTTTTTTTTCCTTCTGCCTTTTAGTTAATTTGGCTAACGGTCTGTCTATTTTGTTGATTTTCTTGAAGAACCAACTCTTGGTTTCATTGATTCTTTGTATAGTTCTTTTTGTTTCTAAGTTGTTGATTTCAGCCCTAAGTTTGATGATCTCCTGCCTTCTGCTCCTGTTGGGAATGTTTGCTTCTTTTTTTTTTCCAATTCATCCAGTTTAGCTGTTAATTTGCTAATATGAGCTGTCACAATTTTCTTTTTGAAGGCACTTAGTGCTATGAACTTTCCTCGTAGCACATCTTTCATTGTGTACCATAGGTTTGGGTATCTCGTGTCTTCATTTTCGTTGGATTTTAAGAAGTCTTTGATTTCCTTCTTTATTTCTTCCCTGACCCAGGGTCATCTACTAAAGCCAACTAGAAGTTTTTGAATGGGGCCTGATGGCTTATCACAGCTATATGTTTCTTTCCAAATGCTTTTGTTGGTACTTTTTATTTGCCCACATTATCACTGAAGTGAATTATGCTGTTATTGCCTGATGAGTTAGTGATTTTTGTTTATGGATATTCCATTTCTTGGTGTATGATCATCAAGTCCCAATAATATTGAAATGGAAAGCTTGAGGGGGTCATCTTACTGCCACATCTCAATGAATTTCCTAATGCAAATCCCTAGGCATGCAGGCTCCACCCTGTGGTTCACCAGAGCACAGCTCTGACTGCAGTGTTGTCTGCAGTATTCTAGAGTGCTCCACTAAAACCAAACCTTTTAATTATTCAATATGTGTTTATTGATAACTATATTCACTTATAAACACATAATTACTAACCCTATGAATACCTATAACCTCTATTACCTAACTACTAAGCCTTTTGATAGCTATAACGACGATTTTCATAACCTTTTAAAAGGATACATTCTCTAGGGCAGATCCTCAGTCATCAGGAACACTTCAGGAGTAGACCATTAATGCACTTAGCTAGCAGTCTTTCTTCAGGAATATCTCAGACGTAGATCCGTTAGGGAAAATTGGCTATGATGGCTTCATCTTAAATAAGGCATGAGGCTTTCTTCCCTCTGGGAGACCTCAGCTCTCTGTAAGCCAACTTACTCCCTTTGCATCAGCAATTCTGCCTCTCTGCCTCAGTCTTTGAAGCTGTCCACAGTTCCATTCAGACTACTGTTTGGATGGGTCAAACCCCTTTAGGCAAAAGCTGAGCACAGGGTTTAGTCCTTGGCCTTTTGCTGTCTTGCTGAGGCTTTCTCTGCTCACCAGCTTCTTTCTGCCTCAGGGAGATCTGGCCGTCAGTCCACCAGCACTTTCTCCATCAGAGGATACAAAGTACTAATCATAGTGTGAGGATAGTGTGAGGACTCTCTAGCATCAGAGCTCTCTACATGCCCCCCCCCCCACCCCAGCTCCATCCACTTGTCCTTAAATAGGATCTCTCCTAGTTCCACCTGGCTTCAGCTTAATCTGGGCTCTGCCCACTTAGAAGCTGAAAACAATGACAGGTCATGAACCTTGTTTTTAGTCCATAAGCTGATAAACTAATGACCCACAGCCAAATTGATCTTCATGACTCAGATTAAGAGACTATATCAGAAACCCCTAGATATTTACTAAATCTAATTTATATTAATCTAACTCCCCTTACACTACACTTAGTAGCCGCAAGCTCTTGAACACTTTAAATGTGGCAAGTACCACATTAGTTTCTGTAAATATAAGTATCTAATAAAGCCTAATTCCTTATTTACTATTTTTAGAAACTACACATTTACTTTGCAGTCTCTCCCTATTCCTAACACATTTCATTCTAGACTTTCCAAGTTCTTGTGATTCCTCTAACCTTATTCCTCCACCAGATGTTTCAGCAACAGTGGAGCTGTCAGTTCGCCTGTGGTAGTCCTACCTGCTGACTCATCCTGTCACAAGGTCATGCTGGCAAACATACAGCAGATACACAGTCACTGATTGTTTCCTACTAAAAGATCAGTGTCCCAGGTAAGATTGAATGCAGCATACAGCCTTTATTTGTTTTGAAAAGGTCTTATACATTTTTTAGATTTGCTCTGATAATGATATTGGAAAGATACTATCAAGATTCAGTAATACCTTCCTGTGATTAAATGGTTGGCTAATTCAACCCTGAAATTCAGTGCAAGAGGTTTTAAAAATCTGGTAGTAGCCGGGCGTTGGTGGCACATACCTTTAATCCCAGCACTCAGGAGGCAGAGGCAGGCGGATCTCTGTGAGTTCGAGGCCAGCCTGGTGTACAAAGTGAGTCCAGGACAGCCAGGCTGCTACACAGGGAAACCCTGTCTCAAAAAAAAAAAAAAAGCCTTTGCACCTGAATAATCTTGTGTTTTAGCCGGGCGGTGGTGGCTCACGCCTTTAATCCCAGCACTTGGGAGGCAGAGGCAGGCGGATCTCTGTGAGTTCGAGGCCAGCCTGGTCTACAAAAGTGAGACCAGGACAGCCAGAGCTGTTACACAGAGAAACCCTGTCTCGAAAAACCAAAAAAAAAAAAAAAAAAAAAGAAAAAGAAAAGAAATAAAAATCTGGTAGTTAGGGTTTCCCCGGGATTTGTATCTCATCCAGATGTGATAAAGTATTAGACATTATGTAATTGGTTTGGCATAGCACAATGATTGCCACGCGGCCTAAATGGGAAATGGAATGCCTCTCCCAGAATCTCTAAAGCTGAGGCTGTCTGTGCCAGCTTTTTAAAGTGGTGGTTCAAAGAAAGCTTCATCTTGCCCCACACCTGCAGCTCAATTATGACAGCTTCTATCTGGGAGCTATCTGCTCAGAAATCTTGTTATTTCTTAATATATCTTACATTTAAGGCCCCCTATTTCACAAGATCTCCTCTATGTACAGAAAATAACAACCAATTAGAAAACAGGTTTTCCAAGTCATGATTCATCTGAGCCATTTTGATGAGCAAAGCAGAGATTCCCTAAATACTAGACATATGATAGTTCACTGACAGGGGAACTCTTCTCTTCATATATGTGAAGGGAATACACGGGATCAAAAGAATATACCTACTCTGATCCCAGCTCCTAAAATTTGCCCCTTTCTAGTGACTAGTGGTTATTTTCCATTCTTGTTTGTTAGTTTTCTCTTGGTGCCCTGGAGGCCATTTCGGTATCTCTAAACCTTAGAGCTACTAGAGGCAAATAGAACTTAGGTGTCTGAAAGTTACTGAGTTCGGTGGCTTGTGATAAGAGCACACATAAATCAGAGAGAAGAAAGATGAAGTCACTAGAGGCTATGTTAATAATTAATTCGTGGGCTAAAGAAACAGCTCAGTGGACTGCTCTTTGTTGGGGAAGGTCTAATAACATTGCTTCTGATAGGCTGATTTCAATGCTGAGATCTGGGTACTACCCCTTCTGAGGCATTCTCTTGATTGGTTAATAAAAGTCACTGATGGCCAATTAGCTGGGCAGAAAGTATAGAAAGGTGGGGCTTCCTGAGATGGAAACAGGAACCCTGAATTTTTACACAGAGAAATCTTTCCTCCAGGAAACATGGAAGCAGATAGATGTGTTTGAGAACTCTGGAAGATAATAATAGGCACATGGCAGTTTGGGATTAGGTGGTCCAGGTTAATTTAGATTAGCTAATTGAGAGTCATCCCAGCTAAGGGCTAAGGGTTGAAACATTAAAACGTCTTAGTGTATTTAATTATTAGGGAAAGGACCACAGTGGCTTATAGGCCACCAGTCCAAGCACTTCAGGGCCATCAGTCTCCTACTGAACTCTGGCAAATCTCCTGCCAAGCCGCCAGCAATTCTGCCAGGCTATTATAACAACTTATATTATATATATTAACAGTGTTTAGGTTACAGGTGGTGTAGACCACCCTTGATCCAGGGCTTTTTCCCCAGGACAAATCAGGCTGCCAATTAAGGCAGGCCAGGCCACCGGCCAATATCCCGCCAGGCTGCCAGCTGCTCCACTGGCCTCATCTTACAGTTTACACTTATTAATAAATACAATTGATAATTAAGCAATTTTAGCTCTTCTAGAGGACTCCAGTTTGGTTCCCGGCACTCAAGTCTTCCGGCTGGCATCCACTTGTTAGGTCTAGGATATCTGATGCCTTCTTCTAGCCTTCAGGGTACCCTCATACAGGTGGCATACATACACAAAGAGACATAAATAAAAAAATTTAAATAATTAATTTGTTATAAGCAGCTACATGTACTTAAATTCTCCACAAGAAATCTCGGTAATGAAACTAGTCAAACAACAAGCCAATCTTCACATTCCATATATGTTGAAGTTGAACAATGAGAAAATAATGTGTGGCTTTGAAAAATTAAAAAAGAAAGTTCTCAGGCTTTCACCTGTTACAGGGGTTTAAAGGTTTGAGGACAGTGGGGACAATATTAAAATTTAATAATCAAGGTAAATTATTTCGAGTGGTTGTCCTCATCTCTGGAGTCAACAGATGCTTCAGAGACTAATGAATCATTATTTATTGGACGAGTTAGTAGCATTAGTTAGCAGGGGTTGGACACTTAGCTTCTATTTACAGATAAGAAATGTGACTTCCTGTCAAAGTGTTCAAAATGCTACATGCCAGGATCAGTTCAGACTGGCTGGGGCTAGGGTGGCAGAAAGAATGAAGCCTCTGTTCTGCTGAAGCTTTAGTGGTACTGAGAGCTCAAGAAAAAGCATGGAGCATTGACAGGAGTGGCCAAAACTCCATCAGAAGGACAGCAGAAAGTATAGGTCAAATGTGGGTGGCCTGGTGAACTGCCTTTTTTAATTTATTTTTTATTTCTTCAAGTTACATCTCAATCACAATCCCTTCCCTAGTCCCCGCTCCAGTCCCACCTTCCCACCCTCTTCCCTCTTAACCCCCCATCCCCTTCCCTTTTTTTTAAGTTTAAGGTGTATCTCTTCCCCCCAATAGCTCCCCCTTTTAGTCCAGCAAATGGCTCTTTCTCTTATAACAATAGATACAATACAAAACAACAGAAATAATTAGGCCACAATTATGAGAGTTATAGGGCTTAGCACACATTCCCAATGTCCAGTCCATATGTATTTGGCACCTGACTTTAACCTTCTACTATCTAACCATCTCCATGAGTTTAAAGTTCTATATCCAACTCAGCTTTCATCCTAACTTGCATCACAGTTTTAAAAACATCTTCTTAGATCTAGAACACCCTCTTAATTCCTAAACAACTCAAAATTTGACTATGAGTCTCTAGCTATCTAGTCTTCAACCACCTCAGAGACCTGAGAGGGATAAATATATCTGGTTATACAGGAAGTGCATGGCCAGCAGCTTCCAAAACTAAGAAATGACATACCAGTGCCTGTCTGGAAAGTTTCCAACTTCTCTCCATACATTACAGCATCAATCTTTAGCCATTTGGCTCAGTATCTCTGACAGACACTGATTGTAAAGCAGGAATTATGAAGGACTTGCCTACCCTGTCTTGGCAGAGCTAGGCTGTCGACTTCTAGTGAACTGTCTTAAAAGAATGATCTGGAGGACTTGTTTTGCCAAATGTCTTTCCAAAGTCTTCTGTGTTTCTGGAAATCATACTCACATGGTCAAAGTCACAGTGTTCTTATGAAAATCACACATGTGAAAAGATTTGCATATGTCTTAATACCTTTTCTCAGCAGAGACTCAGAAAACCTGCTGGGTGTGAGCCACTAGGTACCTTCTGTTCTTCCAGGGTCAAAAATATTAGTTTCTCATGAAGTGAAAAAATGGTCACAGGGCAGAAAATAGTTCTCCAAACTTCCTAACTCACCATGGACAAGGCAACTACTCAATACTGAGTGCTCTGTGCCCTGCACAAAAACACATTTCTAAAGAGGCAAAGAGGGATTAAAAATTGCCATAGGGCTCAACGTGGGCTGCCAACCCTTGGGAGAGTCATGGATTCATGTACTTCCTTTATAGGAAATTAAATCTTTTTGCAACCCATGAGTGGTGTGGTTTTGATGCCGAAACTCCACTGGTCTCAGTTTCATCCCACCTTGCCACAGCCCACAGATTCTCTTGTTTTAGAAACAATCAAAATGTTCTGAAGCATAGTTAAACAATGTAATGTATGTAATCCATTTAAAAGCCATATATATATCTATTTCCTTACTCTCTGTTTTAATCTACATACATTTTCAGGAATCTTCGATACCAAGTAGAAATGATGTGCTTTCTTGAGTAGCCTCCTAAAAGAATATAAAGCTGTATATTGCTCTCAATTTCTATCTTAGATTTCACATAACAAAGACTATTCTTGTACCTTCCCCATCCTGTTTGGTTAAATGGAGACTTAGGAAGATCTTTCACAAAAATTACAGTCCTGAAAAATACTGAACAAGAACAAGACTCGGAAGAGAGGTGAGCTTGATGGACAGCTATTCTCTCTAAACATAAACCTTTCCTTCATTGTAATTTACCTTGCTTTTACTTTGCTTTTAACCTGTATTTAATATACACAATGGATTTGTGCTATTTATAGTTCCAATTTTGTTAAAGTACTTAAATGTAACTATTTTAATTTTATCTTTGAAATTACTTCAGATGATAAGTTTATTTCATGAATATGGTATTCTAGTCAGAATCATATATAAAAAAATTTGTTTTCATTTGCCATATGGATAGTCTCCAGCCTCCTGGGCTTGCTGACTCTTGTAATTCACTAAAAATGGAGCAATAACTATTAATGAATAAAGAAACCATATTTGTTTTAATCATTGAAATATATCGAATTCTCATGTGATGGCAGAAAAATCTGAGTAATTCAGAAATGCCTTTGTGTGAGAAATTCCCCACGGAGAATCAGGATGGTAGCACAAATCTTTAATCCCAGTGCCCCTATTATGAGATTGGGAGCATCGATCAGAGAATCTCTGGAAGCTCCCAACCCACCTAATCCTGTGTATACCATGGGGACCATCAAAGAGACCCTATTTCCAGGTGGAAGGTGAAGACTTAACCCTAGAGGTTGTCTTCAGACATCTACATATGTTTTATGGTATCCACTCATTAATTCACATACATTCACATATATACACATACCAAAACAGAAAGTATAATTTGCAATAAGAATTCTCTTTTCCAAGCCAGTTGTGGTAGCAAGCCAGGCAGATCTCTGTGAGTTTGAGGCCAGTCTGGTCTACAAAGTGAGTCCAAGATAGCCAGGGTTACATGGAGAAACCTTGTCTCAAAAAAAATGAAAAAAAAAAAAAAAAAGGAAATATGCTGGCAATAAACCACCACCCGACACCAGATTCCTGAAGTTTGTCTAGCCTGACTAAGTCAGGGTGAATTGAATTTTCATTTTTGCCTCTTCACAAATCGCTTTGCTGATATCTTAGAAAACTTAGAATAGTTTTGCCTCAGGACCCAGCCATACCACTTCTGGGTATACACCCAAATGACTCCTCACCGAATTATAAGAAAATTTCCTCATCTATGTTCATAGCAGCCTTATTTGTAATAACTAGAAACTGGAAGCAACCCAGATGTCCCCCAACCAAAGAATGGATTAAAAAATGTGGTACATCTACACAATGGAATATTACTCAGCTATCAGAAACAATGAAATTATGCAATTTGCAGCCAAATGGATGGAACTAGAGAAGCTCATCCTGAGTGAGCTAATCCAGACTCAGAAAGACGCACATGGCATCTATTCACTTATAGTTGGATTTTAGCTGTATAGTACAGGATATCTATACTACAACCCACACACCAAAGGGAACATGGACATAGACTTCTTGTTTGTTTGTTTGTTTTTTAGTTTTCTCTCCTTGGCAATGAGACACTTTTCACTGGTGGTACTGCCTTGTAGACCCCCAGTGTATGAGGAGGCTCTTGGCTGTTGGGGTAGTGTTAAGCATTCTAAATGTTAATTGGTCCTGTTTGCTGTCTGTTACTTACCTTGACTCTGATTGGTTAAATAAAATGCTGAGGCCTGAGATTGGACAAAGACAGAAAAAGGTGGGACTTCCTAACAGGAACCCTGTGCTTTAGACAGAGGATTAATTCATTCCAGCCAGGAGCAGCAGGAAAGAGGACGCATACCATGGGTTAGAAAAAGGAACCTCATTCCACATGGCCAGAAACATTGACATATCATGGAGAGTGGCAGTCCAAGGGGACATATGTATATATGGGATCATATTTGGGTAATAGAATTATGATCTAGCTTAGATGCGCTAGGATTGCACAATTCAGGCCAAGGCTTGTTAAAATCCATGCGGTGTCTGTGAGCTCATTTATAATGGCTGATTAAAGATTAACAGCTGCTAATTAATAAACAATAATATAAATACTAGTAAGTAATTTAATTTATATTTTTTAACATATGGCACCCCACGTTGGGCGCCACCTGAAAACTACAATTAATTAATTAATGTAGTTATTAGTAAGCATAAACTGTAATATTAGGCCAGCGGAGTAGCCAGCGGAGTAGCTGGCGGCTTGGCAGAGGAGCAGGTGGCCTGGCCCGAGTGCCTTAACCGGTTGCCTAACTTATCCTGGAGAAAGAGCCCTGGGACCAAAGGTGGCCTACACCACCTATAACCTAAACTCTGTTAATTAATATAGGTTGTTATATTAGGCCAGTAGAATTACCGGCGGCTTGGTGGGAGATTCGCCTGGGCTCAAGGGGAGTCTGGGAATCCAACAGCCTGGGACTGCTTGGATTGAGGGCCTATAAGCCGCCACAGTCTTTTCCCCAATAATTAAACACACCAAGGCCTTTTAATATTTTATCACTTAGCCCTTAGCTGGGAAGACTCTCAATTAGCTACTCTAAGTTAACCCAGATCAGGTCACCCAATTCCAAAACACCATGTGCCTGCGAGTACCTTCCAGCAATTCTCTAGTCGTCTGTCTCCTTCTGTGTCTCCTGGTGGAAAGAGAGCAAGTCTCTGTGCCCAGAGTTCCTGCTCTGATCTCAGGAAGTCCCGCCTTCCTATACTCTTTCTGCCCAGCTAATTGGCCATAAGCGACTTTTATTAACCAATCAAGAGAATGCCTCAGAAGGGGTGGTAACCAGATCTCAGCATTGAATTCAATGTATCAGAAACAATATTAGACCTTCCCTCAACACTTGGCCCTCATATGACTTCTGAACAGAGGCGAGGGACTGTCATGTAGAGACATTCCACTCCAGAGGAGTGGGATGGAAGGGTGGGTTAGGGGGTAGAGGGAGAACGGGGCTGGGAAGGGGGGAAAGAGGACAATATGATGGAGATATAACCTGATGCAACAAATAAATAAATTTATTTAAACAAACAAAAAAAAAAAAAACAAATCGCTTCACTGCCCGCCATAATGCCTGCAGGAATCTTTCACATATGGCACCACCAGCTAGGACCAAACCTTCAATAATGAACTTTCCTGTGTGATACTTCATTTCAAAGCCACAGTAAGCTGCGATGATATCCATTATTACTTATTACCCTTGTACTGATACTTATACCATCATAACCCTGGCTCCTGTATCTTTAGACTCAGACAGAATTATATCACTGGGTTTAAAGCTCTTCAGCTTGTAGCTTGGCTTATTTGGGGAACCATACAAATTCTCCAATCTCTCCCTCCGTGTGTGTGTGTGTGTGTGTGTGTGTGTGTGTGTGTAAAAGTATTGGCTCAGGACTCCCAAGACCAAATTCTCAGCAGAAAGGAGATTTATTTGCCCCAGAGGGACAGAGGGCAGGGAATAAGAGAAAGACAGCAGATAGGGAAAGAGGGAGAAGAGGAAGGGAACAAGGGAGAAGGATGAGGGGTGTTTGTCTTGAAGGGCAAAGGACTGCTTCTGGATAGAGAGGAGACAGACATGGCACATAGGAAAATGGTCGTTTGTAAAGGTACAAGTATTAGGATGAGGTGTTTAACTTTAATAGGGCATGTTAATTAGGTGAGCCAAAGGGGGCTTTTGATTGCTGGACTTCAATACTTTGATAGCTGGACCTTGGTACTCAGTCTTAAGAGGAGGAGGTGTCCAAATAAGGAAAGAGACCTTGGTGGCTATCTTTAGGGATGTAATCTAATAGTTTTTAGCAAGGTAGAGGGAATGGGGGAGAAGAACAATGTCTGGCAGAACCATACTCATCAAGCTCAAGCTGGCCAGAGTCTCTTCAATGTGTGTGTGTGTGTGTGTGTGTGTGTGTGTAAGATAACTTTCCTGCCTAAGTGTCTCCTGTCCATTTTAACAAATTTGCTTTAGTTGTTTTATAGGAAGTCTCAAAGTTACTTGAAACTGCAACTTAGTTATCAATTGTATTTATTATTAATAAATATAAACTGTAGGATTAGGCCAGCAGAGCAGTTAGTGGGCTGATGGGAGGCCAGTAGGCCTGGCCTGCCTTAACTGGCAGCCTGACCCATCCTGAGGAAAAATCCCTGGATCAAGGGTGGCCTTCACCACCTGCAACCTAAACTCTGTTAACTGATATCTTCATTAATAACTATAAGTTGTTATATTACACTGGTGGAGCAGCCAGCAGCTTGGCAGGAGATTGGCAGGCCTGACTTACCTTAGAACCCTATAGGTTTGGTGAGGCACCTTGGCGGGGCAGCTGCTGGATATTTGTCAATAACTTTAAACTGTTATGTTAAGCCAGTGGAACAGCCAGTGGTGGCCTGGCAGGGTAGCTGCTGGGGCCTGCTGTGAGGTGGCTGGAAGCCTATATGCCTTCCAATCTGAAACACGCAGTGGCTTTTCTCCCAATAATTTATTACACCAAGACCTTTTAATGTTTCAGCCCTTAGCCCTTAGTTGATCAGACTCTCAACTAGCTAATCTAAATTAACCCAGACCACCTAATTTCAAACAGTCATGTGGCCTTTTGTACCTTCCAGAGCTCTCAAATACATCTGTTTGTTTCCGTGTCTCCTGGCGGAAAGAGATATTCCCTGTGTAAAACCAGTGTTCCCGTTTCCATCTCAGGAAGTCACACCTTGCTCTCTCTGCCTAGCTCATTGGTCATCAGTGACTTTTATTAACCAATCAGTGAATGCCTCAGAAGGGGCAGTAACCAGATCTCAGCATTAAAATCAGCCTTTCAGAAACAATGTATTGGACCTTCCTCCAACAGTTACTTAAATATTGGTTCTGTTTCTCCAGAGAACCCTGGCTAGCACAGTGCCAGGTGTTGTATAGAGACATAAGGACAATGATGTCTGTGTCTCTTTGCCAATGAAGATCCACGGAGAATGTAGCTGTCTACAATCCAGTTGGCAGGTGCCTACCAGAAACTGGTGCTTCTGGAGCACTGACCTTTGACTTCCCAGATACTTGAAATGTGCAAAATATAGGTGTGTTTTTTTAAGCCATCCATTACATTGCACTTTTGCTTAGAATCCTGAAATGAGTAAGACCTCCCTTCTGCTGAGCACATATGAAAAATTCAAATCCCCAGAACGGAAGCAGACCTTTAGTACACACACATTTTGTGCACAGGGTAGGCCAAGTGAGCCATCACTGTCATTTAGAGGGAGTTTTACTTCCGCTAAATGTATTTACTTTAAATACTGAGTATTTAGCAATCAAATTCCCAGCCATGCCAAATGCCAAAGGGAAAGTAGGGTTTTATGAATACAAGCAGCCTCAGGCTTGTAATGTCATTTTTTTCCCTGCACATTGTTTCATAACTACCTATTAGTTCTCTCTATAGGAAGGATTAGCACTCCACAAATCACACATTACTGAGATTCTAAAAGTCCCTTTTATTTTCGTCAGTTAGTCTCATCTGCTTTTTCAATCCTCTGCTTTTAAGGCACTTCCCACCCCCACCCCCCAAAAAAAACCTGAAAAAAAAAAAAAGGATGTTTTTGTTGTTTGATGCCCTCACTAAGGCTAGCTTAGTGAACCAGAGAGTATATTGTGGTTACTTGCTGTTGTGGAACAGTTTTCTCTGACATTGAAACATTCCATTCTGAAGGAAGGTTCTTAAGCAGGAAGGTAAACAGCTTAAAAGAGCTTCAGGGAGTCCCTGAAACTGACCAGATTCACTAAGCTTTTCCCTGTTAGGGTAGGTAATAGAGCTACAAAGAAGACTCTTTTTTTTTTCCTTCAAGTTACATCTCAATCACAACCCCCCCCCCCCCCCCCCCCCCCCCCAGTCCCATCCTTCCACCCTCTTCCCCTTCAACTCCCCATCCTTTTCCCTCTTTTTTTTTTGTTTAAGGTATATCTTTTTCCCCCAACAGCTCTCCCTTTCAGTCCAACAAATGGTTCTTTCTCTTATAACAATAAATACAACACAAAACAACAGAAATAAATAGGCCACAATTATGAGAGTTATATGGCTTAGCATACATTCCCAATGTCCAGTCCATATGTATTTGGCCCCTGACTTTAACATTCTACTATCTAACCGTCTCCATGAGTTTAAAGTTCTATACAAAGAAGACTCTTAGAGGAGCCAAACTACAAAGAAGACTCAGAGGCTATTCCAGTGGCCTAGAAGAAGCAGTGCCAGTTGAGTTGCCTGGAAGAGGTTTAGACAAACTGGGGCACTTGGAAAGGATGCTCTCCAACTTGTTGATCTGCCTGAAGACTGTGTGCTCTAGGTCCCTTCGCTTTGTGAGCTGCCACCCATACTGGGGTAGACTTTGGTGATGCAGCAGTCTCTGAGTCATTTCTGACAAGTAACTTCTCATCCGTACTCCTATAAGCAATCCCAATAAAACTCATTGGTTCACCAAGCTGGACTTTAGCAGTATTTGTATTTTGATCTGTTACGGGTTCCCTATCTGGGGTGAGTAGTGAGAAAAATAAAAAGTAACCACCATTTTGCTTTTACGTAGCTCTTAGCCATTGCGGCGTATAAAAGAATAAGGGAATAAAATTAGCTAGTAAAGCAGAACTAGATATACCCTCCCCTTCTTCAAGGACCGTTGAGCCCAGGAAAACAGGGACCATTTGTGCAAACTACAGATAACTGGGATTTTCAAGGGAGAATGGTTCAGTGTTCGTACATTCCTATGACAACCCTATGATAACTGCCCAGAGATTGCCCTATGTACGATCCCTTTGTGTACGTGCAGAGTACACTTACTCCCTTCTGCCTAAAAAGACTTGCCTAACAAGGTTTGCTCAATGGTTTTATGGTCTATTAATCTTGTAACTATTAAGCTGGGAGTACTTCCTCCACTCCCAGGAACAGGTATATCAGGAATTTCCCAGCCATATTTTATAATACCAGATGTGTCTCTGGTCCATTTATAGCTTGGCCACTTGGCCCAGACCAATCTGTCTAAGGTCAACTATGCTCAGCCAATCATATAATATCAAGACTTGAAAACCTTCCCACCTGCTCTGCTTGCAGTTTACCCCTTAAAAAAAAAACCCAAACTTTTCGAACACAGGGCCGCATATTGACTCCACTATGTGGAAGGCGTGCTCCATCCCTGCCCGGGCTTGTAATCAATAAAGATCCTTTATTCTTGCATCGGGTTTGAACTCCTGGTGATCTTTGGCGGTTTCAAGAACTGGGTACAACAGGAAATGTGTGTGTGTGTGTGTGTGTGTGTGTGTGTGTGTGTGTGTGTGTGTTAGATTTCCCCAGGAAAAGTTTTATCACACAAAACTTGCAGGAGTAAGGTGAGGGACTATATAGCAGAGCATGGGTGGCTTAAGGAAGCTGCATCACTCCAATATGGGTGGGAACTCAGGAAAGCTTCATCCCTGGAGCTGCCTACACAATTCACAGGCAGCTTGGTCATCCAGAGGATCTCCTCTCCCTATCAGCTGCTTATTTCTTTTATAAATTTTGGTAGAGGCATTGGAAATCAGCTACATTTTGGAAGCTCCCCGAGTCTTGTAAGTTCTACACCTCTTGAGCCTTGTAAGTTTCTTCTACTTTCTGAGCATTGTAAACTGCTTACTTCCTAGGTCTTATGGGCCTCCATCACCTTCTCATAGGGACTGTTTCAATTCACAAGAAATAGTTGTACAGCATTTGATCTCCTCCTCTAGTTCTTTTAACACTTCTTTTTGGTGTCTCTTTTGCAGTGTTCCCTGAGCCGTGGAGGAAGTGAGACAGACACATGATTATTTTCTTCAGTCTATGGCTCAGCATTGAGGCACAGCAGCAAGCCTTTGTTCTTAGTAGTCCACCAATTTTATTTTTAAAAAGAAAAGTTTCCCTTCGTGATTGGACCATCATGATGGCTAATTTTTGTTGTCAACTTGACTATATCTATAACCAACTAAAACCCAAGCAGCTGGGCATTCCTGTGAGAAATTTTCTTGACTGGGCCATGAGGTGGGAAGACCTTCTGGTGGTGGCCCACATAAAAGGACATGGGAGAAGGAAGCTTTCTCTGTTTGCCCACTTGCCCTCATTCTTACCGGAAAATTCATCTGTCTTGTTGCCGGAATCTTTGGGATTCCAATGCAGACTGAAGACCAGCAGCTCTCTAGAAGTTCACTGGACTCCAGCACTAGATTGGCACTGATGAGAAATCCAGTTCAGATTTGAATTCCTTCCTATGAAATGGGCCTTAAATTCAACCTGAAAACAGTTGGTTTCACCTAGAACAGCTGAAGTGGCCGGTATTGGCTAAAGACACCCCAAGGCTAAGTTCTCAGGACAAGGGAGATTTATTTGCCCCAGAGGGACAAAGGGCAGGGAATAAGAGACAAAGACAGGAGATATGGGATGAGGGAGAAGGGGAGCAGAAAAAGTGATATATTTGTCCTGGAGGGACAAAGGACTGCCTCTGGATAGAGAGGAGACAGACATGGCCCATGGGAAATGACAGTTTATAAAGGTTAAAGGGGAAACTCCGTGCTAGGATGAGTTGGTTAATTTTAACTGAGCATGGTAATTAAGGTGGCTGAAATGGGGCTTTTTATTGCTAGATGTCACTTGGTAGTCAGTCTCAGGAGGAGGAAGTGGCCAAATAAGGGAATAAATCTTGGTGTCTAGCTTTGGAATGAATGTAATCTAATAGTTTTTAGCAAGGCAGAGGGGATGGGGAGAAGGGCAAGGCTTGCCAGAGCCATGTTTACCACTCTCAGGCTGGCTAGAGTCCCTTCGTTCCCACCTTCTTGTTTTTTTTTTTTTTAAATACTTTATTTTTTTTTCTTCAAGTTACATCTCAGTCACAAACCCCTCCCTATTCCCCCTTCCTATCCCTCCCTTCCACCCTCTTCCCCCCAGAAGTTTCCCCTTTCAGTCCAACAGATGGTTCCTTCTCTTATAACAGTAAGTATTATACAAAACAACAGATATAAATATGCCACATTTATGAGAGTTAAATGGCCCAGTATACCTTCCCAATGTCCAGTTAATACATATTTGGCCCCTGACTTTAACATTCTACTATCTAACCATCTCCATGAGTTTAAAGGTCTATATGTGACTCAACATTCATACTAACTTGCAACACACTTTTAAGAGTATCTTCTTAGATCTATAACACCCTCTTGATTCCTAAACAACTCAAAATTTAACTATGAGACTCTAGCTGTCTATTCTTCAACCACCTCAGAGACCTGAGAGGGATAAATATATCTGCTTATATAGGAAGTGCAGGGCCTGCAGCTTCCAAAACTAAGAAAGGACATACCAATGACTGCCTGGACAGTTCCCATTTTCTCTCCATACATTCCTGCATCAGTCTTCAGCCTTCGGGTCCTTTTTCTATGACAGACATTTGTTGTAGAGCAGGGATTATGAAGGACTTACCTACCCTGTCTTGGCAGAGTTAGGCTGTCGACTTCCCTGCTACCAAGTTTTGTCCTTTTTGGACAGCAGTCTGTCTGCAGTTGGTGCAAGGGGTTTTTTCATGCCAAGAGATAGGCTTTCCACTAATTCAACCATCTTACAGTGGAGGTTCTTCGATGCTTATCTTCTACTTGGAGTAGAATAGGGGGTGCTGTCAGGCGCTGATATGTCTCGATATCAAAAAAAAAAAGAAAATCTTGATTTAAGATAACATCTTTGAATGCCATATTCTGCAGATCTCTTGGGGTTCCTCAGCAGAGAGCAGAATCAGGCACCAAGGAGGACGAGTGACCCAGTTGATTCTGCCTGGCAGACTTCCTCAATAGCTGTCTCCATCGGGGGCCTGCAACCACCACGGCAATCCAATGTCGCTAGGACCGTTCAGCTCTACACAATGCCCCGGCAGGAACCTCAGTGAAGCCTGCAAGATCAGCTTCTGCCTACAAACCCCTTAGGTCATCTAAACAGCTGAGAACAGAAGGACTGAACATAAAAGGAGTGTACTAACATTTTTAACCATTTTTTCCATTTGGGTTCGGGCCCCAAACAGGTCTACTATGACCCAAATCAGCAGGAAGTCACTTTAAGAGAGCAACGTCCCATGCCCAGAGGGTGGGGAAGGTGTTTCTCTGCCCTTCTTTTTGGTTATTTGAAGGATAACTGAAACCTCCGATATTTAGGGGAAGAGATTACAAGCTGATAAATGGTCCTGTTTAATGGGTTTTGGAGGTTAGCCCCAGGGACTTCCTACTTTTCCTTTTCTGTATCCTTCTTCCTCTCCTATGTAGGAGTGCATAGGCTTGAGAAAAATGAGATATAGACATAGCACAGGAAGGTCCAAGAAGAAGGGGCAGATTATTGAATATGCCCTTATACCTTTGTATATTGATACAAAATTAGTAGTTTATTTGGCTAAAGTGGTATTGACCATTGTTTATTGTGCAAAAATAAGATTGTATTGGATTACATCGGTATTGATCTTTGTATATTGATACAAAATTAAGATTATAGTTGGCCACAATGGTATTGACCCTTGTATATGGATGTAATATTAAGATTGTATTGGGCTACATAGGCATTGATCTTTGCATATTGATACATAATTAAGAGTATATTTAACCACAATTGAATAGATCTTTGTATATTGATACAAATTTAAAGGTAACGCTTCCTAATGGTATCATACCTAGAGATACTTAAAAATAAAATGTGAAGCTCTGACCTCTTGATACCAACC
>CAJQZJ010032464.1:6742330-6758031 GCA_907164525.1 Lophiomys imhausi
GTATTGGGCTACATCGGTATTGATCTTTGTATATTGATACAAAATTAGACTATATTTGGCCACAATGGTATTAACCCTTGTATATTGATGCAAAATTAAGATTGTATTTGGCCACATTGGTATTGATCTTTGTATATTGATACAAAATTAAGGGTAATGCTTTTTAAAGGTATTGTACCTAGTAGTGCTTAAAAATGAAATGTGAAGTTTTGGTCTTTTGCTACCAACTGTCATAAACTGTTTAGGATAATTAAGAAATGCAAACTAATAGTCATTCAAGCTTGTCATTTTGTTAGGTACTATGACAGTCTATCCCAGTTATTTTCTAAGCTAATCAGAAATCAAGTTGCTAAGAGTCAAGCAACATTTGCTTATCCAAATATAAGAGATAGATAGGTGGTCTTCAAAAACCTCAAGAGATCTGTAGAATAAGGCATTCAAAGATGTTTTCTTAACTTTGATTTTTTTGATATCAAGACATGTCAGCTCCTGACAGCACCCCCTATTCTACTCCAAGTAGAGGATGAGCATCGAATAATCTCCAGTGTGAGATGGTTGAATTAGTGGCAAGCCTATCTCTTGGCAAGAAAAATCCCTTGCTTCAATTGTAGACAGAATGCTGTCTAAACAGAACAAAACTTAGAAGTAGGTAAGTTGACAGCCTAGCTCTGCCAAGACAGGGTAGGTAAGTCCTTCATAATTCCTGCTCTACAATCAATGTCTGTCAGAGAAACGGGGCCAAATGGCTGAAGATTGATGCTGTAATGTATGGAGAGAAAATGGGAACTGTCCAGGCAGCCACTGGTATGTCATTTCTTAGTTTTGGAAGCTGCAGGCCCCGCACTTCCTATATAATCAGATATATTATCCCTCTCAGGTCTCTGAGGTGGTTGAAGAATAGATAGCTAGAGTCTCATAGTTAAATTTTGAGTTGTTTAGGAATCAAGAGGGTGTTCTGGATCTAAGAAGATATTTTTAAAATTATGAGGCAAGTTAGTATGAAAGCTGAGTTAGATATAGAACTTTAAACTCATGGAGATGGTTAGATAGTAGAATGTTAAAGTCAGGTGCCAAATACATATGGACTGGACATTGGGAATGTATGCTAAGCCATATAACTCTTATAATTGTGGCCTATTTATTTTGTTGTTTTGTATTGTATTTATAGTTATAAGAAAAAGAACCATTTTTTGAACTGAAAGGGAGAGCTGTTGGGGGGAAAAAAGAAATACCTTAAACTAAAAAAAAAAAAAAGGAAGGGAACAGGATGGGGGGGTTGAGGGGGAGGAGGGTGGAAGGGTGGGACTGGAGGGGGGAGTAGGGAGGGGATTGTGATTGAGATGTAACTTGAAGAAATAAAAAATAAATTATTTAAAAAAAAGATATGAACCAAATGCTCATTATGTCTCTCTAATCTTGCTTATCTGCTGCTTTCTCAGAAAACAAAACAAAAGCAAAACCATGATAAAGCCTCATGCAATAGAAGAATCTTTAGTTGAGACAGTTTTGATTTGTACCTCTAAAAGCCCTGCCTTTCCCTTTTGCAGCAGCTCTCAGACTGATAAAGGAGGCTGTTTGTCACAATATTGCTATAAATAAAATAAACCTGTTTTTTATCTTTTAAATTGAGAAAAGTTCTGTTTGGTGTTCCCCCCCCCCGCCCCCTGGGGTCTGCAACACTAACAGCCTCTGGACTAGTATCACATCCTTTGACTTTCCACCAGTCACTCTTGGCTATGGAATGGATCCTCATCCTGAACAAATAATCTTTACCACAAGCATACTTTCTTGATAGGAAAAAGCATATACCACATGCTCTGAGGTGATCTCTTTTATCTGCATTATTTGATTATTTGTATCTTCTCTGAACTGTTGGACAGGCTTTAAAGACTTCAGAACCTTGGCTCTCTGTTTTCCCCTCCAGGAAACATAACTCAACACAAATATTGTCACATTTACCTTTGAGTGACTATGACAGACATCTTTGCTTGTGTTGCCTTTTTTTCATCTGTGCTTGATTCCTTTCACCTTACAAACCCAATTTTTATGCTTATGTAAATCCATCAGATATGCCAAAGCCTCTGTGATCTCTCAAAGATAATATCCAAGTATGGTGCTCAGTAAAGCCACCAAAACCCTCTCTCATAGCTGTCCTCTGAACACAGTCTTAACTGTCCCAGTGAAATGGGCATCATGTATCACCTCCTTATGTCTAGTTCTCTTTATTTTCTTCTAGACCCACATATTTATGGGGAGCCCACACAGAGTTAACCAAGTATTCCTAATGGTTCATATGATAGCCAGTCCATCAGAGACTGATTTCTCTTATAGTTCCTCAGATTTTATCTCAGGGAGTGTTAAGTATTTATATTGCTCAGTTTCTGTTTTTGTGATATTCAGATTGATTTCTTCTGACTCCATGTCTCACAATCTCATGAGCTAGGCCTCAGGAAGATCTTTCATTGTTTGTTTACATTTCTCCCAAATTAAAATAATTCAGAAGCTGAGTATATCCTGGTTAGCAGAGATTTCGTTTTTGTTTTTTTTTTTTAACATTAAGATTCTGTAAAAATGAGTAATTAAACTATTTTCCGGTATTTATATTATATTTAATTGGGTCAACCGTGAAAACGGGCACATAGACGCCTGATGGATTTTAACAAGCCTTAGCCTGGATTGTGCAATCTTAGACAATCTAAACTAGCCCTTAATAATGTTTCCCAAATAAAACCCCATAACATACATATGCCCCCTGGGCTGTTTTTCTCCATGCTATGGGGACGTTCCAGGCCACACGGCATGATGTCCTTCCATCTCTAACCAATGTGCATGTCTCCTTCCTCCAGCCTGGCTCCTTCTTCCCATCTATTTCCCTGCTTCAAAAGCCCATGCACCTTAGTCCCACCTACCTCTCTCTTTGCTCAATCTCGGGCCTCAGCACTTATTCAACCAATCAGAGACAATGGTTACCAAGTAAAGTAACAGAAGCAAGCAGGCCTCTGTGGCCAATTAATTAACATTTAGAATACATAACAGGTCACTGCATCAAGGCCCTAGGCCAACTAGTTTTATGTCAACTTGACACAAGCTAGAGTCATTTGGGAAGCATGAACCTCAGTTGACCCCACCAGACTGGTCTGTGGGCAAGCCTGTGGGTCATTTTCTTGATTGATAACTAATGTAGATGGCTACAGATCACTGTGTGGTGTTGCCCTTGGGCAGGTGGTCCTGGGTTCTATAAGAAAGCAGTCCCAGTAAGCCACAGGGAGCCAGCAATAAGCAGCCCCTTCTGTGGCCTCTTCATCAGTTCCTGGCTCTAGGTTCCTGGCCTGATTTCCTCGGTGATGGCGTGCAACCTGAGAGTTGTGAGATGAAATAAATCCTTTCCTCCCAAGTTGCTTTCTATTGTCTATCAGGAGAATAGAAACTATTAGGTGGAGCCTGTGGCAGCAAAGAAGAAAGGGCAGTGGGAGGAGAAAGAGGGAGAGGCAGAAAGTCTCTGCACAGGAGGCCTGGTCCACCAGGCTGAAGGCTCAACTCCTACCAGGTTTCTACCCCGACATAATAGGTTTTCTGTTG
Source organism: Lophiomys imhausi (assembly GCA_907164525.1). NCBI lineage: Eukaryota > Metazoa > Chordata > Mammalia > Rodentia > Muridae > Lophiomys > Lophiomys imhausi. The sequence goes on from CAJQZJ010032464.1 coordinate 6,745,910, forward strand.
AGGAAATAAATGTAGGCTAGATTAGGCCAGATTAAAAGTAGACAAAGGCAAGTTTATTAGATGCTACTCTTGGGTGGGTTCACTGGTCCCAAGGAACCAAGCCAGGGAAATTGTGTGCCCGGGCTAAGGCAAGGGGGTTCCTGTCTATATGATGAACCATGGATTTCCCCTTTCATTTTTGTAAAGATGAGACCTCGGGGTATCTTATGTTCCCACCCCCCATTGTTCAGTTCTTCTCATAGGTTCCAAGTTTTGGTCAGAAAGGACTCTTTATCCTAGACATAATTTACATTCTCTTCCCATTATATCTTTCCAACTGCAAAGCATCCATTTAATTCTTTCCTTTTCTCCTCATTTTTTTTTCTGTCAAGTCAGAGTCTAATGTAATGGATAACATGTACATGTCTTTACCCCATTTCTCCATTACATGGATAGACTCATTCCAGAAAGACATCTGGGGCTCAGTTGCATTTCTTATCGTCTACAACAAAGGCCACTCAACTGACATCACAGTCTTCTAATTATATCATACCAATTTTGCTGCTTAGAGATTGTCATAGTCTATGGACAGTTTGGGGAAATTTCTTATACTTGCATGGTAGATACCACTCATCAAGTAGGCATTGTTTGGTTGGCACCCCTGCTCACCCATGTACAAGCTGGGAAACCCCATATGTTCTCTACCCCTCAACCCGCCCTCATGGAGAAAACTCTGAGCTAACACATCATCAGCCCTTGCCTCCATGTTTCCAGAAACCCACCCAAAAGTACCTGTCCATATATAGGTACAAACCCAGTTCCTAGATGGCACATCATCATCCCTCACCAAAGATCTATAAAACCCCCTTGCCTTAGCCCGGGCACACGATTTTCCTGGCTTGGTTCCTTGGGACCAGTGAACCCACCCAAGAGTAGCATCTAATAAACTTGCCTTTGTCTACTTTTAATCTGGCCTAATCTAGCCTATATTTATTTCCTCAACAGAAAACCTATTATGTTGGGGTAGAAACCTGGTAGGAGTTGAGCCTTCAGCCTGGTGGACCAGGCCTCCTGTGCAGAGACTTTCTGCCTCTCCCCCTTTCTCCTCCCACTGCCCTTTCTTCTTTGCTGCCACAGGCTCCACCTAATGCTCAACCCCTCCCCTTTATCTACCTCCTTCCCATCCTCCTCTTCCCTCCTTGCCTTCTCTGCCTCCTGCCTCTTCTACAATCCTGCAACCCTCACCCTGGTCTCCAATTACACTCGGGCCTACTTCCCCTGAATCCACCTCATAGCCTCTCATATGCAGTCTTGACAAACCCATATTCTCCTCTGCCCACTCCAAGAAGTGGCATGAATGAAGCTGAGGGAATTGTTTAAGTTCATGTCCCTTTCTCCCTCGAGGACCTCTCTCAGATTGAAAAGTGGTTAGGCTCCTTTACTGCCAACCCATCTGCCTGTACAAAAGAGTTATTTCTGCCATCTTTCCCAGGCCTATATCTAACAGGGCATGACATTCATGTCACCCAGGCCTCCATACTCACTCCCAAGGAGCATGGACGGTTTCAGGCAGCAGCCAGGCAGAATGCAGACCAGACACACCTAGTGGAAGATATGATCCATTCCCATGGGTGACACAACACTAATGGCTACAGAACCTAATTGAAATTAGAAACTGGGTTAAAATAGCTAGCGGAGGAGGGACCTCATGGTCCACTGCCTCCTTCAGAATATGGAAATTGTCTCAAACAAAAGTTGATAACTTTGATAAGCTCTGTGAAATTACGCAGTGAGCTGACGAAAATCTGGCCATTTTTCTAAATCTATTACAAGAGTCAATGATCCAATACACCCGCCTTGACCCAGCCTCCTCAGCGGGAGCCACGATCCTCGCTACCCATTTTATTTCCCAGTCATCATCAGATATTTGGAAAAATCTTTAAAAGGCTGAGGATGGTTTATAGAGTAAAAATTGAGGCAGTGTTGTTCGGGTTGGGGGAGGTGGGTGAGTGTCTGGGGCGGTGCAAGATTAGGCAGTGTCTCCTCCATCCTGTCAGCACTGCGGCATCCTTAGACAGAACCTTTGGCTTTGCCCAACGGGGTCAAAGACCCAAGCTCCAGGGCAAAATGCCGGCGCAGTCAGGAAACTCCTTTAACTTCTATGGCCACTATTTAGTGAACCTTTATTAAAAACTTACGTCACGAAGCTCTTATCTCCCCCAAGGATGCCTAAAATCTACCAAGATCCGTGCACTATCCTGAGATGAGTGATGGTCCCTAAAATCAGCGCTTGTCCTCTCTTTTGAACTGTAGGAAGTGTGGGCAGGAACTTTGGGCAGGGACTCACCTTATTGGCAGGGATTGGGATGTTGGTAATGCTACGTGGGAAAAAGGTGAGTTCACCTGTGACCATTTGTTAGGTCTCTTCTACGTGTCACAGTGAAGGTAGACCTTTGGGGTGTGTCCATGTGCTGCAGAAGGACAGCTGGAAGCAGGGAGAGAGCTGAACCCTACTCCTGCCGAACTCAGTTCGGGAGCTAGTGGCCCCGAGGCTTCTGGGGTTTGGGTCTGCTCAGATCTCACTGTTCCCAGTCACACATCTCTGGATCCACACCCAACCTTAGCCAGCCTTATACAGAGGCACACAAGCATGCACATTGACTAGCAGCTGCCTAGGACCTGCACCCCCACTCTGCGAAGCCCACATACACCCACAGAGCCTCCCGTGGGGTCTGATGGGCACAAAGCCAGGATCCTCCAGGGATACCCAACAGATGGTTCCCAAATCCCCATACAAGTGTTGATAAAAGTGGTCTTTAACATCTTTAACTCACGACAAGAGATATCCAAATCTCCTCAACAGGTTTGACTTCAGCAGACTGCAGTGCTCCAGGCCCAATCTTTGACAGATTCCCTGAGACCAACAGCAGTCCCACAGAGGGGTCAGGGGAGACCAGCCAGACTCCATTCTGATGGGGTACAGCCAAAGACATCTCCGCCAGGGGTCTGTTTCAAATGCAGACAGGAAGGACAGTGGCCTCACAGCTGCCCCAACCCTCGACAGCCCACCAGGCCATGCCCTGTCTGTGGGTGGTCTGGCCACTGGAAGTCAGAGTGCCCTAATGTGGGCTCATCCTCTGTGCCATGCCACAGAGGTCCAACCCCACAGCCACGGCACTTCAGACCCTTCTGACCTTCGAGGTCCTTGGCCTGGTGGAAGACTGACAGTGCCCAGACTTGGGGACTCCTATTACCTTCACCAAGCCCAGGGTAGTGTTCCAGGTAGCGGTAAATCCATCACCTTTCTGGTGGACATGGAGGTTGCCTTCCTGTTTTGACCTCTAACTCGGGTCTGATAGTCTCATCACCAATTTCTGTTATGGGGATGGATGGAACCCCTTCTTTTCCACCTAAGACTGTCATTGCCTGCGACTACTGGCTGTACTACATGTACAGGGGGCTGGGAATTGGAGAGACAAAGAAAACAAGAAGGACACCAAGAAGGCAAGCTGATCAAGGTGGCAGACTTTGCTAAAGGTTCAACTGCTTATATAGGCTGAGAACAACAGGTAGAAGTGGAAAACGAAAGCATCAGAATCAGGAAAGCACAGCAAGTACCAGCTGTATGGAAAGTCCCAGGTAAAAGGCCAAACCACATCACTCAGGTGCAGGTTAAGTACTTGACAACAAACAAATCACCAAATAGCTGCTCTGTAAGGGACTGCATCATAAGACCTAGCCACTTCCTTCAATTCTTGCAGGACAATTCTTTCACTCTTTTCTTCCTGATGCCTTAGCCCAGGCACATGATTTCCCTGGCCCCACTTCTTGGGAGTGGTGAACCCACCCAGGAGCAGACTCTAATAAAACTTCCTTTATCTACTTTTAATCTGGTCTAATCTGGCCTATATTGCATAGGCAGAAGAACTATTAGACATGTCACTCCATACTGTATAGAAGAAGATGAATGTCTTAGGGTTTTATTTCTGTGAAGAGACACCATGACCATGGCAGTTCTTATAAAGGAAAACATTTAATTGGGACTGGTTTACAGTTGAGAGGATTAGTCGATTATCATTGTGGCAGGAAACATGGTGATGTACAGGCAGACATGATATTAGAGAAGGAACTGAGAGTTGTATATCTTGATATAGGCAACAGGAAATGTTGTTCTGTGCCTTCCGGTGGGGCTCAGGTCTTGTCCAATACTCTCCCAGGAAGCTAGGGCCTTCTCAGGCACCAAGCAGAGGTGTGTTTCTCCGCTGTAAGGTACTGGCTATGTCAATTTCCAGGCAGAAAAGGTTGAGACACGGGATGGGATCCATGCCACCAGATTTCCTGGAGAGGCAGGAGAAAGGATTTTCTCCACTACCAAGTGTTACAATTCTTTAAACAAGCAGGAGGATTAGAATAACCCTAACCATTCCTCTCTGTCATGCAGCAAAAGGTTACTGCTCTTTTAGCTAAGCTGCTGGTGCTGGACAGGGCAGCTAAGAGCTCCTGGACCAAGCCAACTGACTTTGGGAGTCCCAACTTGGTTCAGACAAATCTGATGGCTGTTTCAGGAACAGCCAAAACAAGAAGCTGATTCCACAGAGGAGCACTATCATGAGCAGTGCAGGGGAAACGGGAGCTTCAGAGGCTGCCAGTGGGGTGACCAGAGGCAGGGATGGAGATACAAGCCTGGCTAAGCTGCAGTGGCAGCTGGGATGGGAGCATTTTCTTAACTGAGCCTCCCTCCTCCCTAATAACTTCACCTTGTGTCAAGTTGACATAAAACCAGCCGGTACACCACCTCATACCGCACAGGGAAAGGTAATCACATATGTTACATGCTCACGTGAATGTCTCAGAATCCATTACAGGGGCCAGGCAGTCATTCTTCTCAACTCATCTTTGGTTCAGTTAGGCCCTGTCTGGGTACCACTTTTTCTGTCTTAATTTTACCTGAAGAAATATAAACATCTAGTCAGCCTAGATAGGGCATTAATGTAAGTCCAAAGAAATTTTGATACCAACTAAACGCTAGGGAAACAGTGAGTTCATCAGATTTACTTACAGGAGCATAAGTGAGGAGTTACTAATAGAAGCATGGGTGATTCAAAGATAGCTGTCAGTAGACCACTGAAAAGCCTAGCATAGATGATGATTCATGAAATCTTCATCCATGAGGCTCCCTGCATTATTTATAGGTAGCTTTCCAGCCAGAGATTGCTCCTCCTAGTAATTGTAATTTAATGATTTATCACCTTCTGCAAGAACTTTGAAATCTTGTAGCTCTGAGGGACTTCCAAAGCTTTGTAAGTTTCATGTCCTTCCTGAGCCTTGTAAGTTTTGTTGACTGCCTAAGACTTATGAGCCTCATTCATCTTCTACCAGGCAACATCTCATTTTCAGATAATAATTATATAACACATACCTAGGGAGAATCAAACAAAGGTCCACCTCAGACTCACATTTTACAAACAAAGCTCTAGGAATATTGGCATATCTTTCAGGCCCATCTTCTTTTCCAGCTTTAGAAAGGATTGCCATTTGGCAACTAATTAAGAATCCCTTTCTTTGAAGCTGCAACATTTCCTCAAATCTCTTAGAATATCAGCAAGATGGTAAAAAGGTTCATGATTTAAACTTGGCCATGATACTTAGCAGTTCAAATTTGGACAAATGATGTTCAATTTGAATCTCAGTTTCTTCATCTACAATTGTAAGGCTTTCAATCACAGCATTGTTATAATGAAAATCATATTTCTAAAATATTTGTTTCATATATATTGCAAAGTAGGAGTTCTGTAAATGTATCATTTCTTTTAGAAAGAGTAAGAAGACTCAGTGGTTATCAGTTTGTAGAAGCTTGATAAACAGAAGCCAGATGTAGTAACCTTTTCAAAGATATATGGATTGGAAGGGGTTAGAGGAGTTTTCTTAGATCCTGAAAATGTTCAGTGATTAGCCAGTTACAATTGCTGGTAGCATAGAAGTATACATACATAAAAATTTATTAAGTTGTACACTTAAGATTAATATATATATTATATCTAAATTTATATGTATATCATACTTATTTTATATGTATGTCATATCTATGTATATACAAATAATATTCAAATACAAAAAAGGTATCCAACTTGACCTGGAGACAGGTTTTTTTCTATATCATTTTTATTTATTAGAAAAGCATCTAGGCTTAGATCTGACAGGCCAACAGCTCACCACTTTGTGACTGCTGTTGTCTGTCTCTTGGATATAGCCCTATTTCAGAGTCAGCCTGGAGATGACAAGCATATGGTTAGGGTCACACTTCATCACCACTGACAGCTGGAGATGCCACTACATGCTTTTGGCAGAAAGGCTCGGAGAAAACCAGGCAGTGAACTGTGCTGCCTCCCCTTAGGCTGCAAGCCACAGCCTTGGAAACAGAAGGATTAAAAAGCCTCTCAATTTAAAGAGACAAGGGGGAGGGGAGTGTGGCCTGCACAGTTTATAAATAGACATTGCTCCAGGCTGCCTGATGATGAAGTGGTTGTTTGGTAAATTTTTCTTTTTTAAGGATGCCATTATCAGAGACCATTTCAAGCACCTGTTTTGTCTAGTGGTCTGGGTGGGTTTCATCAAATCTTGGGTTATATTTCTGCCAGTTTTAGGGGCAGGCCTTTAACATTTTGAGTCACATTTCCATGGAACACAGAGATGATGATGATGATGATGATGAAGATGTGTCCTTTGCCAAATGGATGAGCAGCTTTTGGGGTCACAGCTGGAGAGATGAGAATGAGCGAGGACTTCGGGACTACTACCAACCACGAGACACGAGCTACAGAAAGGCTTCTCTACCCTGCCCAGTGAGTTACCATAAAGTCAGGGGAGCTGGAGTGGTGTGTGTGGGGGGTTCTCTTTGAGAATATTTGAGGAGTTCTTTGGCTTAAATTGATATTTTCAAACCTTTGTCCATTCTTATATTTAAAAAAAGCCTTTTATCTGTTTGAGTTGTCCTTTAAGAGGTCTGGTTTTTAATGTTTTAAGTAATGGTTTCTTCCTTTTCAGTAACCCAAGGTATCTTGAACTACTGTTCATAGTTCCTGATAAATCAGAAATCATCCCACTGAGTGATAGTATTTGGGCCAAAGTCGAGGAATCTGTAGTTGTTCTGTGTGGGTGTTGTGTGTGTGATTTCCAGTCATCTCTTTGAAGTAGTGAAATCAGTTTACGTATATGATGGTCTTTAAGGAACTGGAGATACCACAGAGCAAACCACTGCCTTTTATAAATACAATGCACCTTTTCTTTTGGTTGCCATTGCTTTCATGGTTAGAGAAGGAACAGCCCTCAGTCCCTTCCCACAGCACCCAGAGCCAGGGAGCACAATACCAGAGGGAAGCAACTAGGAAGGGTGTGCAGCGTGGGCCAGGTGAGCACTTTCCTGCAGATGGCCAGCGCGCTCCCTTCTTCAGCTGCAGAGCTGCAGTGCCTGAAGTCTTCACAGACACAGGTCCAGAGCTATAATAATGGTATTTCTTTTTCACAAGTCACTTAGAATTCCAGCTAGTAGAGATAGCTTACCAAAGCCCCTTCTTTGCCAAGCCCAGAACCAAGGAAACTTGTGGGTAAAACAATTTAAGGTCAGTCCCAGAGTCCGAGATGCACAAGTAAGGTTTGCGAGGAAATTACTTTTAATGCCATTGGTAAACAGCTTGAGGGATGAGATGTCTCTGAGACACAAATTTTTCAAAATAATCCCCTTATTCCATGAATGCTCAATGACAAAGGGTCAGTGTGGGCACTTTCTCACTTCCATTTCCTTAGGCTAAGAATGAGGTTGGACTGAGTGCCCTCTGTGAGACCCAGATCCAATTTTCCATTTTTCTGTTTAAAAAAAAAAAAACATGCCTGCATAGTGTGCTCTCGTTTAATCTCAACACAATTAAATGTTCCTGATCTAATGAGATTTTCAGAATCTGTCAGCCAGGAGTACAATTAGCTTGAAACTTCCAGGTATGAGAACCAGGCGAATGTAATGATGGGAAATTTGTGATTTACTATTTATTGCAATGGCTTCCTAGTGTCACAAGGAATGTGAAAATCAAGGAAGCAACCTGCTTCAGAAGATAAAGTTTCCCAAATAAGCTGCAGTTTATTATACTTTTAAACGTATATAATCACTCTGTTTAGAAAATCCGTGTTTAGCTTGCAGTATTTTTCTTACCTTGAACTGTCAGGGAACCACAGATTTATTGTGAAAAACTTTTCTCATTGGTAGACACATAGTGTATTTCCTGCCTATCTCTAATTTGACCATTTTCTTAGTTTAACCTGGCTAGAGTCTCCAAGTAAATAATCCATTTTATAATTAACAGAGCAACATGATTGTATTTACTTTAAGAGACAAATGTGGAATAAAGTTTAAAATCTGGATGACAGAGAAGAGGATGTAGGAACAGAACACAAATTGGAGGACACGGAGGTACGATGGCCATAGTCATAGGAAACATGCACTCCAATTCTCCTTTGTTTAAGTCAATAGTGCTACATGTTTATAATTCAAATCTGAGTTTCATTATCAAAATGGGCCAGAATTTCCCTTATTTTGGAGCAATATTGTTTTCAGTTTTCTTTTAAAATCAGTTCTTGGAGAATTTCACACAACATGTTTTGGTCATATCTGACTTTCTTCTCGTAACTCCTTCTGGATCTGCCCACACTTCCCTTCCCACCCAACTTTGTGCCACTTTTCCTCCATTGAGACCACGTTGCAATTTGTGCCGCTCAGATATTTGTGGATGAGTGTCAGCCTCTCGGAGGCCACAATTTTAGAGAGAACTAACCTTTCCTCCTCCATTAACTAAGAACTGACAATAGCTATTTGTCTAGGGGTAGAACATTATGCCCAGTTCCCCTTTTTGTGTGCTGGGATTTACTTTAGCTTGAGCCTCCATGGGTTTCCATGTGCTGCCATAACCACTGTGTTAACATGTGCTGTTTCCCTACTGTGACCAGAGGACAGTTTCCTTGTAGTCATCCACCACCTGAAGCCCTTATGTTATTTCTACCCCCTCCTTCACAATGACCCCTGAGCTTTTGAAGAAGGAGGCATGGTGTGTATGTTCCATTTAGGGCTGGACATTCTGAAGTCAATTGTTTTCTGCATCTTGGCTGGTTGTTCTGTGTTGACGATCATCTTCCACCATGAGAAGCTTCTCTAATAAAGGTTGAGAGATGCATTAATATATGGGTATAATGATAGGAGGTAGAGCTAATAGTAGTAGGTTCTCTTCTAGGATCTATGGTCAGTCTAGCAATAGGTCCCTGTCCTAATAATGCTACCAGGTATTGAAATAATTAATTAAATTATTTAAGAGTATTTATATTATTATTAATTGGTTCAGTGGCTGTTAATCTTTAAGCAGACATTTTAAATGAATACACACACACCATGTGGATTTTAACAAGCCTTGGCCTGAATTGTGCAATCCTGGCCCATCTAAGCTAGCTCTTAAATCTATTACCCAAATATGACCCCATGTATACATACGTCGCCTTGGGTATATATACGTCCCCTTGGACCACCATTCTCCACACTAGCTGATGTTCCTGGCCATGTGGAACGAGGTTCCTTTTTCTAACCCATGGTGTGTGCCTCCTTCCTGGTGCTCCTGGCTGGAATCTTTAATCTTCTGTCTAAAGTACAGGCTTCCTGTTCTAATCTCAGGAAGTCCCACCTTTCTCTGTCTTTGCCCAATCTCAGGCCTCAGCATTTATTTTAACCAATCAGAGTCAATGTAAGTAACAGACAGCAAGCAGGACCAAATAATTAACATTTAGGATGCTTAACACTACCCCAACAACCAGGTATGAGTTTCATCATGTTGAGTGGGTCTTAAATGCAATCAGAAAGTGACTTGTCACCCTATGACATTCATTTGACTATTGTACTAGTGGACATGTCTTGCAAGTCAGTTATTACTGCAGCTCACAGTGTCCAAACCTGGGTAAGATTCGTGATTATTTTTCTTCTTCAGTAGCATGCTTTCCAGCACTGTGAGAACTAGCCAGTAGGGATCTGTGGCTTCCAGGTAAGTACCAGCATGATAGCTCCACATTTTATACCTCAAGTCCATGCTGTCTTCAGTAATAGGCCTTACTGTCAAGTTCTGGACAATGTTGGTTTTCGGTTTTTGTCCTTTGTTTTAATCTCAATGAAAATGATTAATAAGGAAATGCAATTACCTCATTCTCATCTTTTTTCTTCTTTTCCACTGCTTTCATTGAAGCCTCTCCCCTTTCTAAATTTAAATAATCTAGATTTACTATTAGTAAGTGAATAGGAAGAGATTTATCCTTCTTGCCTGTTTTGAATATTCATTCTTTATCAATCTTTTGACTTAACAAATAATAGAATATTACTATACATGGAGATTATGAAGTAAAAATAGGTACAAATGATCCATAATACTTGTGGAACTTTTAGTCTAATAGAAAGTATAAACTGGCAGAAAGGTGAGATATAACCATGGGTGAGGGTCAATCCTTCTCATAGGAGATGAATTTTTGTTCAGATTCAACCTGTCATTGCTGATTTAAAGACTTGGAGAAATCTGGCTTTAACCTATTATCTAAGGTGTGGGAGAATGGTAAGATGAAGCCTATTATTAAGCACTCTGCCTTTTCTTTTCATCATCACATGGGTGCAAAACAGAAGTACACTGGTTTCCATGTCAACCACTTATTCTGCTCATGGTATCACTGTATTTCTAGTAGCTTAGTGGATTCAGATGTGTCCACACCTGAATTCGTTTAGAAGATGTGTCCACTCATCTTCACAGCTTCCTACAATTCTCGTAACCCTGTTCTACCTCATCTGAGCCCCACGCCAGGGGTCTTGTAGCACATGAAGCATCATTTGGAGAAAAGGCTGAGTGCCCTGATGTCTGAAGAATCTTAAGCTCCTTCATGCTGCAGGGTAGACCCTGTGTATGACTATCCTTGTAAAGTCATTTGAGGGGGGACAAAGGTTTCTACCCATCTGCATTCAGCATGTTCCTTTTTTCTTTCTTCGGATCACGTTTCTCTATTTATATACTTTTTGACATATTTTCAAACCAAATTAGTAAATTTTCAATTTTAAGCTTCATCTATGATGATCCTAACGGTGGTTGCATAGCCAGTACTGCAGTGGTTCTTCTGTAGCTGTTCGCTAAAGGGGCAAACTGGAACTGGACCCAAAAGGTATCTCTCAAAAAGGTGGAATGAAAAGCTACTGCAATATTTTATGATTGGCAGTGAATGGCTTCTCATATTTTACATTATGTTTTTATTCAGTTTTAACATGTAACCATTCAGTAATTCAATGGAGTGAAGGACTATAAAGAAGCTTTCAGAATAGGGTCTTTCCTCTCTGGAATGCTACAGTGAGGGAGGTACTACACATGAAAGAGGATGACAGGTTTGGCAGAAGCTCTTGGTGATGCCCTCTGCTTTCACTGGCAGCATGGCTCTGAATAAGGTACTTAATGTCTTTGCTTGGATTCCTGTAAATGGGACTGGTGGTGGTAGTACATCCCTCACAACAATGCCATGATGTCTCAGTGAGTAACGTACATAAATGCTCAATACAGCAGCAAGTACCAAATAAATATCTACTATTATTAGAGATGATAAAATATTGCTGAAGTCCAGGCAGCCACTGGTATGTCATTTTTTAGTTTTGGAAGCTGCAGGCCCTGCACTTCCTATATAATCAGATATATTTATCCCTCTCAGGTCTCTGAGGTGGTTGAAGAATAGATAGCTAGAGTCTCATAGTTAAATTTTGAGTTGTTTAGGAATCAAGAGGGTGTTCTGGATCTAAGAAGATATTTTTAAAATTATGAGGCAAGTTAGTATGAAAGCTGAGTTAGATATAGAACTTTAAACTCATGGAGATGGTTAGATAGTAGAATGTTAAAGTCAGGTGCCAAATACATATGGACTGGACATTGGGAATGTATGCTAAGCCATATAACTCTTATAATCGTGGCCTATTTACTTCTGTTGTTTTGTATTGTATTTATAGTTATAAGAAAAAGAACCATTATTTGGACTGAAAGGGAGAGCAGTTGGGGGGAAAAATAAATACCTTAAACTAAAAAAAAAAAAAAAAAAAAAAA
>CAJQZJ010032464.1:6758131-6876781 GCA_907164525.1 Lophiomys imhausi
GGTGGGGCTGAGGGGGAGGAGGGTGGAAGGGTGGGACTGGAGGGGGGAGTAGGGAGGGGATTGTGATTGAGATGTAACTTGAAGAAATAAAAAATAAATTATTAAAAAAAAAAGAAAAAAAACATTGCTGAAGAAAGCTGCTCGAATACTTAAAGAAAAAGAAAGAAGACAGCTCCACCTCACCCAGCAAACGTTAGATGGTTTAGGCTGCATTCCCATTGCCAAGTTGTGCCATAGCCCTGCTGAAATCCCAATACGTATTCACACCCCAGTCCCCCTTCCCATCTTAGGCCCTCTTTGCTTCCTAGCCCACCAGCAGGCTCCCTTTGTGGCAGTGTCTCTACCTAAGTGTGGGGCTCATTCTCAGGTACAAAACAATCTGTGTTCCCCACTGAGCCTCTTCGGATAAACCATCACACATTTGCAGAAGTCTCCCTTACTCCCCCATCCAGGTCCCCAGAATCATGTCAATATAAATAGTTGACCTTATTCTTGCTTCATATAGTCATATTTGTACCTTGTTCTTTCCCTTGCAAGTTCTGTCCTGAGAATGGAGCTGAGGACAATTATGAATGTCACCTAACACAAAAGTATAAACTTACCTGAAACACAGAGGCATTTGTTTTCCAATTTTTTTTGTTTTGGTAACTTTGTCATGAGATCCCAAGCATGAACATTGAAGATGATGTTGCATTACAATGTCAAATTTTATGGCATTCAGCTAGAATAGATTCATATGCCCTGTGTGCAATGTCTGTCTCTTAAGCAAACTCTGATAGAATATGTGAGTACTGAGCCTATCTGCTATTCACCTTCCCACACCACCAAGTACTATGTCTGACCCTCAGCAGACAGACTAACAGAGTTACCTCAGGGATTTCAGCAGCTTTAAAACTATAACTGATTTTTTTTTCTGATTGAGAATGTCTTAGTTAGGATTTCCATTACTGTGAAGAGACACCATGATCATGGCAACTCTTATAAAAGAAAACATTTAGTTGGGGCTGGCTTACAGTTTTAAAGGTTTAGCCCATTGTCATCATGGTGGGGAGCATGGCAGCATGGCAGACATGATGCAGGAGAAGGAGTTGAGAGTTCTACGTCTTGATCCACAGGCAGCAAGGAGGAGACTGTGTGACACACTCAGCGGAGCTTGAGTATTAGAGACCTCAAAGCTGGACTCCACAGTGACACACTTCCTCCAAGGCCACACCTACTCCAACAGGACCACACCTCCTAATTGTGCCACTCCCTATGGGCCAACCATTCAAACATATGAGTCTGTGGGGGCCACACCTAATCACACCACCACAGAGAATAAGATTCCAGAGAGGTGAGTTGTTAATCCTGCAGACTGGGCAGCTTAGGCAACAAAAATTCTTGTCCTTGGGGTTCCGGAGCTAGGAAGGCTCTGATTTGAATGTAGTAGTGCATCTTTACTGGGTCTTTACATGGCTTCTGTACAGAGGAAGTTCCTGAGATCTTTCATGCACTCAAATTTCTTACTCTTCTAAGATACCAGTGAAATCAGATCTGTAGGGACCTCAAGGTTGGCTCAAGACACCCCCAAGTTTCATCACAAAGGAGATTTATTTGCCTTGGAGGGTCAAGGGACAAGAGGGTAAGAGACAAAGACAGGAGACAGAGGAGAAAGGGAAAAGGAACAAGGGAGATGGGGAAGAGGTATCTGTCAGAGGGTGGGAGGGTGGGCAAAGGATTGTCTCTGGATAGAGAGGAGACAATCATGGCCTATAGGCAAATGGCAGTTCATAAAGGGAAAAAAGGAAAACCCATGTTAGGATGAGTTGGTTAATGTTGATTGGGCATGTTACTTAAGGTGGCTGAAGAGGAAGGATTGGTTGTTGGGCTTCAAAACTTTGTTAGCTGGACTTTGGTAGTCAGCCTCAGGAGGAACAAATGGCCAAATAAGGGAATAGACTTTGGTGGCTAGCTTTAGGAATGTCATCTCATGATTGTTAGCAAGGCAGAGGGAATGCAGGAGAAGGGTAAGGCCTGTTAGAGCCATGTTTGCAATGCTGGGGCTGGCTAGTGTTTTCAGGATCATTCCTTCTAAAATCCTCTTTCAGTAAATTGCTTCTGTGAAGGCCCTACTGCCAAATACACTCACATGCTGAGTTGCTGGGAGCTTCAACAGATGAACTTTGGAGCAACACAACTCACGTTGTAACAATGCCCAATGGCTAGATCTAAGCAGGGCATATTTTAAGCTTGTTGACACATATATTCCAAGGCTTTCAAGGAATGCTCTATACATTCATAGTCTTATGTACAAGATGCTGGTTCCCATATTCTCACCAGCATTGGTATTATTTAAATATCTTCTTAAAGACAAACCTGAGAGATACAATTGTTATTTTATATAATCTTTGACCATTGTATAAAATCTTGTGAATAACATAAACATTTCTGCCATTAGGTATTTCTTTTATTTTAGAAGTTATTATTTTTTATTTTTGAGATTATAATTATACCTTCCCTTTCTTCCTTCCAAAACCTCCCACATACCCTATCTTGTTTTCTTTCACATTCATGGCCTCTTTTTCATTAATTGCTCATATATATATGTATATATATATATTCCTAATATAATATATAAATATATATAAATACATCCATATACATATATTCCTAAACACTTAAGTATAACTTGCCAACTTTCTCAGTCTTTACAATGCTACTTGTACGTATATTTACAGCCATTTGGTATTGGATAATGAATTGATGAGCTCATCCCTAGAAAAGACCATTGCTCCTGTTCTCAGCATTCTTTAGTTGCCCGCAGTTCTTTGGGTAGGTTGAGGCCTCCTGAGCTCCTCCCCACCCCATCCACATTAGCATGTCTGTTGGTGTTGTCCTTGTGCAGGTCATGTTTAGGCAGCTGTATTGTTGCCACTTTATAGGTGTAGCTTCTGGCTTTCTTAGGAGACACGAGATTACAGCAAACTCCCTGGTCCTCGGGTGCTCTCATTTTTGTAACCACCCATCTGTTCAGTATACATCTAACCCACGGTATGAACAAGTTAAGGGGCCTGGTCTTATAACATAGCCATTGATGTGATAGAGCAAATGATCCAAGGAGAAGAGACACACTGAGCACAGTCAGCAAGATCACTAGTTAGAGTTGGATATTATCACAAAGGAGAGCTGGGAGATCCTAAGCAGCATGCACTAGAGACCTGACCCGATCATGGTGGCTGAGAAAAGCTTTATGTTTCTTCTGAGAGTAAAAACAATTACCCAAGTCAGAGCTGAAACAAGAGGTGAGAAACAAACAACAACACAATAAAAAATTACACTTGGCAATGAGTAAACTAATTACAGTTTGGAATCCACACTCTGGCAAGCCTCAGGTAATGAGGGAAAGGATCAGTAAAACTTTTATTAGCACAAAGGGAGGGATTCACATGGCCTGGTTATATACAAAGGTTTTTATTCTTGAAGACACAAAGGAGGAGTCACCATCTACTTGATGGAAGTGCCATTGTTAAAAACCGTCTCCTCAGACTCATTTCAACTGTGAAGAAGTATAAACTCATTTACACAAATATGGGTTTGTGTTAGAGCAGTGAAAGCCATCCTTTATACACAAGACTTTCAGGTGGTTTTTCCACGTTTGGTTGTTTTGTGAGGAAACAATCTGTCAGTCAGAGTATGAGCATATCTCTCTTCTGCTTTGCTTGCTGAGTTTTGTCTAGGTTTGGCATGATAAAGGATTTCTTTATGTCAATTATTCTATTTTATTTTATTGAGTTGGGGCTTCACTTTGTAACCTTGGCTGGCCTAGAACTCACAGAGACCCACATGCCTGTGCCTCCCGAGTGCTAGTATTAAAGGTGGGAGCCACCACACTCTGCTTTTAGAAGTGATTTTCACAGTGGAGAGTGGCATGGCGGTTGAGATCACTGTAGGGAAGATTCCCTCCATGTCCTGGGCAAGAGAGGAGAGCTGTAGCACTCACTACAGACCATGGAGGCCTGAACCCACCCGCAAGTTGAATGTTTTCTCAGTTCATGTTACCCAGCAGATCTCGGCTCTCCTCGTGCTTCCTCCAAGCAGCCTGTCTGCCTTCAATTATTCTTTCTTATGTTCGATCTATTGCTCCTTTGGCGCCTTTCATCATGTTTTAAGTTTTTCTTAATGCATTATTTATCCCAAAGATTTTTGGTTTTATTTTTAAAAACTGCCTCCATGTTTCCGTGGGATTTCTTTGTTAGAGTGTTAATTCATTTCTCTGTGTTTTTTGAAGCTCATTGGGTTTCCTGAAACAAACTGCTTTGAGGTTTCCACTAAGAATTCCTACATAGTCTAATGTAGTCTTTCTGGCACCATAGTTTGAATGCTAAGTGAGATCATGGATGTCTGATAGTTTCTATGGTGTGCAATGCTGTCTGCACAATGAAGGTTAAAGTGTTTATTTACCTGTGTCATCTAGTTTTATCTGTGCCTGCTTATTTTCTTAAACCTAGAGTTACTTCTGCTATTTTATCACTAGATGGCACTAGTAAATTATTTAAAGCCTCACTGATGGTGTGTTATTACATTTCAACACTAGAGGGAAATCCAAGTTCAGTTTGTTCCAAACCCTGAATTGGTATGCAGCATAGCATGAATCAAGCGGTACTTTTAATAGGTGCTCTGTTCCCATAACCTCTCTCTTGCCTGGGGTAGATCTGAAGAGCTTGTCCCTGGCCTGTAGTGAGAATGTGGGAAGCCCAGTTCCTTGAAAATATACCTTGGAAGGACCAGCCTCACTCAGGCTCTCGAGCTACGCCTGGACACTTGCCTCCCTTACAGTCCCTAAGTGGAAAGCTTTCTCTCTGTGTTATGCTGTTTGGACTTTTGGAAGAACCGGAATAAGCGGTTGGGTGACCACCAATACCAAAGCGTTGACTCACCCCCTCAACACAAGCTCAAAGCCTATTGAGACAGTGCAGCCCCCATGCAAGACAAAGAAAGGGTCACTCTGCTATATACTGCTGGTTGCTGAGGTAGACTTATGGCTCCAGACTGCTGTAACCAGCTACAGGTGGTGATAGTTGGGTGATCTCTCTCTCTCTCTCTCTCTCTCTCTCTCTCTCTCTCTCTCTAGCATTGGGAATGTTGCAAAGGTTCTGATTGTGGCATTGGCCTTGTTGTGGGGCCACTAGACTTCCTCTGAGTTCTAAAGAAGTTCGGTCTTCACACCATTCATACCCCCTGGAGAATATATTCTTGCTCCCTGTTGTGCTGTCTGAAGTTATGGGTAATTTTGTTGATATGGTTCCTTGACTTTCCAGACTGATAATAAGCTGGGTAGCTTAGTCTGTTTCATACAGCCACAAAGATCTGAAGTCTCGGGATCTATACAGGACTATCCCATGCCTGTTGACAATATAAGATGAAACACAGATATGTCCTGTCTGTGTACAGATATCCACCAGATGCTAGGGGATGCACAGAGTCTTAATCTGTAAGGTTGAACCTAAATCTAGAACCTTGGTTTATGTCTGGTGTGAGCTCCACTGTAGCAAGCCCTGGCCCGAGCTACAAGGTTAAGGAAGGGGTGGTGCTGTCTTTGCTGCCTGTCTAGCATGGTTCCAGAGGTTTAATCTGTGGGCACTGTCCAGGGTACAGGGGATGTCGGACTCCTGGCATTGGATTTCATTGTAGTAGGTCTGATACTGGTGAGCCTAACGCCTTTGCTGTGGTTCCAGCTTCTCCCCTCCGCGGGCTGCGCATGGCTTAGAGATGGAAGAGGAAGGGTGCAGGCAACTCTTCTTGTCTTCTTCAAGGGATCTTCCCTCTTACCTTCTGAAACCAGGCACTAATGTACTCTCCTGGCTCCCTTAGCACCTCCAGTTTGCTGCATGAATATTTTTCAAACTGATGAATCTGCTGGGAACAGATTGCTACTGGTTCCATCGTTCTGCTCCCTGTCAGCAGTCTACAGAATGCAGTGAGTGTTCTGATGGGCTGAGATCGGATTTAAAGACACAGAGAGAATGAAAATGCAGAAACAAAGGGAAAAAAATCAGCTAGATCATTTTCAAGTTTCTTTACTTAAGAGGCAGGAGAATGTGACCACATACTAGGGAAAAGACTTATTGATTAATGTGACTTTATTAGGTCTCTATCTTTGCATAAGAATCAAACCAGGGCTTACTTCATCAGCATGCCCATTGAAACTAGACTGCTTGGGAAATTCAGCTGTCTCATTTCTCCAGGGTAGAGGAATTTTAGTCCAGCAGCATGGCTGCTTTGGCAAGAGATCACATCCAAAGACCTCGATCTGTGTGATTGATCCAGCTAGAATACAGACACACCATTAGTACACACAATGTATGCACACCTTTAATTTCAGACAATGATGTCTAATTGAGGGGTAGACAGAGTGATGAATCAGAGATTTGACAGACTGAATCAGAGATAGGATACACCCAACCTTCACAAGAACAGATAGGAAAGAGGAGGGCAGAGAGAGAGAAAGAGACCAGCAAGACAGTACAGTAGAGAGTTCAGTAGAGTTTGAGAGTACAGTACAGTTCAGTGCAGTTCAGTTGAGTGCAGCTGAGTACGTGAAGTACAGTTCATGGAGTTCAGAGGGAGTTTTTCCAAGCAGAGCAATTCAATGAGAAACAGAGAGAAGCCAATTTGAATCAGTCATCATGGAGAGGAGTTTGGGCCAGAACAGCTGAGTTAAACCAGCCAGCCAGAGTTCAGCAAGAACTAGAAAGGATGAGCTTATTCAGCAGTAAGTCTCAGAGGCTGAAAACATTCTAGATCTATGTTAGCAGATGGAGGCAGGAAGCTGAAGCCTTCAAGGTCTGCGCCTCTAGGAGATTAGATTATATGCAGGCTAGAAGCTTCCAGGTCTAGGCCTAGGGATAGTTAGATAGAAACATTCTGGGCTCAGCCCAAGCCATGCATTCATAAAGCTTGGGTACAGCTCTCAGCTCACCCCTATATCTGAAAAATAAATATTTAGACTGCTGGTTTCTTAGTTCAACAACTTGGAGATTTAGCATGGGTGACTCCATTTTTATTTTAGCCTGGTCTGTGGGAGCCAATGAGGAGGCCTGGTCCAAAACAACAACGGCCTTCCACGCTTTTATAGAGCAGCATGTGTGTGTGCGTGTGCGTGTGTGTGTTTGTCTGTGTGTATGAGTTTGTGTGTAAGTGTGTGTGTCTGTGTGTCTGTGTGTCTGTGTGTGTGAGTGTGTGTGTCTGTGTGAGTGTGTGTATGTCTGTGTGTCTGTGTGTGTGTGCATGTGTGTGTCTGTGTCTGTATGTGTCTGTGTGTGTATGTGTGTGAGTCTCTGTGTGTGTGAGTGTGTGTGTGTCTCTGTATGTGTGACTGTGTGTGTGTGGTGTGTGTGTATATCTGTGTGTGAGTGTGTGTGTCTATGTGTTTGAGTGTGTGTCTGTGTGTGGTGTGTGTGTCTGTGTGTGTGAG
Source organism: Lophiomys imhausi (assembly GCA_907164525.1). Lineage (NCBI taxonomy): Eukaryota > Metazoa > Chordata > Mammalia > Rodentia > Muridae > Lophiomys > Lophiomys imhausi. The sequence goes on from CAJQZJ010032464.1 coordinate 6,765,585, forward strand.
TGTGTGTGTATGTGTGTCTGTTTGTGTGTGTGCATGTGTGTATCTGTGTGTGTGTCTGTTTGTGTGTGGTGTATGTGTCTCTGTGTGTGTGTATGTGTGTCTGTTTGTGTGTGTGTGACTGTGTGTGTGGTGTGTGTGTGTCTGTGTGTGTGGTATGTGTGTCTCTGTGTGTGAGTGTGTGTGTATGTGTGTCTGTGTGTGTGTGTCTGTGTGTGTGTGAGTGTGTGTGTATGTGTGTCTGTGTGTGTGTGTCTGTGTGTGTGTGAGTGTGTGTGTATGTGTGTCTGTTTGTGTGTGTGTGTGTCTGTGTGTGTGTGAGTGTGTGTGTCTGTGAGTTTGAGAGTCTATAGAACACCATGGGGAGTTGAGGAGTCAGCTCAGGGGACAGGTCAGGGTTAATGGTGTCAATTAAGATTGTATCTAGAAATTGACATGGAGACATATGTAGACAGACAGCAAAGAATGAAAAGGAAAAGGAAGGAACTAATCTAGAACCTCGGGGACCTTCCACACTAATGGGCTGAAGGACAGACAGATCAAAGGAAGCCAAAGATGCCCAGTGGTGGGAGGGAGGAAAGAGGATGTTTCCAGAAGGGCCCCATGGGAAAAAAAAGTAGAATATGACTCAGGGACTGAGACAGACTAAACAGTGTGCAGAATTTGGCAACATGGAGGTAAATGTCCTCAGTACAAAGTCTGCACAGCAGTGGGCTGGAGTGTGAGAATAACTGAGGGAGCATGTGGTTCTTCCAGGAAGTCTGGCTTCTCTGACCTCTGCCCGATGCTTATTTTCCAATTGTGACTTCAGCTTTGATGTCTTCATGTTATATGGTCTCCATGTCTGGAAGCCTTTGCGGTATGATTGTGTATCTTCTCAATATTTGTTAGGCATTAATAATGTGTAGGTTTTTAAAGATTATGTTGCTTTTGATGTATATTAGTGATTTTTACGTACAGGTTAAATTTATTGTTCCTCATAATTCCTCCATTATTTTTCTATAAGAAAGTCCCTGAATATTCATCTTTCCATTCTTTCTGAAACATTTGTAGTGTCACTAAACTTTTTAAAGGATTTAGAAACTTATTCTGGCAATTTTACCCAAGGCTTGGAGGCCTTTACTATCCTGTTGGTAGAGTAGCAGGCAATGACAAGACAGTAGTGTGGAGGTACTCTGCATTGTATTTTAACCACAGACACTGCTATCTCATGGCAGGAGGAAGATCTTACTGACAAAGAAGATCAAACTTTCATAAGACATATGACTATTTTGTTGTTATTTTACATATACTCTGTCTCTGTGTTAGTGTACACACCGTTTATGAGGTAAACTTAAAAAAATATCTATATTTCTAGTTTCCTGCACTTCCCAGTGTTACGTCACCTGACTGCCACCCTAGACGGCACTCTCATGAGGACCAGGGATCTCAAAGTCATCTTCCTGTGCAGTATCACAGAAAACGCTCAGTGGATGGGCCATTCAAAGATCCAGTGGAATCGCGAAGAAGAGCTCATTCCAAAATGCAGGAATTTTCAGAATCCTTTGAGCAACACCTCCGCCTTCCAGCCAAGCATTCTCCCTCTGCGGTATGTGGCAGACAGAAGTGTTGTTATTTAGGCCACGGGGCAGGAAGACCAAAGCTTTTGTCTTCTTCTTCAGGTTTGAGGAGGCCAAGTCATAGCTTCTTCATTCATAGCTTATGAATGAGTATTTTTATGATAACCTAATATTGAATATCTATTTTCATATCAGCTCTAAATATTGTAAAATATTAATGCAAAATTAAAAATTTACAATGGATATCTTTAAATTTTTTTCTTACTGAATAATCCACATAGTAGTCTTAAAATAGCTACATTAAATAGTGGTATTTGTCAATAAATAATTTTATTAGAATTTATCAGTAAATGTATACACATGCACATGCAAAGAGAGAAGGGGAGGGAGGGAGAGAGGAAGAAAGAAAGGAAGGGAGGGAGGAAGGGAGAGAGGAAGGGAGAGAGATTCTAAACCATTGGTTCTAGCAAAGATGATCAAGTCTCTTTAACAAAATGTCCTATTTCTTGATAACATACATACATGTTTCCATGTAATCTATCTCTAGGTTACTTTTAATTTCTAACACAATGTACAAGCTATGAATGTAATTGTTACAATGTATCATGTAGGAAATACAAACAAGGAAAAACTACATTTTCACTACAGAAAATTTTCCCTGAATATTTTTGATAATTCATTGGTTGAATTCATAGGTGTAGAGCTTAGGGTTAGGAAAGGTCACCTGTGGTATCTTCTATTTAAAGAAAAAATTGTGCTAACATGTAAATTTAATATTTTTATAAATCTGAGCATGAAAAGAGTCAAAAACACTATTTGTGGCCTGTTCTTCACCAACAATGTTAGATTATAATGAATTACTTTCTTCATTCCCTTTCCCTCCCCCCTTCCCCTCCCCTCCTTTTCCCTGCCCTTCCCTTGCCCTTCCCTGTCCTTCCCCTCCTCCTCTCCTCTCCTCTCCCATCTCTCCTCTGCCCCTTTTCTCCCCCTTCTCCTCCCCCCACCCTTTTCCTCCTCCTCCCTCCCCTTCCTTCTCATCCTTCTGTTCCTTTTCTTTCTGTTTGTCCAACCCCCCTTTCTTTTTATTTTTGAGATAGGGTCTTTCTGTGAAGATCCAGCTATCCTGGAATTCGTTACATAGCCCAGACTAGACTCCAACATTTGATTCTCCTACCCCAGCCTCCTAACTACTGGAATTTTAGGCATATGCCAACATGTCTGGCTAAATTCTTCTATTTTGATTTCCAAATAAAATAAAAAATATATAGTTTTGATAGTTTTTCCAACTTCTTTATTGAGATATTGTGCACCACCCTAAAATCCATTCAGGTTAAGGATGTACCCAATGGTTATGATGTATCCAAAAAACTGTGCTGCCATCAGCCAGTATTAGTCTCATTATGCTTTAGGTTTATTTTTAAAGTAATTTTATTGTTTGAGGTTTTCATACATGCATTGAATGTGTTTTGAGCAAATCTATCCCCTATTTACACACTTTCAATTCCTTCTCTATTCCACAACCACTTGTTCCTTTCAGTTTTCTGTGCTCTCTTTCTCTCTATCCTAAAAAAAGCAAACAAAACAAACAAACAAACAAAAAAAAACCTCAGAGTCTATTTAGTGTTGCCTGCCTGTGTGTGCATATGTGTGTGTGTGTGTGTGTGTGTGTGTGTGTGTGTGTGTGTAGACCATCTACTGTTGGAGCATCAGCAGCAGTTCCTTCAAGGACCATATGCCTGAAGAAAACTGCCTCTTCCTTCTCCAGTAACCATCAGTTGTCAGTAGCTCATCACCTGGGGTGGGGCTTTATGAATCCCTTCCCCATCCATTGGCTGACTTGATCTTGGACTAGCAGTTAGTCTCTGTGAGTTCATGATCAATGAGTGCTTTTCAGATAATCTAATCTCAGTAGGAGGAAAGCTAATCTGGAGAAAATCATCACTGTACTTTCTCTTTTTATATTGCTCTGGCAAGTACGAGAGACCTTCATGACTGCTAAATATACATTTTCACTACATGATTGTAAGTGATTGATCTAATGAAAAACATTTGTTTGAACTTTCCCAGTGCTGGTCTGATTTTCAATTCTCTCTCTCTCTCTCTCTCTCTCTTTTAATCTCAGCTTGTTATTTGTCTCCCCTCCTGACCTTAATGAAGGAGCCATGTTGGACAGAAATACAGCAAATTTGTTTATGCTGTTGAGTAGCCAAGATGAGCACCACTTGAACCAGAGACCTCCAGAGCTCTGCACCAGTGCAGCAGAGGCGGTCACATGACTGCCGCTCATCACAGCCTATGTTCCACAGGCTCTCCACTCTTTTTAATTTTCTAGTTCAAATAAGGGGAAGGTGGATTCTCCTGCTTGTTATATAAATACATAAATATACATAGATATGGCAGTTATCAATGTCATTGTTTTGTTCCAAAAATGCCTCTAAAAGGCACTACCTGGACAACAAAATTAAAGAACCCTCCCCCAAATTTCCCTATCATATAATCCTATTGGAGTTTTCATTGCACCACCAGCCATTTTTTTAAACTTGCCTTTAGGCTTATGTATTGATGCTTTGTTTCACTATACATATTGGAGTGTCTAGAAGGTAGAATCTATTTACTGCTGTATATTCTGATTGTGATCCTAGAACTACAGTGTATGTTCAATAAGTCAGTGAAGTACTGTAAATGGTCCCACCACTTTAACCCAGCCACTCTACTGGAGAATGATGATTTGGTTGGATGTTCTTCCTAAACATGGCATTGTTCATGTAGCTCTTACATCAAAATATAGTAAGAACTCTTTTCTTTATGATTAAAACCTTTATTGATATGTTAAATTGGGTTGATGTTAATTTACATGCTAGTAAAAGCAAGACAAGGACATCTGCTACAAAATCAGAGCTTTCTTCTTGTCCAGTTGTTGGGACAAAGGTGGGACGTGGTCAGCTGCTGCTTGTGCATTTTACCTTTTTCTGATGCTCTTCCAGGGACCAAGAGGGAGGAAGGAGAGAAACGAAAGACATCACCTAGAGTCTGACATGAGATCCTACAAGAAAGTGGAGGACAGAAAGAACTCAACGAAGGAAGCACATGGAGATGCACCCGTGGCTCCTCTGATTGAAAAGCAGCCTGAATAATGCTTTGTTCTGACATCGATGTGACAGATGTCACTGGTTGTTCTGAGACCCAGTTCTTCCTGCAGAATGGCAGCTGGAAAGGGTGTCTGCAGATGTTAAGACTGAAGTGGACAGTTGGAAGGGCTGCTCCTCACAATGACTTGTGTTACATTCCAGCTGCCTCTGGCTTCTTTCTTGTGTGTGCAGTCTACTTTTTATGTCCTTCCATGATAAGAAAAAAAAATAAAGGCATTTAGATAGAATAAAAGGATTCCTGAAATTATAAAATGTAGTTTCTAATGAGCCACCTATATAAATCACCAATGGAAAATATCAGCTTCCCAGATCGTCCTAAATGAAAGTCATTGTTGTCTTTACATTTAGTTCATTATTTCAGCGAGTTAAGCTTGTGTAATAGTCATTACTTAATGAAAATTGGTAATTAATATGCAAAGCATATTGTAACACAATATGCTAATATGTGTTACAACATTAAGGGTAATGCAATTTTTACTATGCTGAAGTGAGACCTTGTATTGGGGCTCACTGAAAATCAGATCTACCTGGCACAAACAACTTTGGTTTTAGAGTTTAATAGGTGTCAGCTCTTCACGGTGGACAGGGCATGATGCAGCAGAGAAGTACATATCATGGTGGTCAGGAAGCCAGTAAGACAGGAGTGCAAAAGGCAGAAAATGGCCTTCAAAGATCTACTTTTAATGACTTGCTTTCTTCAACCATGGCCGTGACCAGCTGGGGACAAAGTTTATATCTCCAACATGAGCTTGTGGGAGATAATTCATCTTCAAATCTTGTGCAGAAATGCCCAAGAGGAGACTTACCAGGGGAGTTGGCACACATAATTATGGAGACATGGATGTCTCATGAGAGGCTGTCTGCAAGTTAAAGAACCAGATACTATGGCCAGGCTAAGTTCAAAGCTCTTAGGACCAGGAATACTGCTGGTAAATTTTCACTGTCTGAGGGGATGACCTTTTGGAACTTACCTAGAAGATACTTAACTCTCGTTCGTGCTTATGCGTGCGTGTGTGCTTGTGTGTGTGTGTGTGTGTGTGTGTGTGTGTGTGTGTGTGTGTGTCCCTCAAATGCCTCACAGCCTTACTAGAAAACTGTTCTGGCATCCATGACTGTTTCAGGGGCTTTTGCTTTGGTGGCAAAAACTTCAGCCATAGTTCTGGTCACCAAAAGACTGTAATAGCCTCAGATACCTCCAATAAGGTCTGAGAGGAACATCTTTCTCACCCAGAGACACTGCGCATGCCTGAGTTCCCCTTTTCCTCTATAAGAAGCAGCACTCTCAACCTCGTGGAGTCCGTTTGCTCTGCAGCCTCTTGTGCTGTATCAGGAGCCTAAATGAAGCCTCACTTGGATGTTTCTGCTCTTCTTGATTTCAATCTCAGGCAAAGCAGGCTGAGTTGGTAACACTACTTGCTGCTGTTTCAGACAGGCGGTAGCTACTAGAGCTGGCAACATCAAGGGACGAACACTTCACTTTTTCATGATTTTTATCCAAATTGAGCAAAAGCATCTGTGGCTGACTGGCAACACAGGAATGAATAACAAAGCCTCTGAAGTAACAGTTTTCCAAAAGTTAATTGGCTTTTCCACTTTCCACTTCTTTTTCTTTTTTTTTAATTTATTTTTAAATTTTGATGGAGAAGGAAGGGTTTATTTTGGCTTACAGTTACAGAGATATAGGGCAGATATGGGGCAGCATGGTGACCAGAGCAGGAAGCTGAGAGCTCACATTGAATCGCATGCACAATTGCAAATACAGAGAGTGAACAGGAAATAGGGCCAGTCTACGGTAACTCTTAACACTCTGTGACGTGCTTCCTTTAGCAAATCTGCCTTGCCTAAACCTCCCGAAACAATGCCACCAACTAAAGTTAAAATGCTCAAATAACTGAACATATGGAGCATTGCTCATTCAAACCGTCACAGATGGAGCTAGGCATGCTCCTGGAACTTGCTTACGAGCCAGACTAACTGAATCAGTGAGCTTCTGGTTCACAGAGAGACCTTACCTCTGTTTTATCTCTGTTTCTTCCTCTCCTCTCCATCTCTAAAAACAACCACCCTACCAACTACCTATGGGCTCAGCCTCTCTGAGCTAAAAAGATGTTTATGTTATGACTTTAATGCTTTGGTTTGTTTTAATTTTGATAAAGTTTTTTATATTATATAAAACACTAACATACTAACAAAGAAAACTAACATATTGAGATTGACAGATTTCAGCAGAAAATCAAAGGCTGCTAACAGCTGCTGCTGCTGAAGAGCTGCTAAGGTAGGCTTTTCAGGGCCTTAATGCCCAAAGAGATGGTTGCTCCCACTCCACAAGTACTTTTACCTGCTAAATCATCTCTTAAACCTCCTGGGATTTTTTTTATTCCTGAAATATACTCATTAGAATTACCTGTGGTAATGGCATGTAACTGGTTGTTAGCTGTATAGTTCAGGATAACCATCCTTCAACCCACAGACCCAAAGGAACAGGAACTTCTCATAACTATCCTTTGAGGAACTCCACCCAGCAGCAGTTAAAAACAGATACTGAAACATAGAGTCAAACGTTAGGTGGAGCTCTGAGAGCTCTGTATAACAAGGAGGAGGAATAGAAAGGCCTGGAGGGGACAAGAACAACACATGAAATCAACAGAACCAACCAACCTAGGCCCTAGAGGCTTACAGAGACAGAAACACTAACCAAAAATAGAAGGAAAAGGCATATGTAGTCTAGACCTAGGCCCCCTACACAGATATAGATGATAGGCAACTTGGTCTTTATATAGAGCCCTTAGCAAGTGGAGGGGGTTACAGTACCTGTCATGGACTCTGTTACCTCTTATTGGGACACCTTACCCCAGCTGGACTGCCATGTTGGGCCCCAGAGCAAGAGGAAGCTCTTAGGCCTCATGTGATTGATGAACTGAGGCAGGTTGATATGTGGGGGGCTCCCTCACCCTAGGAGGGAGAGAGGAAAGAGGCAGGGAGGATGAGACTGGGAGGAGAGGAGGGAGGAGACCCTGATCAAAATGTAACTTGAATAAATAAATAAATAAATGTTAAAAAAATTAACTGTGGTAATTCCAAGTACCTCTTAATTTTGGAGGTATATCTGACCCACTTCTGTTTATTTTAACATGATTTTAATTATCTTGAATGTTGAATAATATCAAGTTGGAATTGAGTCATTTTCTTTCATTACATTGAACATATTTATTATACAGAGCAATACATTCTTGAAATTAGGATGTCAACTTCTTCATACATTAATTAAAACAATATCTGTAGCCTTTAAAACATTTTGCAGTTTTTATTTGTACATAGATCCATGTTAAATTAAGGACTTTTTCATACAGGTGTATTTTGTACATTGAGCATATCACGGATTTCCCCAACCTTCTTTTTTTCCCATGCTTTCCCCCTTCAGTTAGTCCCTCTTTATCCCGCCAGATAGTTTTTCCTTCTCCTTTTACCCAACTTTTATTATAATTTTTAAATTTTTTTTAGTTGTTCTCTCTGGACCCTCAGGCAAGTGGGCAGCACTCACATATGGAGAGCAGGTTCTTCTCACTTGGCCCAATGATTCAAATACCAATCTCTTCCAGACACAGGCCCACCCCAAAACAATGCTTATCACGCCAGCTTCCTATGTCATCTTCAGATCCACACCAAATTGTAACCAGCACAAAGCTATTCCTCTCTTTATTCCATTGCAGAGGAAACTGGAGTCTGGAAAGTTCTGTGGTTTGTTGGTGTGGAGGTAGATATGGCGAGAGCCTACTCACTCTATGTATGGTACAGCTCACTCTCTTCGAATGAGGTCACCTTTGTGGTGTGAGCTTGAAATTTATGAGACTTCTTTATATCTATTTTCTTCTCTGGGGTGTGTGTATGTATGTGTGTGTGTGTGTGTGTGTGTGTGTGTGTGTGTGTGTGTGTGTGTAAAATGAAGGATAACATAAAACTATCATGTGGTGAGTGTTACCACTGAGGGACTTGATGGGCCATCACCTGTCCTGGAGGTCAGCTTTGCATTGTAGTCACAGGAAAGACCATTGTTTCCTGCCCTGGCTTTGGCTACTTTCCTGTCATGCCAACCAAATTTCAGATTTATCCATCCACCTTGGTCCCTATGGAGAGATTTGGGGAGAGGTGAGCATCCATTGAGAAAGAGAGAGGCTCCCATGGGCTGCCTTGGTTCAGTGGATTGGCTGTCAGTAGCCCGTCCTACTCTAGCTGGTATATCTGGGAGTTTCCCTATTTCTAAATTCAAGGATAACTGCACAAGGGAAGTGCTTAGGAATTTTATATATTTCACCAAACTGAAAGAAAGTTATTTTCAAACTCACGCTGTATGGTGGTGAGAACGTATCTGAAAGTGGAATCTCTAGGAATTTTTGTTGTTTGCTATACTTGAATAACAATGTCTTTTGCAATGAAAACAAATATAGGTTAAGAAAGAGTCAGAACAGGTATCGGATTACAGTTTGGTAATTAAAAGGTAGCAACTGTTTTCATCTCTCCAGTACCAGAATCAACTTGATCAACCCCCAACAAGCCTCTTCTACCACTGGGCCCAAGAGCTTTCTCTGGATTATAGCACTGGACTGCTGTGATTGCAAACTGCAAACTGGGCTAAAAAGACTTTTACCTGGAAATCTACAAAAGAGGCTCTGGTGAGGAAGTCATAGAAGGACTTGCCAGCAACTGCTGCCAGAGCCACCATCAGTCCTCAGCCAGAAAGGGTGACGCTGTGGAAACCAAACACAAACCCTGAGTAAGCGCTTTGGGCGCTGCCCCGCCACCAGTACAGTAGCTCCTGACTTGGGAAGAATGTGGCAAACATAGCTGGTCATACTTTGTCCCAGTTCTCTGGAGTACTTAGAAAAGAGTATTAAAAACAAAAAAAAAGGACCATACATGGGGGGCGGGGTGGCCACCCATATGAGAAGAACTGATTATTTAAAAGCAACATGAATGTGGTCCAGACCAGGACCAAGTAGCAAAACAGCAGATTACCCAAGGAATAGAAATCAATAATCAGGCCAGTGATCTCATTTCTTATATTCCCATCCCGATCTTATCTGCAGCTATTATTTGTCAGTCAGAAACTCTGTTATCTTCTATCTCTGCCCAGTTCTCAACACTGCCTATAGAAATGTCTTATCTGTATAGTTCAGGCCATTGTATCTGCTACCCCTCCTCTCTCTGTTCTTTTTACTTTTTCTTCCTTTCTTCTCTTCTTCCCCATATCCATTTCTCTTACTGTTACAGGTCCCAAAACTCAGAGGCTGGCCAGGTTTATGGTATCAATGTGCATATCCTTACCTTTTCTTTCTAGTCCACTATTAACCAAAACTTCCATATATCCACCCATTTTTTTCCCTTTGCCATTATCCCCACACCTGTGTGTGTTTCTCCTGGCTACTTCCCATCTAACAACCTAACATTACTAGTCTAATTCTGATTGCTTATCCCTTCTTTTCCTTTAGATTCATACTAAGATAACAGTACACATAATACCACAGGTGTCCCTTTGCTCCCTAATAAGTAATTAACAAGTGCCTACTTTTTCATCACTGTTACTCTTATTATTAGAATGAATTAGCTACTATATAGTGATTATTGGAGCAAAAGTTCTCAACACACAAATGCAAACTAGAGATAAGGTTTGGAGTTTGAAGCACTAGTCCTCCTAGTTAGCTTCAGCAGCGGACTTGACACAGCCCAGAGTTATCTAGGAAACTCTCAGTTGGGAGACTGCCTAGATCAGACTGGCTTAATAAAATAAGGATGTAAATCCATGATATGACAATAGAATTTAATAAAGAAATAGAAATACCGAAGAAAACCCAAACTGAAATGATCGTGGAAATGAAGAACACAATAAGTCAAATAAAAGAAGAGTGGAAAGCCTCACCAATATCAGGGTGTGAAGACAAAACAGAGGAATTGCATCATTCAGTCCAAAAGAATGAAAAATATTTTAAAAAATATATGAACAGAATATGTAAGAACTCTGGTACTCCACAAAAAGACGAAACTTAGATACTATAGACATATAGGAAGAAAAATAACTTCATGCAAAAGGTATACAAAACATCTTTAAGATCATAGAAGAAAAGTCTCTAAATCTAGGGAAAGAGAAGCCAGTCTGGATACAAGAGGCACAACACGATAATAAACAAACAGGACTACAATAGAAACTCCCAAAAATCACATCATAGTTAATATATTAACGTACAGAAAAAGAAAGTATATTGAAATGCTGAAAACTATCAGGGCTAAATCTCATACAAAGGAATGAATTTTCAATACAAATGGTAAGTTCAAAAAAGACTTGGACTGATGTCTCTCAAATTCTGAAAGACTGCAATTGCCAAACCAGTCTAATAAACCCAGCAAAACTATCTGTCATAATTGACCATGAAAGAAAAACTTTCTGGGGATCCAAGATGGCGCCAAACATAGAGCATTGTAGTAGTAGTCGGTGAATGAGATTAGTCACTGTGGAGTGAATGTGAGGTCCCATAGCCAACTGTGAAACACAGACGGTGTCTGAATTCAGCTCACACATTGCCCAGGAACACCACCCTGAGATCAGCCAGCTCTGTCACCCGCCTGGAGAGGAGCGCCGGCTAGACCAGATCTAACCCAAGAGCAGATTAAGCCCACGGCTCCAGCCATAGATCAGTGGCCATGCCTGTCTGCCTGATATCCAGCACAGGGACCTGTACACCCAACAGGGAAAAGCAGCAGGACCACAAGAGCAAAGGTAAGTAAGATTTTCTTTCCGGAGTTTCCAACATGGTGGCACAGTGTGCACTGTAGCTGACAGGCAGAGATCTAACCCAGTCACAGCAAAGAAATTAGAAGACTGACTGCAAACAGAGCTGGCAACTGTGTGTTCTCCACAAATATTGGGGTGGGTCACTCACCCTAGCACCCAAGCATTTGAGGCAGTCAGAAACAGGCACACTGAGGCTGGCACCTGTCTGGGGTGGAGCTCCCTGCCTGCATGGTCAGCCTAGCTGCTGAACCACAATGACTGTGCCAATGAAGGCAAAACATAGGCCCAACCACAGCTCTACCTGCCTTTCTGAGGAGACCTGCGAGCTCCTAGGTCCTCAGAGGATAGACACCTCCCAACTCCAATCCCCCGTATATTGGTCCAATTGGGTCACAACCAGTTGAGGAGATCAGCAGTCACTCTCCAAGAGCCAGTCTATTATAGGAACCTACCTAACATCTGGAGGTGGACACCAGGATCTCAGGATCACCCAACCCTCAGAACATAGAGTTTTCCTGAGCACCAAGGTCAACTGACAAAAGAAACAGACAACACCAGGATCAATCAGATGACAAAAGGTCAGCATAAGAACATGGTAACACCCCCCCAAAAAAAAACCCCAAAGCAATATGATCTCTCCAGAACTGAGCAATAATGCTACAGACAACTCGGGACATCCTAACATGATTGAAACAAAGGAAAATGACCTTAATCCTATGCTTATATTAATAATAGAAGGCCTAAGGGAGGAAATAAAATATCTCAGAGAGCAACAACAAAATACTGCAAAAGAGGTGATGGAAATGAATAAAGTGCTTAAAGGAATGTAAGACCTGAAAGGGGAAGTTGAAGCAATGAAGAAAATCCAATCCGAGACATCCATAGAACTGGAAAACCTTAACACAAGAATAGGAACTACAGACACTAGCATCACCAACAGAATACAAAAGATGGAAGAAAGAATTTCAGGCACAGAGGATAAAATTGAAGAAATTGATACATATGTCAAATCTAAAAAAACTCCTGACACAACACCTTCAGGAAATCAAGGACACAATGAAAAGACGAACTCTCAGAATAATAGGAATAGAAGAAAGAGAAGATTCCCAGCTCCATGGACCAGAAAATATCTTCAACAAAATCACTGAAGAGAATTTCCCAAATCTAAAAAAAGAGATGTATATAACTGTAAAAGAAGCTAACAGAACTCCAAATAGATTAGACCAGAAAAGAAAATCTTCCCATCACATAATAAAACACTAAATGTACAGAACAAAGAAAGAATAGTAAAAGCTGCTAGGGAAAAGGATCATGTAACATATAATGGCAAACCTATCAGAATCACACCTGATTTTTCATCAGAGATGCTAAAAGCTGGAAGGGCCTTGACAGACATCTTACAGACCTTAAAAACCACAAATGCTAGGCCAGACTACTACTCCCAACAAAGTATTCAATCAACATAGATGGAGAAAACAAGATATTCCAAGACAAAGCTAAATTCAAACAATATCTATGCACAAATCCAGCTCTACAGAAAATGTTGGAAGGAAAACTCCAACCCAAAGAGGTTAACTACACACAAGAAAGCACAGGAAGCAAATAGCATGCCTGCAGCAAAACCAAAAGAAGAGAAGTTCACTCACACACTATTTCTACCAACATTAAGATGGAAGGAAGTAACAATCACTGGTCATTAATATCTCTCAACATCAATGGACTCAATTCCCCAATAAAAAGACATAGGCTAGCAGAATGGATGGGAAAACAGAATCCCACATTCTGCTGCTTACAAGAAGCACACCTCAGCAAAAAAGATAGGCATTATCTCCAAGTAAAGGGCTGGAAAAAGATATACCAAGCAATTGGACCCAAGAAACAAGCTGGAGTGGCCATTCTAGTATGCAATAAATTGGACTTTCAACCAACATTAATCAAAAGAGATGGGGAAGGACACTACATACTCATCAAAGGAAAAATCCACCAAGATGAAATCTCAATACTGAACATCTGAGCCTCAAATGTAAGACCACCCACATTTGTTAAAGAAACACTACTGAAGCTCAAATTCCACATTGAACCTCACACATTAATAGTGGGAGACTTCAACACACCACTCTCACCACTGGACAGATCAATGATGCATAAACCAAACAGAGAAATAATGAACCTCACAGATGTCATGAATCAAATGTACCTAATTGATATCTACAGAACATTTCACTCCAAAACAAAACAATACACTTTCTTCTTGGCACCTCACAGAACCTTCTCCAAAATCGACCATATAGTTGGTCACAAAGCAAGTCTCAATAGATACAGGAAAATTGAAATTACCTCTTGTAACTTATCAGACCATCATGGAATAAAGCTAGACTTCAACAATAACAAAAACAACAGAGAGCCTGCAAAAACATGGAAACTGAACAACTCTCTACTCAATGACCTCTGAGTCAGGAAAGAAATAAAAAAAAGAAATTAAAGTCTTCTTAGAACTCAATGAAAATGAAGGCACAACATACCCAGACTTATGGGATACATTGAAAGCAGTGCTAAGAGGAAAGTGTATAGCACTAAGTGCCTTCAAAAAGAAACTGGAGAGTTCCTTTACTAGCCACCTAAAAGCACATCTGAAAGAGCTAGAACAAAAAGAAGCAAACACTCCCAAGAGGAGCACATGACAGGAAATTATCAAACTCAGGGTTGAAATCAATAACTTAGAAACAAAAAGAACAACACAAAGAATCGACAAAACCAAGAGCTGGTTCTTTGAGAAAGTCAACAAAATAGACAAGCCCTTAGCTAAACTAACTAAAAGGCAGAGGGAAAATGCCCAAATCAACAAAATCAGAAATGAAAAGGGGGAAATAACAACAGATATTGAGGAAATCCAAAGAATCGTTAAGTCCTACTTCAAAAATTGTACTCCACAAAATTGGAAAATCTAAATGATATAGACAATTCTCATGATATATTCCACCTACCAAGGTTAAATCAAGAACAGATAAACAAATTAAACAGTCCTATAACCCTTAAGGAAATAGAAGAAGTCATTAGAAGTCTTCCAACCAAAAAAAGCCCAGGCCCATATGGTTTCAGCACAGAATTCTACCAGACATTCAAAGAAGAGCTAACACCAATATTCTTCGAACTCTTCCACAACACAGAAATAGAAGGAATACTGTCAAACTCATTCTATGAGGCCACAGTCACTCTGATACCTAAACCTCACAAAGACCCAACGGAGAAAGAAAATTTCAGACCAATTTCCCTTATGAACATGGATGCAAAGATACTTAATAAAATACTTGCAAACCGGATCCAAGATCACATCAAAAGTATCATGCACCATGATCAAGTAGGCTTCATCCCAGGGTGGTTCAACATTAGAAAATCCATAATGTAATCCACCACATAAACAAGCTGAAAGAAAAGAACCACATGATCATCTCATTGGACGCTGAAAAAGCTTTTGACAAAATACAGCACCCCTTCATGTTAAAAGTCTTAGAGAGGTCAGGCATACAAGGACCATACTTAAACATAATAAAGGCAATTTATAACAAGCCAATAGCCAAAATCAAACTAAATGGAGAGAAACTTAAAGCATTTCCTCTAAACTCAGGGACAAGGCAAGGCTGCCCACTCTCTCTGTATCTCTTCAACATACTACTTTAAGTTTTAGCTAGATCAGTAAGACAACTAAAGGAGATCAAGGGGATACAAATTGAAAAGGAAGAAGTCAAAGTATCCCTATTTGCAGATGATATGATAGTATACATAAGTGATCCGAAAAATTACACCAGAGAACTCCTACAGCTGATAAACTCCTTCAGCAAGGTAGCTGGATACAAAATAAATTAAAAAAAAATCAGTAGCCCTCCTTTAAACAAAAGATAAATATGGACTGAGAAAGAAATAAGGGAATCAATGCTCTTCACAATAGCCACAAATAATATAAAATACCTGGGGATAACTCTAACCAACCAAGTTAAAGACCTGTACAACAAGAACTTCAAGTCCCTGAAGAAAGAAACTGAAGAAGATATCAGAATATGGAAAGATCTCCCTTGCTCATGGATAGGTAGGATCAACATAATAAAAATGCCATCTTACCAAAAGTAATATACAGGTTCAATGCGATTCCTACCCAAATACCAACTCAATTCTTTACAGATCTGGAAAAAACAATTCTCAACTTCATATGGAATAACAAAAAAAACCCAGAATAGCTAAATCAATCATGTACAATAACAGAACATCTGGTGGTAGCACCATCCTGGATTTCAAGCTGTACTACAGGGCAATAGTAATAAAAACAGCATGGTACTGGTATAGAAACAGACCGGTTGACCAATGGAATTGAATAGAAGACCCAGAAATAAACCACACACCTACGGTCACTTAAATTTTGACAAAGGAGCCAAAACCATACAATGGAAAAAGGAAAGCATCTTCAATAAATGGTGCTGGCCTAACTGGATGTCAACCTGTAGAAGAATGCAAATAGATCCATACTTATCACCCTGTACAAAACTTAAGTCTAAGTGGATCAAAGACCTCAACATAAATCTGGACACACTAACATTAATAGAAGACAAAGTGGGGAAAAGCCTGGAACTCTTTGGCACTGGTAGCAACTTCCTGAACAGAGCACCAATAGCTCAGGTGTTAAAACAAACAATCAATAAATGGGACCTTATGAAATTGAAAAGCTTCTGTAAGGACACTGTCCTTAGAACAAAATGACAGCCTACAGACTGGGAAAGGATCTTCACCAACCCAACATCCAACAGAGGGCTAATATCCAAAATATATAAAGAACTGAAGAAATTAAACACCAAAAAAATCAAATAACCCCATCAAAAATGGGGTACAGAGCTAACCCGAGAATTCACAGAAGAGGAATCTCTAAAGGCCGAGAGGCACTTGAAGAAACGTTCAACATCTTTTATCATCAGGGAAATGCAACTTAAAACAACTCTGAGATTCCATCTCACACGCATCAGAATGGCTAAGATCAAAAACTCAAATGATAGCACATGCTGGTGAGGATGTGGAGAAAGAGGAACATATCCCATTGCTGGTGGGAGTGCAAACTTGTGTAACCACTTTGGAAATCAATCTGGAGATATCTTAGAAAATTTGGAATAATTCTACCCCAAGATCTAGCCATACCCTTTTTGGGCATATATCCAAAAGTTTCTAAACAAAACCACAAGGACATTGCCTCAGCAATGTTCATAGCAGCTTTGTTTGTAATAGCCAGAAACTGAAAGCAACCCAGATGTCCTTCAACTGAGGAATGGATAAAAAAAACCTGTGGTACATTTATACAATGGAATACTATACAGCTATCAGAAATGAGGAAATCATGCAATTCAAAACCAAATGGATTGAGCTAGAAAAGCTCATCCTAAGTGAGCTGACTCAGTCCCAAAAAGATAAACATGGTATATCCTCTCTTATAAATGGATATTAACCATACATCACAGGATAACTATCTTACAACCCACAGACCCAAATAGATAGGAACCTAGCATACCTATCCCAGGAAAAATTTCACCCACCATTGAGTCATGGAATCTGCTGCAGGTTAGTGGAACACCTTACCCTAGATGGTGTGCCATATCAAGCCCCAGTACAAGTGGAAGCTCTTGGTGGCCTCACATGACTGAAGAACTGAGGGAGTATGATATGTGAGGGCCCACCTCATCTGAGGAGAAGGAGAGTACCAAGTAGAGGAACAATGAGGGAGAAAAGGAGGGAGGGAAGGAAGGATGGGGGTAAGGAGGGGCCCAGAGGGGGGGAGGGGAGAATCTATGTTCTAGAAGTAACTTGAGAAAACAAAATAATACTTTTTAAAGAAAAGAGTTATTAAGCTTAAAAATACAATAACAATACAATATAAAATTTTCAAACTATAAGTTACTGTGGAGCCTGACTGAATATATCTTGAAAAAAGATTCCATTTTGTATTAAGTTTGACTCAGAGCTGACCTCCAGCTCCAGAACAACAACAAAATATACCCGACCTTGTATTCCAGGGGTGTTCCCTCGACATCACCAGATAGTTCACTCTGAGAAAGCACCCAAAAAGTATAAACAAACTTTCGGGTGGTCAAGCTGCCTTCAGCTGGTTAGTCAGTAACGACAAGCAAATCAGAAATGGACATGATTAACTACCCAAATGTCATACAATCATATGGTAAAGAACGTGTTTCTTTGTCTGAGTTTCTATATAAACTTTGTACTTTTGGGTCTGGGGGCTCTCAACTCGAAATTCTGTGTCAGTGAGTGTTGAGAGTCCACGCTCTGAGCTTGAATAAACAGCCCTCATGTTATTTACATCGGATTGTCTCCTAGGTGGTCTTTGGGGTCTTGAGAACCAGGCACAACATTATCAAAGGTATACTTGCCTTACTGGCATGAAAGGAAAATGGCCTTAATTTCAGATTGGAATGTTAGACTGCAGGTGGCCACATAGCTTACACAAACTCAATAGCAGCTTAAAAGTTTTTTGTTTGTTTGTTTGTTTTTTGTAGATATAAAGGATATTTTCATGGTTTGGCATGAAAAAGCAGGTAAGAGGTTTAAAATACTGTAAATAAATTAAAGGTTACTGCAGTTCAACTTGGTTTTCTAAACCTCCAAGAGTTGAAAAAATTTGGAGCTAAGGTAAAATATATGTAATGCATGGTGTTAGCCCATGTCCAGCAGAGACAGGAGGATCACTATAGAGTTAGTTGTCTTATAAATTCTAGAGTTACAAGGAACAGGGTAGTGATGGTACACACCCTTAATCCCATCCTTTGAGAAGGATACACCCTTAATCTCAACACGCTAGAGACAGAAACCTGCAGATCTCAGAGTTCAAGGTCAGTCTGACAAAGAGCAAGCTATAAATAGAGAAAAACTTAGATCTAGGGGTGGTAGTGGACATCTTTAATCCCATCAGTTGGGAACCACATGCCTTTGATCCCAATACTTAGAATGCAGAGACAGGTACTGGGATTTGGAAGGATTTAAGTTTAAAAGCTACTCACAAAAAGCTGCTGAAATTCAAAGCGAATTGTCCTTTAAGATCTCAAAATATATACACTTAAAGGTTTGTTTAGTTCCAAAATATCAAAATAATTTCTTTTTAAATCTCAATTGAAAGATAATACTTTCTATATTGTCAAAAAACAAAATTTGCTCCAGGAAAATATTACCTGACCACTCCCCAACCCCCCAAAAAAAGTAGTGCCCCAGAGTTAGGATTAGGGCAGGGCTCTGTTCTTATCTTTCCAGGAGATTTAAAGCACCCATCTAAGGAATCCAGGGATAACTGGAAAACAGTAACCTCTGAAGAAAACAGATCAGACACCAACGTAGTCCAGATGATCCAGCCTCGCAGACTTCCTCAATAGCTGTTTCCTCAAAAGTCTACAACCACAACAACTTAAAATCGCTAAGATTGTTCAGCTCCACAGACTGCTCCAGCCAGAACTTCAGTAAAGCCCTGAAGTTCAGCTTCTGTCTACAAACTTCTTAGAACATTTAAATAGTTGAGCACAAAAGGACTGATCATCAAATGATTCTATTAACATTTTTAACCATTTTTCCATTTTTATTTGGGCCCCAAACAGGTTTACTACGTCCCAAATCAGCATGAAGTCATTTTAAGAGAGTGACATTCCATCTCCAGAAGGTGGGGTGGGTTTTTCCCATCGTTTGGTCATTTGATGGGTTATAGATAATCTTCTTATTTAGGGGGAGAGATTACAAGCTGTTAAATGGTCTTGTTAAATAGGTTTTGGAGGTTAGACTCAGGGATTTCTCTCTTTTTCTTTTCTGTATCCTTCTTTCTCAACTATGTAGGGGTGAGCAGACTTGAGAAAAAAAATGGGATATAGACACATATAGGAATGATAAAGAAAAAAGGGCAGATTATTGAATATGCCCTTATACCTTTTTATATTGATACAAAATTAATATTATATTTGGCTAAATTGGTGTTGATCTTTGTATATTGACACAAAATTAAGATTATATTGGGCTACATTGGTATTGATCTTTGTATATTGATACAAAATTAAGATTATATTTGGGTACATTGGTATTGATCTTTGTATATTGATACAAAATTAAGGTTAACTCTTTTCAAGATATTATACCTAGGAAATGCTTAAAAATGAAATGTGAAGTTTTGGCCTTATGCTACCAACTGTAATAAACTGTTTAGGTTAATTAAGAAATGCAAATTAATAGCCATTCAACCATGTCATTGTGTTAGGTGCTAGGACAATCTATCAAAGATATTTTCTAAGCTAATCAGAAAATCAGGTTGATAAGAGTCAAGCAACATTTGCTTATCCAAATATAAGAGATAGATAGGTGGTCTTCAAAAACCTCAAGAGATCTGCAGAATATGGCATTCAAAGATGTTTTCTTTTTTTTCCTTTATTTTTTATTTCTTCAAGTTACATCTCAATAGTAGTCCTCTCCCTATTCCCCCCTCCAGTCCCACCTTCCCACCCTCAACCCCCCATCCTCTTCCTTTTCTTTTTTAAGTTTAAGGTATATCTTATTTCCCCCTACAATTTCCCCTTTCAGTCCAACAAAAGGCTCTTTCTCCTATAATAATAAATACAATACAAATCAACAGAGGTAATTAGGCCACAGTTATGAGGTTTATACGGCTTAGCGTACATTCCTAATGTCCAGTCCATATGTATTTGGTACCTGACTTTAACATTCTACTATCTAACCATCTCCATGAGTTGAAAGTTCTATATTTAACTCAACATTCATACTAACTTGCAACACAATTTTACATGCATCTTCTTAGATCTATAACACTCTCTTGACTCATAAACAACTCAAAATATAATTATGAGACTCTAGCTATCTGTTCTTCAACCACCTCAGAGACCTGAGAGGGATAAATATATCTGATTTTATAGGAAATACAGGGCCTTCAGCTTCCAAAACTAAGAAATGACATACCAGTGGCTGCCGGGACAGTTCCCATTTTCTCTCCATACATTACAGCATCGATTTCAGTCGTTTGGCCCCGTTTCTCTGACAGACATTGATTGTAGAGCAGGGGTTATGAAGGACTTTCCTACCCTGTCTTGGCAGAGCTAGGCTGTCGACTTACCTGCTTCCAAGTTTTGTCCTTTTTGGATAGCATTCTGTCTACATTTGGAGCAAGGGGTTTTTCCTACCAAGAGATAGGCTTGCGACTAATTCAATCATCTCCCACTGGAGATTCTTCGATGCTCATCTTCTACTTGTGGTAGAATAGGGGGTGCTGTCAAGAGTTGATATGTATCAATATAAAAAAATCTAAAGTTATGAAAACATCTTTGAATGCCATATTCTGCAGATCTCTTGAGGTTTTTGAAGAGGCCTTATCTATCTCTTATATTAGGGTAAGCAGACGTTGCTTGTCTCTTAGCAGCTTTATTTCTGATTAGCTTAGAAAATAACGATAATAGGCTGTCATAGTACCTAACAGAATGAATGGCTTGCATATCCATTAGTTTGCATTTCTTAATTATCCTAAACAGTTTATGACAGTTAGTAGAAACAGCCCGAAATATCACATTTCATTTTTTTCTTTACCTCCTAACCCTTCCATCCCATTTCTCTGGGATGGGGTGTCCTTATATAACAGTCCCTCATCTCAGTTGAGAGGTTGTATGAGGGCCAAGAGCCTCCTCATACACTGGGAGTCTACGAGGCAGTACCACCAGTGAAAAGTGTCTCATTGCCCAGGAGAGAGAACTAAAAAACAAATAAACAAATAAGTAGACAAATAGATAAAAAAAGACTAAAAATAGAAAAAATATATAAATAAATAAAAATAAAAAATAAAAAGTCTATGTCCAAGTTCCCTTTGGTGTGTTAGTTGTAGTGTCGATATCTTCTACTATATAGCTAAAATCCTACTATAAGTGTATAGATGCCATATGCATCCTTCTGAGTCTGGGTTAGGTCACTCAGGATGAGCTTTTCTAGTTCCATCCATTTGGCTGCAAATTGCATAATTTCATTGTTCCTGATAGCTGAATAATATTCCATTGTGTAGATATACCACAGTTTTTTAACCCATTTTTCGGTTGAGGGACATCTGGGTTGTTTCCAGTTTCTAGCTATTACACATAAGGCTGCTATGAACATAGATGAGAAAACTTCCTTATGATTCCGTGAAGAGGCATTTGGGTGTATACCCAGAAGTGGTATGGCTGGGTCCTGAGGCAAAGCTATTCCAAGTTTTCTAAGATATCACCAGACTGACCTCCATAGTGGTTGCACAAGCCTGCACTCCCACCAGCAATGGAGTAGGGTACCCCTTTCTCCACACTCTCGCCAGCATGTGCTGTCATTTGAGCTTTTGATCTTAGCCATTCTGACAGGTGTGAGATGGAATCTCAGAGTCGTCTTGAGTTGCATTTCTCTGATGATTAAGGATGTTGAACATTTCTTCAAGTGTCTCTCAGCCATTAGGGATTCCTCCTTTGTGAATTCTCTATTTAGCTCTGTCCCCCATTTTTTGATTGGATTATTTGGTTTCTTGGCATTGAATTTCTTGAGTTCTTTGTAGATTTTGGATATTAGCCCTCTGTCAGATGTGGGGTTGGTGAAGATTTTCTGCCAGTATGTAGGATGCTGTTTTGTTCGAATGACAGTGTCTTTTGCCTTACAGAAGCTTTTCAGATTCATGAGGTCCCATTTATTGATTGTTGATCTCGGGTTCTGAGCTTTTGGTGTTCTGTTCAGGAAGTTGTGACCTGTGCCAATGAGTTCGAGTGTTTCTCCAACTTTTTCTTCTAGTAGATTTAGTGTGACTGGCCTTATGTTAAGGTTTTTGATCCACTTGGACTTATGTTTTGTGCAAGGTGATAAGTATGGGTCTAATTTCAATCTTTTACAAGTGGACATCCAGTTGGACCAGCACCATTTGTTGAAGATGCTGTTCTTTTCCATGCGCCGTTTTGGCTTCTTTGTCAAAAATTAGGTGGCTATAAGTGTGTGGATCTATTTCTGGATCTTCAATTCGATTCCATTGATCTACTGGTCTGTTTCTATACCAATACCATGCTGTTTTTACAACTATTGCTCTGTAGTACAGCTTGAAATCTGGGATGGTGATACCTCCCGATGTTTTTTTTTATTGTACAGGATTGATTTAGCTATTCTGGGCTTTTTGTTGTACCATATGAAATCGAGAATAGCTCTTTCCAAGTCTATAAAAAATTGTGTTGGTATTTTGATAGGAATTGCATTGAATCTATATATTGCTTTTGGTAGGATTGCCATTTTTATTATGTTGATCCTACCTATCCATGAGAATGGGAGATCTTTCCATCTTCTAAAGGCCTCTTCCCTTACTTTCTTCAAAGGCTTAAAGTTCTTGTTGTACAGGTCCTTTACTTGCTTGGTTAGAATTATCTCCAGGTATTTTATGTTGTTTGTGGCTATTGTGAAGGGGGTTGTTTCCCTTATTTCTTTCTCAGCCCATTTGTTTGTTGTATAAAGAAGGGCTTCTGATTTTTTGCATTAATTTTGTATCCAGCCACTTTGCTGAAGGTGTTTATCAGCTTTAAGAGTTCTCTGGTGGAATTTTTGTGGTCGCTTATGTATACTATCATATCATCTTCAAATAGGGATAATTTGACTTCTTTGTTTCCAATGTTTATGCCCTTGATCTCCTTTAGTTTTATTATTGCTCTAGCAAGAACTTCAAGTACTATATTGAAGAGATATTGTGAAAGTGGACATCCTTGTTTTGTCGCTGAGTTTATAGGAAATGCTTCAAATTTCTCTCCATTTAATTTAATGTTGGCCACTGGCCTGCTGTATATTGCCTTTATTATTTCTAGTTACGGTCCTTGTATGCCCGTTCTCTCCAGAACTTTTAGCATGAAGGGGTGTTGGATATTGTCAAATGCTTTTTCTGTATCTAGTGAGATTATCATGTGTTTTTTTTTCTTTCATCTTGTTTATATGGTGAATGACGTTAATAGACTTTCATATGTTGAACCATCCCTTCATTCCTGGAATGAAGCCTACTTGATCATGGTGTATGATACTTTTGATGTGTTCTTGAATTCGGTTTGCTAGTATTTTATTATTTTTGCATATATGTTCATGAGGGAGATTGGTCTGAAGTTCTCTTTCTTTGTTGGGTCTTTGTGTGGTGTAGGAATCAGGGTGACTGTGGCCTCATAGAATGAGTTTGGCAATGTTCTTTCAGATTCTATTTTGTGAAACAATTTTAATAGTATTGGTGTTAGCTCCTCTTTGAAGGTCTGGTAGAATTCCATGCTAAAGCCATCTGGCCCTGGGCTTTTTTTCGGTTGGGAGATTTTTAATGACTGTTGCCATTTCCTTAGGGGTTATAGGGCTGTTTAATCTGTTTATCTGATCTTGATTTAGCTTCTGTAGATGGAATCTATCAAGAAAATTGTCCATTTCACTTAAGTTTTCAAATTTGGTTGAGTATAGATTTTTAAAGTAGGATCCAAATATTCTCTGGATTTCCTCAATGTCTGTTGTTATTTCTCCCCTTTCATTTCTGATTTTGTTGATATGTTTTTTCTCCCTCTGTCTTTTAGTTAATTTGACTAAGGGTCTGTCTATTTTGTTGATTTTCTCAAAGAACCAACTCTTGGTTTCATTGATTCTTTGTATAGTTCTTTTTGTTTCTAAGTTGTTGATTTCAGCCCTATGTTTGATGATCTCCTGCCTTCTGCTCCTCTTGGGAGTGTTTGCTTCTTTTTTTTCCAATTCACCCAGTTTAGCTGTTAATTCGCTAATATGAGCTGTCACAATTTTCTTTTTGAAGACACTTAGTGCTATGAACTTT
The DNA here is from genome assembly GCA_907164525.1 of Lophiomys imhausi. NCBI lineage: Eukaryota > Metazoa > Chordata > Mammalia > Rodentia > Muridae > Lophiomys > Lophiomys imhausi. The sequence goes on from CAJQZJ010032464.1 coordinate 6,789,933, forward strand.
CCTCATAGCACAGCTTTCATTGTATCCCATAGGTTTGGGTATGTTGTGTCTTCATTTTCGTTGGATTTTAAGAAGTCTTTGATTTCCTTCTTTATTTCTTCCCTGACCCAGTGGTCCTCTAGTAAAGAGTTGTGCAATTTCCACATGAGTGTAGACTTTCTGTTGATTCTTTTGCTGTTGAAGTCCAGCTTTATTCCATGGCGGTCTGATAAGATACAAGGGGTTATTTCAATTTTCTTGTATCTGTTGAGGCTATCTTTGTGTCCAACTATATGGTCGATTTTGGAGAAGGTTCCGTGAGGTGCTGAAAAGAAGGTGTATTCTTTTGTGTTTGGGTGAAACGTTCTGTAGATATCTGTTAGGTCCATTTGGTTCATGATCTCTGTTAGACTCATTATTTCTCTGTTTGGTTTCTGTCTTGATGATCTGTCCATAGTTGTGAGTGGGGTGTTGAAGTCTCCCACTATTAAAGTGTTTGGATCGATGTGCGATTTAAGTTTTAGAAGCGTTTCTTTTATAAATGTAGGTGCCTTTGTATTTGGGGCATAGATGTTCAATATTGAAATGTCCTCTTGGTGAATAGTTCCTTTAATGAGTATGTAATGCCCTTCTCTGTCTTTTTTTATTAACTTCAATTGGAAGTCTATTTTGTTTGATATTAGGGTGGCTACTCCAGCTTGTTTCCTGGGTCCATTTGCTTGGAAAACCTTTTCCCAGCCCTTTACTCTGAGATAGTATTTATCTTCAATAGTGAGATGTGTTTCTTCTATACAGCAAAAATATAGGTCTTGTTTACAGATCCAGTCTGTAAGTCTGTGTCTTTCTATTGGAGAGTTGAGTCCATTGATGTTGATGGATATTAGTGACCAGGGATTGTTATTTCCCATTATTTTGGTATAGCTGGCTGTCTTGTGCTTCTTTTTGTTTAGTTGCTGTGGAGGTTTCTATTTCCTCTGTTTTCTTGGGTGTAGTTATCTTCTCCGTGTTGAAGTTTTCCTTCTAGGATCTTCTGTAGGGCTGGGTTTGTGGGGAGATATTGTTTGAATTTGATTTTGTCATGGAATATCTTGTTTTCTCCATCTATATTGATAGAGAGTTTTGCTGGGTATAGTTGTCTGGCTGGGCACCTATGTTCTCTGAGGGTTTGTAGGACATCTGTCCAGGCCCTTCTAGCTTTTAAAGTTTCTGAGGAGAAGTCAGGTGTGATTCTGATGGGTCTGCCATTGTACGTGACTTGGCATTTTTCTCTTACAGCTTTTAATGTCCTTTCTTTGTTCTCTACATTTGGAGTTTCCATTATTATGTGGTGAGAGGAGTTTCTTTTCTGATCTAATCTGTTTGGTGTTCTGTAAGCCTCTTGGATTTTTACTGGCATCTCTTTCTTTAGGTTTGGGAAGTTTTCTTCTATGATTTTGTTGAAGATATTTCCTGGACCATCGAGTCGGATTCTTCTCTTTCCTCTATGCCTATAATTCTTAGGTTCCATCTTTTCGTTGAGTCGTTGATTTCTTGGATATTGTGGGTGAGAGATTTTTTAGCTTTCTCATTGTTGATTTCTTCCATCGAATCTTCCATGCCTGAGATCCTGCCTTCCATCTCTTGAATCCTATTTTTGGCACTCAAATCCATAGTTCCTGTTCTCTTCCCTTGAATCTCCATTTCCATTTTTAACTTTGACTGTATTTTCTTTATTGTTTCCATTTCTATTTTCATTTCTTGAGTGATGTTATTTGTTTTGTACATTTCCTGCTCCAGTTTGCTTGTCTTTGCCTGGAAGTCTTCCATTGCCCTCTCTTTTTCTTGTTCAAGTTGACTCACCTTGTCTGAAGTTCTCTAATGGTGTTTTCCATCACTTTCGTATGTGCAATTGTGGCTTCTTTGAATTCCTTCATAGATTTAAGTTCTTCTTAAAGGGACTCTATCACTTTCCATAATGTAGAGTTTTCATCGTTTTCATGTGTTTCAGTTGTGGTGAGGTGGTTCGGGCTGAATGGAATACCATTGCTTTCTTTTGTTGGAGTCATTTTGCTATGTTTTCTTTTTTGGTCTGGGGCCTCTGGCCATGTGGAATTTTTAGCTGTCTTCTGGACTTGGGTCCAAAGGGGGTGCTTTGGTGTAGGAGTCGAGTTGCCTTACTCCACCCCTATAAGGTGAGTCATTTAGCCCTGCCTCCTAGGTGGAGACCTAACTAATCCAGGGGGTGGAGCTGTGTACAAGTAAGCTCTGGTTCCCCACTAGAAGGGCCAGTACTAGTACAAAAGTCTGACATACAATAGTTTCAAATACCTCGCAGTTTGCCTGGGGTTGGTTCCTGTGGTGGGTAAATCTGCCCTTCACCCCCAATAGCCTTGCTACTCTCTCGGCCTAGAAACTGGCCAGTGACATCACAGCAGTGGGTTGCAATCTGCAGTCTGAAGGCACTTTGCAGCCGAGCTGTGTTCACTTCCATGGGTTGCAACCTTTCGCCAGATAGCTGGATCGTCTGTGCGAGACCTGGGGGTGCCCAGCAGGGTGGGGATTATCTCTGTGTGGGATCTGAATCTGCCCACTGGGTAATAGATTGGAACTTACCCCGTGTCTCTCCTGGTGGGGGATGGGGGTTCCAGATTCCCAGATCCAGTGCCTTCCTTGCATGTTCGAGAGTGGGAAGGAGCATCCTGCCCAGGGACCCTCAGTGGTCCCTGGGTTGTTGGGTGAGATCTAGAGAGGTCGAGTCGTTTGTATAGCATCCTGCAACACTCGCCGCCCTGTGACTGTTAACCCCGAAATCAAAATACGTCCGCGCAGGCCGCCGCCATCTTGGATCATCCAAAGATGTTTTCTTAACTTAAGATTTTTTTGATATCAAGACATGTCAGCTCCTGACAGCACCCCCTATTCTACTCCAAGTAGAAGATGAGCATTGAAGAATCTCCAATTGGAGATGGTTGAATTAGTGGCAAGCCTTTCTCTTGTCAAGAAAAATCCCTTGCTTCAACTGTAGACAGAATGCTGTCCAATCAGGACAAAACTTGGAAACAGGTAGGTTGACAGCCTAGCTCTGCCAAGATAGGGTAGGCAAGTCCTTCATAATTCCTGCTTTACAATCAATGTCTGTCAGAGAAATGGCTCCAAATGGCTGAAGATTGATGCTGTAATGTATGGAGAGAAATTGGGAACTGTCCAGGCAGCCACTGGTATATAATTTCTTAGTTTTGGAAGCTGCGGGCCCTGCACTTCCTGTATAATCAGATATATTTATCCCTCTCAGGTCTCTGAGGTGATTGAAGACTAGATAACTAGAGTCTCATAGTTAAATTTTGAGTTGTTAAGGAATCTGTTCTGGATCTAAGAAGATGTTTTTAAAATTGTGATTCAAGTTAGGATGGAAGCTGAGTTGGATATAGATCTTTAAACTCATGAGATGGTTAGATAGTAGCATGTTAAAGTCAGGTGCCAAATACATATGGACTGGACATTGGGAATGTATGTTAAGCCCTATAACTCTCATAATTGTGGCCTATTTCTCTTGTTTTGTATTGTATTTATTGTTATAAGAGAAAGAGCCATTTGTTGGACTGAAAGGTGGAGCTGTTGGGGGGAGAAAGATATACCTTAAACTGATGGGGTGGTGTTAAGCATTCTAAATGTTAATTAATCCTGTTTGCTGTCTGTTACTTAATTGACTCTGATTGGTTAAATAAATGCTGAGGCCTAGAGATTGGGCAAAGACAGAGGTAGGCAGGACTAAGGTTCACGGGCTTTTTAGAGAGATACAGATCATCTTGCGAAGGTTGCCGGAGAAGAAGCCAGGAGTAAACAAGGAAGACATGCTATGGGGTAGATTAAAGAAGATCCTTCCATGTGGCCTGGAACATTGGCTTACCTTGGAGAATAATAGTCCAAAGGGACATATGTATATGTGGAATTATATTTGGGTAATAAAATTATGAGCTAGCTAAGATAAGCTAGGATTGTACAACCCAGGCCTAGGCTTGTTAATATCCACCTGGTGTCTTTGTGTTTTCATTTATAATAGCAGGTTAAGGATTTACACTGCCAAAACAATTAAAGATAATATAAATACTACTAAGTAATTTAATTATCTATTGTGTTTCAACATTAAACTTTAAAAAAAAAAGGAAGGGGATGGGGGTTGAGGAGGAAGAGGGTGGGAGGGCGGGACTGGAGGGGGAAATAGGGAGGGGATTGCAATTGAGATGTAACTTGAAGAAATGAAAAATAAATTTAAAAAAAGAAAATTAAAAAAAGAAAAACTTTCCATGATTAAAGCAACCTAAAAGGAATTCATTACTATTAAGTTAGTCCTACAGAGGCTACTGGAAAGAATACTTCAGTCAGAAGAGAAAGGTATATACATACATGAGAGATTATAGGATGAAAAAAAAATGCCACAGCACTTACTTTACAAAAGAGGACTCAGAATATCCTAAACACTATAAAAATAAACAAAGAAATTATAAAGAACAATACTTCCTTTCAGTAATTTTTCTGAATATCAAAGATCTCAATTCACCCATGAAAATGGCAGACTAGCAGATTGGATTAGAAATAAAAATCTTTCCTTTGATTGCCTCCAAGAAACACAACTTACCACCAAAGAATTCAAAAACATCAAGAAAACAAACAACCGTATTACAAACTGAAGCATGAAGCTAAACAAAGACTTCTCAAAAGAAGAAACATATGTTTCTGGGAAGTAGTTTTTGAATGCTAAAGATCCTTATCCTTGAGGGAATGCAAATTAAAACTGTTTTGAGATTTTTTTTCTCTTACCTTAGTTAGAATGGCTGAAGATTAAATTAAGAAAATGACAACAAGTGCTGGATGTGAAGAAGGTGGAAGTACAAATTCGTGTGGCCACTATGGAAATTTGTGTGGCACTAGACATAGACCCATCATACAATTTAGCTATACCACTCTTACAATCAAAGGACTCTATATCCCACAACATAGATACTTGGATATACACAAAGGTCTCTATACTTATTATAGAGATTCTTGTTCATTCATGTTCATTCCTGTTCTACTCAGAATAGCCAGGAAATGGAAACACCTTAGATATGCACCAACTGATGAACTGAAATGGGAATGTGGTACATTTAAACAATGGAATATTTTTAGTTGCTAAAATAAATGAAATTTGAGGGTAAGTGAGTGGAACTGGAAATAATCATTCTGAGTGAAGTAATTTACCCAAAAGGAGAAATGTCTCATGTTTGCTCTTATATGTAGATGCTGGTGTGAATTGTTAGATACATATGTTTAAATTGGAGCATGCATGGATGTTAGGAAACTAATGAGGGACCAATGAAGGGATGGTTCCAGACAGAGGTGGCAGAACACAGTGATATGAATGGAGAAAAAAAGTATTAAGTAGGGTGGAAGATAAAAGCAGGGTGGAAGAGGGATTATGGGGAGGGATAATTAACACTAATCACTTTTGGAGAAGGCAAAAGGAAGCCTATTTCTATATTAGCTGCCTAACATTTATACATATACAAAATGATTTATCCTATAAAAGGCAGATAACACTTCTTTCAGAACCACAGGCTACCAAAAAGCTCAGTGCTAGGAGCAGGCTCTTTGTAGGGATGTTGGTCAGTGGGGTTCCATAGATCACAAACTTTACAGAATATTGTCACTGCTTTTGATTGTCCTTAGGAAAGAAACAATAACTTCCTATTGCTGGAGACATGACATACTTGGATCATAGGATGTAAAGATATCAAGCTGGTACTGACTGGGAGGTTGATCCCTACTGTCTATCTTTCATAGTACTGAAAGGTACCATGCACAATACTGGAGGTAAAGAAGTAAGCATCGGTCTTACATGGTTGTGAATCCTGTGGCATAAATAATGACCATCCTGGCAAGGTACGACTGTGGTGGTTTGAATAAGAATGGCCTCCATAGAATCAGGTGTTTAAATACTTGGCCCATAGGGAGTGGCACTATTAGGAGGCGTGGCCTTGTTAGAGGAAGTGTGCCACTGTGGAGGTGGGCTTTGAGATCTTCTATGCTCAAGCTCTGCCCAGTGTGGTAGGCACACAGTCTCCTTGTGTTGCCCATGGATCAAGATGTAGAACTCTCAGATTTGTTCCCTGCACCATGTGTGCCTGCATGCTGTCATGCTTCCTGCCATGATAATAATGGACTAAACCACTGAAATTGTAAGCCAGCCCTGTTTAAATGCTTTCTTTATAAGAGTTGCTATAATCGTGATGTCTCTTCACAGCAATAAAATCCTTGCTAATAAATAAAATCCTTGCTAATAAAATAAAATAAGCAAATGACCATTGGTACAATAGTGGCACAAATGCTATCAGAATAATCAACTACTTTCTGGTTGTGTTTAAGGCCAACTCCACAAGACAGAAGTCATGCCTGGTACCAGTAACAAGAACTTGCAGCTAGATAAGTCATAGGCCCTAAGTAAGAAACTAGTACTATTATTCTGATAAATACAAAATATTAAGCTTACCATTAAAGACTTATTGATATTCATATAAATAAGTGCATCTCTCAAACCCCATCAGAGAAGCTTTTTTTTTTTTCAGTAGATGGAGATTAACACAAGGACACACAACTGACAAACATGCAGAGAATAAGAGATTGTGGGTTATTCGGCCCTAAATGTGATGTCTATATGACACCCCCCTCCCAAAGATCAGGGATTATTTTGGAAGACAGAACTGAAAGACTGTAATAGGAAGAGGCAGTAGATAACTTCAGTAATACAGTGTTTTCTTAGAAAACTTGGAATAGCTTTGCCTCAGGACCCAGCCATACCACTTCTGGGTGTACACCCAAATGCCTCTTCACAGAATCATAAGGAAGTTTCCTCATCTATGTTTATAGCAGCCTTATTTGTAATAGCTAGAAACTGGAAACAACCCAGATGTCCCTCAACCGAAGAATGGGTTAAAAAACTGTGGTACATCTACACAATGGAATATTATTCAGCTATCAGGAACAATGAAATTATGCAATTTGCAGCCAAATGGATGGAACTAGAAAAGCTCATCCTGAGTGAACTAACCCAGACTCAGAAGGACACATATGGCATCTATTCACTTATAGTAGCATTTTAGCTATGTAGTAGAAGGTATCGATACTACAACTAACACACCAAAGGGAACTTGAACATAGACTTCTTATTTTTTATTTATTTTTTATATATTAGTTATATTCTTTTCTATTTTTTAGTCTTTTTATCTATTTGTCTGCTTTGGTTTGGTTGTTTGTTTAGTAGTTCTCTCCCCCGGGCAACGAGACACTTTTCACTGATGGTACTGCTTCGTAGATCCCCAATGAATGAAGAGGCTCTTGGCCCTCATACGACCTCTCAACTGGGATGAGAGACTGTTATATAAGGACACCCCACTCCAGAGAAATGGGATGAAAGGGTTAGGAGGTAAAGAAAAAAAATGAAATATGATGTTTCGGCCTTTTACTACTAATTGTCATAAACTGTTTAGGATAATTAAGAAATGCAAACTAATGGTTATGCAAGCCTGTCATTGTGTTAGGTACTATGACAGCCTATTATAGTTACTTGCTAAGCTAATCAGAAATAAACCTGCTAAGAGACAAGCAACATCTGCTTACCCTAATATAAGAGATAGGGCTTCTTCAAAAACCTCAAGAGATCTGCAGAATATGGCGTTCAAAGATGTTTTCATAACTTTAGATTTTTTTATATCAAGACATATCAACTCCTGACAGCACCTCCTATTCTCCTCCAAGTAGAAGATGAGCATCGAAGAATCTCCAGTGGGAGATGATTGAATTAGTCGCAAGCCTATCTCTTGGTAGGAAAAGCCCCTTGCTCCAACTGTAGACAGACTGCTGTCCAAAAAGGACAAAACTTGGAGGCAGGTAAGTCGACAGCCTAGCTCTGCCAAGACAGGGTAGGAAAGTCCATCATAACCCCTGCTCTACAATCAATGTCTGTCAGAGAAACGGGGCCAAATGACTGAAGATCGATGCTGTAATGTATGGAGAGAAAATGGGAACTGTCCAGGCAGCCACTGGTATGTCATTTCTTAGTTTTGGAAGCTGCAGGCCCTGTATTTCCTATAAAATCAGATATATTTATCCCTCTCAGGTCTCTGAGGTGATTGAAGAACAGATAGAGTCTCGTAATTAAATTTTGAGTTGTTTAGGAGTCAAGAGAGTGTTATAGATCTAAGAAGATACTTTTAAAATTGTGTTGCCAGTTAGTATGAATGTTGAGTCAGATATAGACCTTTAAACTCATGGAGATGTTTAGATAGTAGAATGTTAAAGTCAGGTACCAAATACATATGGACTGGTCATTGGGAATGTACGTTAAGCCATATAACCCTCATAACGGTGGCCTAATTACCTCTGTTGTACTGTATTGTATTTATTATTATAAGAAAAAGAGCCATTTGTTGGACTGAAAGGGGAAACTGTAGGGGGAAATAAGATATACCTTAAACTTAAAAAAAAAAAAAAAAAAAGGGAAGAGGATGGGGGGTTGAGGGTGGGAGGGTGGGACTGGAGGGGGAATAGGGAGGGGACTGTGATTGAGATGTAACTTGAAGAAATAAAAAATAAAGGAAAAAAAAAGGAACATAGCAGTTTAAAAAAAAAAAAACAGTTTTTTCTGAGCACAACAGGACCATGGCACATATGAGCTGATAGTGACTATGACTGCATGCACAAGACCTGTACAAACCAAGACAAAGTGCTAGTGTAGAGGGGGGAGGTGTTCAGCAAACCCCACCCCTAGCTGAGGTGCTGTTGATGGCTATTCACAAAGGAAAGTGAGTGTTCTTCAGGGATGTGGCCCCAAGTGGCTCAAGCTTAAGTAGAAGGCCATACAACCATACAAATACTTGCAGTTCTAAGTATTTGTAGTACTAAGTAGACTTAGCAGTACTAAGCAGACTCCATGTGGTTTACAAGAGAGAAAGAACATATGAAACTGGGAGAGAAACATAGTAGTATGGATGGGGGAGACTGGAAGAGAGTGGAGAGCATGTGGTGATTTGAAGAGGAATGGCCCACATAGATTCATATGTTTTGAATGCTTGGCCATAGGAAGAGGCACTATTAGGAGATGTGGCCTTGTTGGAGGAAGTGTGTCATTGTGGAGGTAGGCTTTGGAGTCTTGTATGCTCAAGCTACACCCAGTGTGGCAAACAGTCTTTCCTTTCCCTGCTGCCTGTTGATCAAAATTTAGAACTCTCAGTTCCTTCTCCAGCACTGTGTCAGCCTGGATGCTGCCATGCTTCCAGCCATGAAAATAGACTCTGAACTGTAAGCCAGCCCCAATTAAAATTTTGCCTTTTTAAGAGTTGCCTTGGTCATGGTGTCTCATAGAAATAAAACCATAACTAAGACAGAAGTTGGTACCAGGGACTGGGGTATTGCTGTGATAGACCTGAGCATGCTTTTATTTGGAAGAATGTGGATTTGGGGACTTTGAATTAGAAAAGCAGTGGAATGTTTTAAGAGGGGCTTAATGAGCCATCTTAGTAGGAATAAGGAAGACAGTAGTGCTGAAGGTGATTTGAACTTTGGGGGCCTGCATCAAGAGGGTTCAGAGGAGGAGAATTTGAGTGTGTGGCCTAGAGATCATTCTCATGTTATTTTGGTGAAGAATGTGTGCTGCCTTTTCTCTTGTCCAAAAAAATCTTCCTGAGGCTAAGGTGAAGGAATTTAGATTAATTGCATTGGCATAGGAAATCTCAAAACAACTTAGTATAGACTCTGTTCTGTGGTTCAGTCTTATGAGGAGTGTTTTCATGAAACAGATCAAGCTAAGAAAGGAAAAACACAAAATGTATGGTTCAAGGATTAAAAAGTCACCAGGAAGTAGAATGGAGCTAAATCCTGTGTTCAAGGAGGTAAACAGATTAAAGATATTAAATGGAATTAAGGAGTAGTGACCTTAGGGCAAAATCCTATCCAGCTAAGCTTCCATCTTTTGAAAAGGAATTAAAGAAAAGTGTAGGTTCAAGTGTGGTGGCACATGCCTTTAATTCTAGCACTCGGGAGACAGAGGCATGCAGATCTCTGAGTTCAAGGCCAGCCTGGTCTACAGAGCAAGTTCCAGGACACCCAAGCTTAGGCAGTGAAGGAAAACATCAAAAACTGAAAACTGGTGAAGATGTTATTGAACAAGGGGGCCATGTTCTAGTCCCAGCAAGCAGCAGAACTTGTCAGGTTTGGCCATGTGGTTCTGTCTTTAGAGTCAAAGATAGAAGAAAGGGGTTATGGAGTCTTCCTCCACGGCTAAGGAAAGTGGCTGGGGCCAGGCATGAGGCAGGGGTGTCCCTGCATGGATGCCCAGAGAGGCCATTGTGTGAAGCTGTGAAGGTGAAGCCTGGATTGCCTTGGAGACCCCCATGGAGATGCCAGAGTGGTGGGACACCTGCTAAGGAAAGCTGCTCACAGGAAGTGGAGCCAGCCCAAGAGAAAGGAGTGTGTTACAGTCAACAAAGCTGAAAGGAGCTGGAGATTTGAAGAGTGTTTTGATATCAGACATGGAGATGCAGAGTTTGGAGTTTGCCTAGCTTAGTTTTGCTTTGATTCAGTATCTCCTCACTGTGCTCCCTTCCCTACACTTTAGAATGGTAACATATATTCTGTGTCATGATATGTTGAAAGTATGTGATCTGCTTTTTTATTTTGATTTTATAGGGGGTTAGAGTAAAGAGATTGTATGAATCTCAGAAGAGACATTGAACTTCGGACTTTTAAACATTGTTGAGACTGTGATAGACTATGGAGGACTTTTGAACTTGTACTAAATGCGTTTTGCATTATGTTATGGATACAAGTCTATGGGGCCAGAGAATGGAATGTGGTGTTTTGAATAGGTATTACCCCTATAGACTCACGCATTTGAATGCTTAGCCCATGGAGAGTGGCACTGTTAGGAGTGGATGTAGCCTTGTTGGAGGAAGTGTGTCACTGTGGGGGTGGCTTGGCTATCTCCTATGCTCAAGCTCTGCCCAGTGTGGCACACAATCTTCTTCTGCTGCCTGTGGATCAGGCAGATTTACAAATCTTGGCTTCTCCAGCACCATGTCTGCCTGCACGCTGCCAAGCTTCCTGCCATTATGATAATGGACTAAACCTCTGAAACTGTTAAGCCAATTAAATATTTTCTTTATAAGAGTTGCCATGGTCTTCATGTCTCTTCACAGCAATAAAACCCTAACTAAGCCAGGGAAGTGTGAGTCATGAGAGAAGCCACCCTCAGATTGAGGCATTGAGGAGCTGTCTTCCTTGGCATTTTTGAGTTTAGAAATGATTTAGTTGCTCTAAGAGTGATTCCAACTCTTGAACTGCTCTCTGGATTTCTGTTTGGTTTTGTCCATATAGTCACAGATAAAATTTACATTGTTTCTTCATCTTGCTATTAGAAATAATCCATCACAGCACAAATTTATGTAATTTCCATTGGAAGAATATGGGGTGTGATTGTTGGACCACACACTAGATTTATTCTTAAATTTTTAAATTCAAATTCTCAAATTCCAAACTGTTCCCCATAAGGCTGGAATAAATTATGCTAATGTAAATTAAGAGTTTAATTGAAACCTTTGTGTTCCTCCTTTGTTTTTGTATCCCTAGTGTCTGGAATCCAGCAGCAAGCAAGCAACCTTTAGCTGTTGAGTGAATGAGTAGACAGGAGAATTTGGTGACTTTATATTCTTGTACTTTTCAGGATCTTATTTCTGTATCAAGTGACTTATTAAAACCTTCTTTAAAAATCCCTATGAAGGGCTGGAGAGAAGTCTCAGTGATTAAGAGTTCATTCTGCTCTTACAGAGGTTTCAAAATTGGTTCCAAGTGCCCACATCATGGGGCTTACAACTGACTGGAACCCCAGCTCCAGAGGACCCAAACTCTTTTCTAGCCTGTACAAGTGTCTGAATACAAATGCACATACCCACACACAGACACATACTCATTCACAAAAAATTTTTTAAAAGTCCTTTAAAAATTCAGATGAAATTTAACCCCAAGAGAAGCTCTGCTAAATATAATTGCTTCACCTTTTTACCTAGCATTAAATGAAAAAAGAGGTCTACAGTCAAAGTGATATTGGAGGGACTTCAGTGGCCTACCCTAAAAATAGGAAATGAGTGACACCTGGAGATTTCAGTCATTCTAGCAACTGTATCAAATACCATTCAAGTTGATATTGTTAACTATGGCAACTATTTCAATAGCTGTTAGCACTTTGCTCTTCACTAATTTTTTGTTTGTTTCTTTGTTTTTGTTCTAGTTTCATTCTATTATGGTAACAAACTCTGGCCAAAACAAAACAAAACCAAAAAACAAGAAAAAAAAAAAGCAAACGAGAGAAAAAAAAAAAGAGGAGGAAAGGGTTTGTTTTAAGTTTACAAGATTATAGTTCATCACTGAATAAAGTCAGGGTAAGAATTTGAAGTCAAAACATATAGAAATGGTATTTCCTGGTTCATTCACATGCTCATGCTTAACTAATTTTCTTATACATCTCAGGACCACCAGCACAAGGAATGGTGCTGCCCACCGTGGGCTTTGGGTTCCTATGTCAATTACTAATCATGGCAGTCCTCCACAGAAATGTCCCCAGGCCAGTTTGATCTGGTCAATCCCTCGATTTGAGACTCCCTTCTCAGGATCTCTGGGCTGTGTCAAATCGACAGACCTAATTGGGATAGTTTTGGTTTGTTAACTGTGGCAGCAGGAGAGACTCTGTGCATGACAGGCAAGCACTCCATCATGAACAATATTTCTCACATAATTGTTAGCCATTGTCCCACTGTATGAACCTCCACCATCATCTTCACTGAGGTAATTCATTCAAAATGCAAAAAAGAAGACCGTGTCTCTCTCATGCTTGAAGACTGGTGGATTTTTCATTAACTATACAATTAAATAAAAGTCTTTCTTATAGCTTCAAATACCCAGTTTTGCTGGCTTTGAAATATCAATGAAGGTGGCTATTTTCTCAGACCCTTCACTCACATCTTATGGTTCTTCCTTCTCCTTGTTGTATGCAAAATCTGTTTCCCTTCACAGGACATAGTCATTGCTGTTATATAAATTGCCTCCAAGTGTTTTGGTGGGGGCATAGGTGTAAGTAAATGAAATCTTCAAAATGGTTGTTGTGTCTATTTGTTTAGGCTCTCCAGTTGGGATGGGCACTGAATAACCCATACCTAAAGGTGTAATAGAGATGTTGAACTGATTATGAGTTCCGATTATGACATTATGATTATGATTATGAAGGAGCCAAATGCTGGTCCAGGAATCTCCTGTCATCTCGGAAATGTCTTTATTAACTGTGGTTAGCTACTATGTATCCATTGCTCACTGTGTTCTTAGGAACACTGACTTTTCTTTGTATCCATTAATTTGTAGCTGCAGTAAAATAAGTCACTGTTTTCAGAGATGTGTGGATGCAAATGGAAAACATGTAAAGGAGAGGATATGAGTAAAATAAACATGGAGACTTAAGACCACTAGATTCAATATTAACTACTTGAGGTAGGAATTCCTTCTGTTAGACTATTGGAATACCAGAGATATTCCAGCGTGGTAGAATTTTAATTATTGATATTGGTACTATCCTGCCTCCTTTGCAGCCTATTCCCCCAAATAAAAAACAAAGTCTTTTCTCAGTCCTGAGTTGAAATCTGTCTATTGGTAGAATTTCATTCCTTCTTTTATTTTTTTCCTCAGATTTTTAGGAGAAAGATCTTGCTGTAGTTACTCAGGATAGGGCACACTCCCACATCTCACCAGATGCCAGTCATTCTTCACAAAACCTGCCTTCAAAGTGCTATAATCCTAAGTGACTTCCTATGAAACTTTTGTCAATTTCTCTTCAAAATGTTAGCCATTAGGAAAAGTTACTATACTCATAGATCAGTGCCTAGCCCAATTGTCATCAGAGAGTTTTCCTCTGGCAGCTTATAGAAGCAGATGCAGAGACCCACATCCAAACACTGGGCAAGAGAAAGAGGCAGTCCAAATTGGAGACCCCCAACAGATCTCTCCCTTTGCAGCTCAGGGAACCCCAAGGAAGAGGCAGAGAAAGAATTATGGGAGCCAAAGGGATTGAGAATACCAAGAGAACACAACCCACAGGATCAACTAAGCAGGGCTCATAGGAGCTCAGAGTGACTGAAGTGGCAACCATGGAGCCTGCATGGGTCTGTGCTAGGTCCTTTGCATATATATTATGGTTGTTAGCTTGGTGTTTTCATGGGACTTCTAACAGTGGGAGTGGAGGTGTCTTTGATTCTTTTGCCTGCTCTTGGGATCCTTTTCTTTCTACTGGGTTGCCTCGCCCAGCCCTGACATGAGGGTTTATACCTAGTCTTATTGTATGTTTATATCCCTACTCTGTTCTGAAAGGAAACAAAGGAGGAACGGACCTGAGGGAGAGCAGAGGTGGGGAGGAGTGGAGGGAGGAAAAACTGTGGTAGGAATATATTATATGAGGGAGGAATAAACAAACAAAAAAATGTTAGTTAGCCTTTGTAAAAAAAATGTGAGAGTTCATTTGTAACAAGGTAGGAAAATAAGAAATGTAAGAAAATGAAGTACTAAAATAACAAATGTTCTAATCTTCCTTGAAAATAATTTTCATAAGAAGATCAATACAAATATCATTATACTTTGACTCAGTAAGTTTCCTTCCAAGAATTCAAAGTTTAGTGATAATTGCAGGGCTGAGGCTGTAGCTCAATGATAGAGTGCTTGGCTAGTAAGTGTGAAGGCCCTGGATCTGAGCCCTTAATACTGCCCTTACCAATGAAAGAGGAGGAAGAAGGAAGAGAGGGAGAAAAAGGGCAGGAGAAGAAGAGGGAGAGAAAGATGGAGATAAGGAAAGAGACAGCAGGAGGGAGCAGGGGAGGGCAGCAGTGGGATAGTTTAAAAATTGGCTGGAGATATTGTTCCCTGGTCATGAACTTGCCTAGCATAAGCAGGCATTTGGTTCGACTCATAGCATCACAGACAAAAAGATAAAGCAAAATACCAGGGATATGCCAACTGTTAGTCTAAATATTTTTGTCTGAAGATGTTTTGTTACAGCCTTATTCTATTAAAAATGACATTAATTTTTTTGCTAAGGTTTAACAGGCATACAATAAATATTCATATTCAAGTGCATGATTGGCTAATTTTTCTTGTTATTTTATGGATATCTTCTTGTCATATTGAGTAAATTGTCTTCTAACACAAGGCTCTGGGATTCTAGAACTTTCACAATTTAAGTAAATTTTACATGACTATCCAATTGCTCCAACAATTTGTTGAAAATTCTTTTTTCCATTTAAATTTCTCTCTCTCTCTCTCTCTCTTTGACAATTTCAGGTATGTACACAACACATTCAGGTCACAATCATCTGCTGTCTTTTAACCCTTCTCCTAACTCCATCAACTCCCAACCCCACTTTAATTATTTTTGTTTGTTTGTTTTGTTTTGTTACCAACTGTATTTAAACAGGGTCACTCATATGGACCTGGGTGTAAAGCTATTCTCATGTTCATGTTCATGTGTCTATTGCAAGGAGATTAGGTTTTCTGATTTTTCTTTCAAAATGGTTGTCATTTGTACATAGGAAGGCGACTGGTTTAAGTGTGTTAATTTTGTGTCCAGCTACTTTGCTGAATATATTTTGGGTCGAAGGTTTTTGTTGTTGTTTTTTTGTGTGGACTCTTTAGGGTCACAGACATAGAATATATCATCTTAAAGAAGGGCTACTTTATTTTCTTCTCTTCTTGTTTGTATCCCTTTATTCCCTTGTCTTATTGTTCTAGGTAAGACTTAAAGTACTGTATTGAGTAGGCGTATAGAGAGTGGACAACTTGCCTTATTTCTAACCTTAATGAGGATACTTCGAGTTTTTCTCTAATAAGCATGATGCTGACTATAGGGTTTGCCATATATGGCATTTGTTATGTTGATATGCTTCCTCCATCCTAGTCTCCCCATTACTATGATCATGAAGTGATACTGGATTTTGCCAAAGGTCTAGCTCCTTTTTGCCATTGTTTTTGGAAGCAGTTTTGAATTCCTTAAGAAATTATATAGTAGTAACCTATGATATTTCTGTCTTTCTATCCCTACCTTTATACTCTCTTCTCTCTCTCCTCTCCCTTCATCTCTCCCTTCTTACATCATTTTTTTCTCTTTTCCTTCAGTTCCTTCCTGCCTCTTTTTCCATCCTTAATTAGCAATTTGGTCCAAAAATCGTTAGTTAACCCTCCTGTTTCCCTCCCTCTTTCCTCCTTCCTCTTCTTTCTCTCACATCTTTTTTCTTCTTAAAAGCTAAAGACTAAAGTAATTATATTTGATCTGTGCCCATGAGAGGAATATGTATAAAGAAGTGTGTGTGTGTGTGTGTGTGTGTGTGTGTGTGTGTGTGCGTTGTTTTATATGCTAGTTGCATGCCTCAGAACTGGGGATTCAGCTGGGACAGTTAGAAGTTCATTACATTCAAGAATATTAATTATGTATTTATATAAATAAATATAATGAGGTTAGTTTGAGTGAGTTGTCTCACTATCAGAATGTTATATATATGAAAAGTAGGCAAGTAAGTTTGTGTGTGTGTGTCTCCATATGTGTGAAAAAGATGTTGAAAATACTATTTAATGTTGGATTGAAATTGGAGATTTTAAATATATACAAATATATATGTATATATCTATAGATGCATATATGTGCACATATCTTTGAAATTCCACACAAAATGCCCATTATGCTTGGTGCTACATTACTTATTGGTAAATATGGCTGCTTTCTTAAGCATATATCCACCCATAACTATATAGATCAACAATGACATATTTTATACACACATACTTGTTTATTGAGAGAGACTGGAGTCAATGGCCTCTCAATTAGGAATACAACTCCCTCCAAGATCTTGATTTCTAAGTACTATTTTCCACTAAAAGGAACCAGAAATAGCATTGAAATGAGTGACAGATGCCAAGGCAGGTGTAGGAAAATATCAGGTGAACTTGTGTTATATCCTTGAGCCAGAAAGAAAGACAATACACAACAGCACAATGAGTGACAGGACATGTGGAAAAGACACAGTAGAGGCCGAGAATGTGACAAGGTGCTTGGCTAGAATGCATCAAGCCCTTGTTTGATCCGTGTACCACACAAGCTAGATGTGATGGCGCATGCCTGTAATCCCAGCACTCTGGAGGTGGAGGCAGAAGGATCAGAAGTTTAAGGTTATCTTTAATAACATGCCAAGTTTGAGGCCAGCCTGGGATGCATAAACTATGCCTCAACAAAACAAAACAAAAACTTATGAGCTGTTCAACTAAAACACTCCTGCTTGTGAAGTCTGGGTAATTTTAAGACTCAAAATAAATAATTTTACAATGTTACTCTTTAAAATGGGAACCTAGGATTTCATATAGGCAATAGAAATAAATGAACAAGTCATTTGGCAAGAAGAAAAAAAATTACCTTATGGTAGAAAACCAGTTCACCTATGTAGATGTAGTTATGCATATTTTCATATAAGATATTTATTATGTGAGAAGTACAAATATGAGTAATTAATATATAATCATGCAGTTTACTTCATAGTAAAAATCCTGGTAGACAACATCTTACCGAGGGATAAAAAGAGAACCACAAGTAATGGGACATGTGAACAGAAAGCTACACTGCAGGAAGCATGGTATTGTTGCTGTGGTATCGTTGTCAAAAATGCATAATTCATAAGAGTATCAAGAAAAATCTCAGTTGAAAGACACTATGCAAAGCAAGTGGCCTGGGATATTTAAAAACCTAGGTCATGAAACATAAAAAAAAAAAGGTAGCAATTAGAAGCAAAAGCTTAGAGTACCAATATCAAAAGCAACAACCGAGCTTTTGGTCAGTAGGCATCCATGCTGATAGCCAGGAAATCTAGGAGAAAGTCCCGAGGCCTTGTACTTCACATAAGTTCGTCCTCAGCAGTGTCATGTGTACTTTGGATTCAGAGGTGAAGGATAGCTTATCATTCACAGTGACCTCAGTGGCTAGATCATCAGTATTTGTGCTCGATCCCAGGGTCCCAAACCCTACAGGATATGCAACGAGTACCATGGGACAAATGGGCACTTAATTAGTGGGTTCTCAACCCTAGAAAGCCCTAGTATAGAAAGAAAACTGCTCATGCTTTTCCCTGGAATGAGACATTATCTTTGCTATTAAATGAAAGGTTGTTGCCACCAGATGGGGATGTTTTTTGAGGTTGCACAAACATTCTTGAGATGTTTGAAAAAGAGCTGTTAGTGCTACTGTTACTGGGACATCTATAGAGAAAATTGTCTCCTAACAACATCCATCCCTTGCTTGAACACCATCTTTACTAGGTAGACATTTTCCTGAATGTGTTAGTTCATCAGCCAATCTGATTAATACAATCAGCAGAGGTGGGGACAAAATCTACCTTACTTCTCTCATAGAGCTACATCAACAGCACTACACCCATCTGCAGCCCTGTAGTGCAGATCTAAGACCCACTCTCGTCCTGCAGAGGCACCTGGACCAAACCAGGTACTTAAATGTCATAAGCCATTAGAATCTACACCATAAAGCTAATCTCTCTCCTCTCTCTCTTCCTCTCTTCCTCTCTCTCTCTCTCTCTCTCTCTTCACCATTTCACTTGGTACACAACATTTATGCAGATTCCACAAGATGGATTAATGACTAGACAGACTACTGTGCATGGTAAGGTCTAAGTGCTTTCACAACTACCCATGCCAGTAAGCTGAGATTAACTTGAATGACTTGAAAGACCAAGGTGATGTCATTAACCACTTAATATAAAATAAGTGGTAAAGCTTACAGCATTTTTCTGAGTAATTCCTATTGTATGTAAAACTGCCAACAAGATGTACATAAAAACATATCACTTAACTCTCTGGAAAGCTTCTCCAAGTAACTAAAGGAAGCTACCTTCTCTAAATTATTATTTATTTGTCTGTTTATTTAGTGTTTGTGTTTGTACATGCCATGATCACGTGCGGAATTCAGAGGACAATTTGTTCTACCTTGTGGGTTCCGGAGATCAAACTCATGTCATCAGTCTTGGCAGCAAGTGCCTTCACCATCTCTCTACCCCTTAGTTTTCTTTCCCAAAGAGATCATCTCAGTAATCAAAATTACTTAGTAATGTTTGTTAAAACATGTATAGGGCTCTTATAATCACCGCTAAGACAGAGATCAGTATGTTTTAGGGAGAGAAAGAAGTTAGTACCTGGCCGTACTCAAGATACATAGCCTCGGGGATACTTGGGTATTGTCAAAAACGCCAGTATTGCTGACAATTTCTAGGGTCCTTGGAGGAGCTTGTATTAATAGAGAATAGGTCAGGGTACATACGCCAGTGTGGCCTACTCGCCCACTAGACCACAGCGATTGAGGCCAGTTTCAGTTGCAGTTTGGGTGAACAATGATTTTAGGGTAGCTGGTCCACCTTGCCCTGCTTGTCTACATCCCTAGCTGAACAGCATTGTTAATAAAGTGTGACTGACAATAGTAAAGAAGATATCCAAAAGTGTTGTGGATGCTTTCTATGTGAAGTATATGTCATCCTCTGCTGTTCGTTGTTTTGAACAGACTTGGCGATGTTAAAGGGGATAGCTATTAAATTGTCGTGGGTACTGGTGAGAGGAAAGAATGTAAGGTGATTGCAGCAGTCTGGGAGAGCAGCATAGAGGCATTTTCCTTGGATGGGGAAGCTTCAGGACAATTCTGAGAGAAGAAAGTATCATTAGTGCGCCTTCTTCTTCTTCTTCTTCTTCTTCTTCTTCTTCTTCTTCTTCTATATGTCTCAACGTCTACGGCGTTGCTTATGTTCATGACAGTATCGGGTCTACTTTTATCAATACAAATTCAACGTGTCCATGGCTTTGTCTATTTTCCATTCCTTCTTTGTTCACAGCAAGCTTATTTGTCAAGAGGGTCAGATACAAGGACAAGTACCTCGCAACAAAGCCTGCAGAGACCCAGTGCCCACAGCCTCCTGTGGGAGGAGTCAGTGAGCCGGGTACTCAGCCAGGTGTTCATTATCCTTATTATAGAGGACCATGTCAATTTAGGAAGCCAGACTACACACTAGAGGGGGAGCCATCCAGTTGGCCTGCTGCTGCCATTATAGGGATAATGAGCATCATGTTCCATGATGGATTCACTGCCCAGTTCCCGCCAGCTTTACTGTTCCATACCATGCTATATCCTAACACAGGCAAGTGACAGAGTGTTTCCATTGCCACAAAAATTCCTATTGATGCTCTTTCATAGCCACGCCCAGGTCCTCCCCACCCCTCACCGTCCTTAAACCTGAATAACCACTCATCTGCTCTCTGTTTCACAACTTTGTCATTGAAAAATGTTACTTAAATGTAATCATAAAGCATGTGCCAAAACTATCTTATCATTCACATGAAGTATGGAGAGCTTTTTGTACACGCCTATCAAAGTTTGAAAGTTATCCCTTATTACCATTTCTCTGGAATATTTATGGTGCTGAATTTTGCTAAATGCTTGTCATTGATATTTTATGACCTTTTAAAGGCAATTGATAAATGGATTATATTGATTTATATTTTTTAAAGTACTGGACAAGACTTAAATACCTGGGAAAAGCTCCACTTGGTTCTTCTGTGTAATTCTTTTAATATATTGTTGCATTATATTTGCTATTGTTTTGTTAAGGACTTTTGACCTCTTTCCTTTTCATAGGCTTGTAAGAGCAAATGGGACTTTGGTGACATGAGTGTGAATGTGAGTGGGCCACAGTTTTTGCTGGGGTTTGGCTGGAGTGAAGTGGCTATTAAATGATGTATAAGAGCAGTTTGTTTTTTTGTTTTTTTTCCTTCTAAACTTCCCCTTCCCTCATCCTCGGCTATTGAAGGAGCTAACAGCAAGTTTGCTATGGCTGCCCCCTCTCACATGTGTCTTTACTGTTTGTATTTTAGTTACTTACTCTAGTCAGATTTCCCTTCACCATGGCAAAATATACAACTTAAAATTAGGAAAAGTTTAGTTGACTGATAGTTTCTGAGATTTTATCCCATGATTGTTTGCCTTAGTCACTTTTGGGCCTGTGATGAGGCAGAAGATGTGGTGTGGCTGAAACACACCATAGAAGAATTCTGTCCATGCTTATTAAGCAAAGAGTGACTAGATAGGGCAGGGCCGTTATGTCCTTTAAAATCAAGCTCCACGATGTCTTAAATTCTATCAGGTTTTGACTTTAAAGGTTCCACTTTCTCAGGCTTTAATACATGTAGTTTGAGAGACATTCCAGACCCAGAGTGACAATTGCAGCTCCAAGTCTGAGATAGTGGATCAAAAGTAAAACCTCACCATGATGCGACTCCCTGAATGCTGAGATTTCTAGTGGGACTACCTTCTTCCGTCCGTCTCTCGGAATCTCTTGGAGCTGACTTATGTGTAAGTCCAAGATGGATGGTTATGTATAGTCATGGGGAAACTTAAATCTACATTCCTGAAGCAGAAGGAATCTTTTTTTTTTTCTTTCTTTTTGGGGGAGCCTTAGTAGCCAATAAATTTGATGCCTGTTGATGGTAATTTATGAAAATCTAATTAATCCTTGATGACCAGCCCATTTGTGAAGCAGCTTTCCATGAATACAAGGTGTGCTATTGACTGATTACAGACCATTCAGAAAGCTGAAGACAAGACATAAATGGCTTTATAAAGAATCGAAACGTACTTGGTGCAATTCTACAGTTCTCACAGGCCAAAACAAGGGTTCTCGCTTGCTTTCTTCCCAAGTACTAACCCCCTCAACAGTAAAGGAGCCACAAGCGTTCCTTCAAGCACTCACCCACATTTCTCCACAGAAACGACCACATTCCTGATTAATTCGGATATTAGTAAAAGGTTCATTATTCCTTCAATAGAATACAGTTCCCAGACAAGTGTGCTGTTGGCATCTACTTTGCTAGGAAGGCCGTGGGGCGGTCCTGGACCGCCCTGTTGGAGGTGTGTGCAGCGCACCTCTCCAAACCCCTTCCATTTGGAAATGCCGGCAGCTTAAGCTATTGACCTTGTGCGTTGCCCAAAACGATAGCAATCGCCCCGTTTAAACAAATTAGCTCCTTACAAGGCCTGCCGTCAAAGGGGTGAGGGCAGGGGCAAGCGCCAAGTTCTAGCGACCCCTCCTCCGCCCCTCCCCAGACCCCGCTGCCACGCAGTGCCACATCAGCGACTGCACAGCGCACCCAGCTAGGTTCTTTTCTAGGATGAGAGTGACCCAGTGGGCGGAGGCCGACTAAACCCGCAGGAGTGGCGGGCTGATTCACCAATCGGCGACCAGGGAGGAGGCTGGCCGCCAACCGCAGTCCAAGCCAGTGCCCCGCCTGGAAACCAGATGAGGCACATCTGGACAGCTGTGCTGAGAAAGTTTGTGGGCCCCTTCCAGGCCTGCCATCTGCAAGGCACGTCTCCCACGTTGTCTTCTGCTAGTCAGTTACTATTTATTTTTTTTTCCCCAAGAAGCAATCAGCCACCCAAGCTTGAACCATTTTCTCCTCCCCCGACCCCCACGCAAGGCGAGACCACATCGCATTAAACACAGTTTAATTTTCATGGGGATTTGCGATCAAAAGAACAGAAACAGCAACAAAAGCCCAGCCGCTGTGTGAGCCTATCAGGCAAAGTGGGGAAAGTAAGGTGCTGAGTAACCAGGCCAAGCTGGGTAAGTTCTGAACACTTGGGGGACATCATCCTTCCTGCTGAGCTCTCTAGCCTGTGCCTTTGCCCTTCTTGCCAGACTTCTGTTTCTAAAGGGAAGAAAAGTATCTCACGCTGGGACAAACTGCAGGGACGTGGGGCCTCCTTCTCTTTTGTTTTGTGGACAATTTTTGGTTTGCTATTAAAAATTTTTGAGGGGTGGTGTTAGTATAAGATTTCTCGGGAACAAAATTTTGGCTGATGTTTTGTTGTAAACCTTTCTTCATCCCAAAGTTAAATTCTTCCTCTTCCTCCCCTTGTTCCTGTTCAACACTGTGTATTTACAAATTGTAGCTATCCTCCACTCCCTATTTTGATGGAAGACTGAGAAAACTCTCTGGTGTATTCAGAATTAACACAACTTTTGACAAATTTATTTAAAACTTGAATCATATAAATGACTTATTGGATCTGTCACAAAGGGTTGAATGTAGTTGAAATTATGAATGTCATGTCTCAAAAAGGGAGAGCTAAATTCCTTTATGACTATTTAAAATAATTAAATATGCGATAGACCACTTTATGTATCCATGATCCTGTAATTACATATTTAACCTGTAATTCTATCAAAATAATATCCACCGTGGTTATTATGTATGCGTGATTATAGATAGCTCTAGTTCACATGTCAGGATTTAGAAATGAGGTGGTGGAAAACACTGAGCTATGGATGAGTCAAGGCTGACTCCTTCTGGAACATCTATGGTTTCCTCCGTCTGTACAGTAATGTTTTGAAGTTCAAAGTTATATTGCATGCTGCTTACTGTTGGGGAGAGATTTGACTCAAATAGATCTTTAATTTCTGGCTCTTAAAGCAGTGGGTGGAAATTTGGTGCAAAAATCATTACTTTTAGAGCATGTTTTGGTTGACAAAGGTAGAACAATTAAAGTGGATTTAGGGATGCAGGACTAGAAGGGCACCATTGCAAAGAGGCTGTGAGAGTTGCCTCACCAAGATCAGCTCACAACTTCACAGTATGATCTTGGATAAAACACTTATTCCCACTCGTTCCTCAGTTTTCTCCCTCGTAAAGTGTTAATAACAAACAGTCGCACATACTGATGATGTCTAGAGTTCTGAGTTAAAATATGTCAGTTGTTATGCCAGCCTGGTACGTAGCATGTCTTTGCTGTGTTTTCATTCTTTACTGCCTTCCTTCTCAGCTTCTGTGCATTGATGTATTCAGTAGCATTCCTACTTCCCCTCTAGAAACTAGGATTTATCCAGTTCTGAGCATTTGCCAGCCAGGCATGATGCAAGGTTGCAAAAGAGCCAGCAAAGAGTTAATTGAGGCAGTTCTGGAATGCAGCATGTGTGATGGTGGTAAGCTTTCTCCTGTGGGTATAAGCATTGTGAGAGGAGTTGGACTGTCAAACAGTGAAGGAGAGTTTGTGAAGTAAATTGGTATAGGGATGGTAGGATGAACTGACACCAGTGGCCAAGAGGGGGTTTTGTGATTCATTTCTGAGTGAATGAAAGCTCCACAGCTTCTTCCACATGCTTTCCTCCTGCAGCTGGGGTGGGCTGGGCTGAATGGCTCAGCAAGACCTGGCAGTGTGAATATCTGCAGTGATGTATTCCAGCTCTGTTTGAGTGGTCTGACACTCTGGGACATTATTTTTCATTAAAAAATCATTGGAAGTCTTTGAGAGGTGTGTGATTATTAGAACCCCGTACTGGTCTCACGACAGACCCAGTGTGTGCAGAATAGATCTTCAACATCCTGCTAATAAAAATCGTCTATCCCCATGTTAATATTTGGAAATTGAAATTTATAGTTACTGAGGTAGATATGACCTATGGCATGCATTTCAGTGAAGGGTCAAGTTTGAGTTCTTGTGTCTAAAGGACATTGTGGCAGAGAGCTGGGTTCTGATGTGGCTGCTGACCATCTACCTGACCTCAGGCAAGACACTGAGCCATTGTGATTCTGTAATATTGTCTCTGTAATGATCTCCACGGTCCTTTTTCCTTGGGTGGTCAGTCTGTTTGCAGATGGCTATTTGATATGGGTAGCTACTATTTTTGATCACTTAACATCTGGCAAGGGTTCTGAATACCTAGCTCATGACATCTTCACAGAAAGAAACCTTCTAAGGATCGGTACCCCCCAGAACCTTGCTTTTATTATTGAGGAGACAGAGACCGGGCCAGGTGGATTAAAATACTTGCCCACCATGCATCACGGACAAATGGCAGGCACAGATTCAGTCTAACACCAGACATTCAGGTTTTAACCATTAGGATATACAGTTTTAGATCTATGAGAAATTGATTCCTCTTTCTCCTCCCTACTCTCTCTCCTCCTCCCTCCCCACCTCGTCTTCTTTTTTGTTCATTACTTCCTCCTCCTTTCTTAGTTGCAAGGTTCTGCTGTGTAGCTTAAGCTAGCTTCAAATGCCTGACCCTCCTGCCCTAGCTTCCCGAGTCCTGGCATCACAGGCACCCCATCATAGCAGGCTTCATTCTTCTAGTGTGTAGTTGTAAGAGTCAACCATTCAATGGAAAGAGAATCCCCATATCCAGGGTTGCATTAATAAGATTTGCCTGGGCCAGGCGGTGGTGGCGCACGCCTTTAATCCCAGCACTTGGGAGGCAGAGGCAGGCGGATCTTTGTGAGTTCGAGGCCAGCCTGGTCTACAAAGTGAGTCCAGGACAGCCAAGGATACACAGAGAAACCCTGTCTCGAAAAACCAAAAAAAAAAAAAAAAAATAAGATTTGCCTGGAGAGACCAGAATGGCAACCGGACTCTGTCTAGAAGGTATGTTCCATACAACATAGTGATTGGAGACATCATATTTCATATTTGTACATTAAGTGGGTTTCATTTCAGGCAAACATCTGTCTTTCTATTGAAAATTTTTATTATGTGAATTTCACATCATGCACCCTGTTCTCTCTCATCTCCCACCTCACCTCAGACCCACCTTCCACTCTTGCAATCTGTCCCAGCATAAATTAAAAAAAAATCTCATTCTAGAAGCTGCAGTGTGTCACAGTGTGTCCCACAATATTCCCTTTTATCCACACATTTTGCTTGCAAATGTTCACTAAAATAACTCCTTGGTCAGGTATAAGGCCTCTGGTTTCTGCTGCTTTGTCAATACTGGAACCTCACTGGAACTCCTCTCAGATATGCTGTAATTGTACTGTATCATGGAGATCCTGTAGTTTAGGATTGTGGAGCTGGCCTCTTATTGTACTCTAGTAGTTCATCCATGGGGTAGATGTTAGGGTGGGCCAACTCAAAGCCTTGGTTCTCCACCTGCAATCCCCACTTTCATGGCCAGTTCTACTATGGAAAGGTGCAGGGCCTGCTCTCCCTAGTGTTACAGCATGTGAGGGGCAGGTACAACTTTCCTGCACTTGTGACCCCATCTTGGCCAAATCTCCTGTCAACCAATGGTGGTGAGGGCAAAAGGGAGGGGAGGGAATTTCTCCCTAGCCAACACCACCAGATAGCAGACAGAATGCAGGGCTGGCTCTCAACTCCCATATCCAAGACCAGCTGTAGCGTGCTACCAGGAAAGGTGCAGGGCCTGCTGTCCTGAGTGCTGCAGCATTTAAGGGGCAGGGACATCTCTCCTGCTCTTGTGACCCTATCTGGGCCATATCTCCTGTTGCTCAATGGTGGTGAGGGCAAAAGGGAGGGGAGGGGATCTCTCCCTAGCCAACAACACCACATAGCAGACAAAAGGCAGGATTGGCTCTCCCATACTCACATCCCAGGGCTAGGTCACCACAACTCCCACATCCAGGGACAGGCAGAGTTCTTCTAGTTTCTGGCTTGTTTCCTGTCCTGGGAGCCCATCTTTTGCTTGCCTCGTACTTGCCTGATAGTTATCACAGGCTATCCCATGGCACCAAAGTGGTGCTGGTATCCAGCTTGTTTTGTTTTTGTTTTTTTCCAGGAATGTTAGGCTACTATTCATTCATATGTTCATAGGTCATAACACTGAATGTAGATATAGCCTCTCTCCTCTCTGTCACCTGCTGATGCACATGTGACATAGCAGCCACATCTGCAATGCCTTTAGGGGCAGGTGGTATCTGGATTTAAAGTAGACACTCAGTAAATGTCAGTTGATGTCAACTGGATGATTACATGATTGAAAAAAGACCTAGGAGATGAGTAGTGAATCTTTGGGTGCAGAAGCACAATCGTGTTTTTTATCCTTTAGAGTACCTGGCCCTAGATCACACCAAAGCTTCACAAGAGGAACCATATATACTATTCCTGTACCCAATCTCCCAGTCATATCCATTTGTTAATTAGTGAGTTAGTAAATGAAATAAAATAAATACTGAAATTGAATAAATATTAGCATGACTTTGATTCAGGCTACTGAGCCATAGCCTCTCTTCTGCACCCAGACTTGAGATGAATAGGTGCTTTCCTCTAAATGCTGTTGTCACAATGTACTGCATCATCAAAGGCACATATCGACAGAGATACTCACTTGTGGACTGAAACCAACTGTCTCAGCTTCCTGGGGTTTGCATTTACAGGTGCGCACTACCATACCCAGCAGAACAGGTTCAGAAAGCTGAGTAGCAACAAACAACCTCCTTTTCATAGTCAGGTCTTATTCTTCCATTTTCTCTAAGAGTCTCTTCTCCACTTAATTAAAAGTTATAAATGGGACTTCATTATACTATTCTGACTTTACATCAACAAAGATCTCAACAATATATAATATACATACCTCAACTTGACAGTTGAGGCATGCAGATCTGCATAAGTATTCTCTTGCCACAGAGAACAGATGATGACACTCAGATGAAAAATGTCCTTTTTAAAGGTCACATTGACATCAGAAAAAAAAAAAAAACTTGTCTAATGGGGTTTATTTGCATGGTTTCCTCTCTCAGACTCTTGCCCTGCAAACCACCTGTATAAAGTCACCCTTGGCTTTAGAGAGCCTGTTATGGACTTTGGCACTCAACTGTCTTAGGAAAACCTTGGAAGACAATGAGTCCTTTCTCTCAAGCCCCCCAACACCACTCTGGAGCAAACTGTTTCCCTGAGGTGCCTTCAATGATCCTAATGTGGAAAAAAGTACAAAGGCAAATACTTTGTTCTTGCTGTCCTGAACACAGTTGACACTGTCCTCTGTGGATTTTTTTTTTTTTTTACCTTAAGAGAAAAAAAAAATTAAAGGTGATGAGTTAGAACAAGGTGGCATTTTCCATGGGAAAGGACAAGGTGACTTTATCTGCATCTTTCCCCGTTGTACCCAAAATTCCACAGGTTTTAGAAAATATTTTTTTTTTTTTTTTTTTTGGTTTTTCGAGACAGGGTTTCTCTGTTTAACAGCTCTGGCTGTCCTGGACTCGCTTTGTAGACCAGGCTGGCCTCGAACTCGCAAAGATCCGCCTGCCTCTGCCTCCCAAGTGCTGGGATTAAAGGCGTGCGCCACCACCGCCCGGCTGTAGAAAATATTTACAACATTCCACATGATTCACTTTAATAGAGAGAAAACAGGCTTTAAGAAAAAAATATGTCTATGAAAAATGATCTCCAAAAAGGAAATTGTGCTACTTGGTTAGTAATAAAATTTAAAGGTTTCTGATTTCAATCTGTTTATTGGATACCCTTGCACCTCCAAAAGATCGCACAGTTCCTTGGACTATACTACAAACTAGCACTGTGGTATTAACACAGCTTCCCTGTTGAGTAGCCAACTGGGTCGTCTAACCCCTAGAAGTGGGCTGGTACCCTTTACTCTCAGCACTTAGAATTAGGCCAGTAGGCACTGTTTAGGAAAGTTCTACCCAAAGCCCTAGCTGATGAATAAATAAATGAGCAAAATTAAATCAGACCTCTTCTAGGATGTTTACAGAGGGTGCACATCATCCTGTATCTTCCTTCCTGTGAGCACTCACTTGTTCCAATCTTGATTTATGCTGTGCTCCTGTTAACCCCATGCTATGAAGGCAAACTTTCCTGAGTTCCATACTTACTTCTTGGTAGTAGTAACCTATGTTAGCAGTTTCTTTATTCATTCTTGATGATCCAAAAGTATAATCAGTCCATTTTTTGTTTGAATCAACAATGAGTTGCCAAACTGACATTGCTCCTTTTGTGTAAGGACTGTCTGTCTCTTCCCAGAGTTCTATCACAAAATATATTTTCTATAAATTAATATTACATTTAATTTGACTTATATTCACTAGAAAAATCAGAATTCAAAGTCTATGATACGTGAGATTTCACAATTTTAGATAAATATTTATTTTACAAAAGATATATTAATACCTTAAATATCTCTGTAAAGTTGGAAACAATAAATTAAAATATCATAATAATGAGATTATGGGCAGAAATTTTTCTAATTTGTAAATCCAAAATCTGAAACTTTTTCTTTCTCTGAGTCAAGATCTCACATATAGCCCAGGTTGGTCTCTAACTCATGATCTTCCCAGACCCTGTCTCTTATGTGCTGTGATTATAGGCATACATTACTATAGAAAGAGAAAGATTCGGTAGTATGTAGTACACTCAGACATTTTTGGCTTCCTGTGTGCTTTAATGTAATAGATAATATAGATTTAAATGTTAAGACCAGTAGTAGAAAAGAAAAAGGGTCATTGAAAATGATCACACCCAAGTCAGATTGGATGAACCTTGGCAATAAAGGCCTGAGGAAGTCAGGGTGATGGGAAGATGTTGTGGAAGGATAAAGGAATGAATTAGGGTTAGAGGTATGGAGGCATCTTACCTTCAAGCAAGTACCATGGAAGTTAGACTCCCCCAGTTTCTTCATCCTGCTTTTGAACTCCGGGCTCAATTTTGGAATACTCAGATTTGGCAGACTGCCCCAAAGCAGGATGACTGTTTTCCCCTTAGTGCTTCCATGAATTCTTGGATGAACTCCTTTCACAGGACAGCAGATGGTTGAATCAATATGGACTTCACCTGCAGCATATGAGGGAGGCTTCCTACAGACATTAATCCTTCTTTTCCTCACCAGGAATGTGGGCTTGTCTGTCCCTATTTCTGACAGTCACTATGGGAAAAACAACGAAGTGATATACTGTGTTGGGCTTTGTCTGTGCTGTTTGCTTCAGAACTGAGTAGCTGTGTGACCATTTTTGCGACGACACCTCTACTTCACAGAAGGAGGCATGCACTACTGCTGTGCTTGTTAACCTTAGAAGGTAGAGTCTGTGTCCTAACTTTGAAACTAATGTATCTGAAACAGAGTTTTTAAGGTATTGATTCTAAGGTTTCTAAGATCATACAGTGGTAAAGTCAGAGCTTAAACACAAGGTTTCCTGTTTCCACTGTCTGAAATCAGCAGTGTCCCATGTATACTATCATTCTTGAAAACTAAATACTCTTGCTAGTTGTCATTTTATAGGATGTGCTAGCTTTGGGTCTAGGGTGGACAACTAGACACAGATACCCTCATATCTGTGTTGCCTTATCTTGGGTGCCCAGACCTCTCTCAGTGTTCTTTGTGATCCTAGGGCAGTAAGACAATTGTCTTTTCAGGCCTGATCTGCCCCTTTTAGTTAAACATCCATTACTCTGCCTGAATCAGGATAGTAGATCTCAAAGTATCTTTAAAAGACCATTTGGATTTTGTTCTTCAGATACTTGCAGCCTATTTTTTGTTTTGTAAAAAACAAACAAAACTGCTTACTATTTTCTATTTCAAATTACTGCAATACATTTAATTTTTTTTCTATACATTTCCTTTCAATTTCTGTATTCCATAAAGATGGAAATGTACTCTTTGCAGACTAAACTGGTCTACAGACCAATTTAAATGACATTTTCACTACCGGCTTGTAGGGGTTATATCTACTAGGACCGGCTTCTTGAAAAGGTCACAAGGCATCTAGACAGGTTGTGCAAATAAATAAGTGGCGCAAATAAAAATCACCATTCTTCTTTTCAGTGCCTCCCTATCCCCAATGGCTTTTCATTTCATTTAAAATAAAGGCATATGTTTACCCTGTCACAGGAAACCTTCGGTCATTCATATGGCTTTGCTTCTGTATCCACCATTTTTCTTTTCTTTTTTTTTTTTGAGATTATAATATAATTACACCATTTCCCCTTCCCTTTCCTCCCTATAAACAAATACCCCCCAAATCCCTTCTCTTTAAAATTCATGGTATCTATTTGCTTTAACTATTGTTACCTGTGTGTATTTCTAAATACATAAATACAACTCATTCATTCTGTATGCTATCATTTGTATGAATGTTATCATTGTATAAATATTATTTCAGGGCAGACCATTTGGTTTAGACAATCAATTTGTGGGATCCTCGCTGGAGAAGGCTTTCTCCCACTCTCAGCATTCCTTAGTTGCCTATAGTTCCTTGCTTGGGGCTGAGACCTCCTGAGTCCACATTAGTGTGTCTATTGTTCTTGTCCTTGTTCAGCTCATGTTTAGACAGCCATGTTGTTGAGACATTATGGGTGTAGCTACTGACACTTCTAGAAAACACAGTCAGACAACAAACTCCCTGTTCCTCTGCCTCTTACTATCTTTCTGTCCCCTCTTCTGCAATGAAACTTGAGCCTGAGGTACAGGAGTTGTGTTGTAGATGTATCCATGGAGACTGGGCTCTACAACTGCATTTTGATGGGATGTGGTTTTCTTCAACAATCTCCTTCTGTTGCAAACAGAAGTTTCCTTGATGAAGGGGTGATGGAGTGAGGATAACACATAGCTCTGGGTTTAAGGACGACTATTTAAAATGTAGTCTGGGATAACACTGTTTTAATAAAGCGGCTCTTCTCCTACTGGGTCCAAGACTTCACTTGCCTTGGATAGTTGACTAGGTTTCCAGTATCATTTCCAGCATTATTTCCCTCTTGTTGAGTAGGTCTTAAGTCCAATTAAAGAGCTATTGGTTACTACCAAGGTATGCATATCAGCACCAGCATTGCATCCCTAGGGTTATTGCTCCCTGGTGGGTGTTGTTGTGATTCATAGGCATCATAGCTGGGTAGGGCTACTGGTCGCTTCCCTTCTTTGGAAGCTTGCATTGTGCCTTATGGTACAAGGAATGCTAGTCCTCAGGGAGGAGACTTTTAGGTTCCAGTTCAGGGGCCTCTGGTCCCTGTGTGTAAAGCATGTTGTATCCACCCTCTTCCATTCTTACCTTTGTTCACTAGGTATCCCCAGTGCTAATAAAGAGTGTTCAGGGTTTGGGGAAATGTGGGTTTGAACAGAGAACATACAATGATTGCGGACGTGAGATACACTTCAGTTTGTTTTTTCACCTATTAGATTAGTGGTTCTAACCTGTGGGTCACAACCCCCACAGGGGCTTCATATCTGATATCTTGCTTATCAGGTATTTACATTATGATTCATAATAGTAACAGAATTACAGTTATAAAGAAGCAACAAAATAATATTATGGTTGGGGGTCACTACAACATGAGGAACTGCACTAAAGGGTTGCAGCATTAGGAAAGTTGAGAACTACTGTATTAGATCAAGCCTGGACAAGCATTACCATCAGTCTCTTGGGCAGTGAGAGCCTCTCACTAACTTTAGAATGAGCAACATGTGAGGCCCAAAAGCAAGTCCCAGAAAAGATCTGAGTAACTTAGCCTTGGTAGTATAACCCGATGCTCCCCTGACTACCCCTATGTGAAGATGCTTCCTTCATATGCACTTTTGGGTTTCCTTCAGAAAGAACTAAAGAGAGTTCATTTCAAAGACCTCTGAGATTGGGAAATAAAATGATGACAGTGCATCATAGTTACCCGCTGGAGAGGGTTCCTTAAAAGCATGATTGTCATCATTCAGTGCTTAGTAGAGAACTGATGTAAAATATTTACTCCAGCCGAACAGTTTCTTGTCCCATGTGGCTTTGGCCTTTGGTACTTGCTGTACAGAGTCTTCTGTGTGGAAGCAGCTTGGACTCCCGCCTCTTCTCACCACTGTATATACTTGTGGCGATAGATGCCAAGATAGCAGCTACAACCAGAATGCTACATGGAGGCACAGAGAGCCATGGCTCCTAGAGAGCTGACCTGCCAGTGTTTCCGGCTTTTCATCTGTTGTCTACTGCAATGATTTCTGGTCTCTCAGAAGATTATTCCTTTGTCTTTTGTTAATTAATTGTCATTACAGTGACAACCCTTTTTATATTGTAGTTTTGGGCAATTTATATTTGATAGGTTTGTAAGTAGGATGTATTGGCATGCTTTCTTTTCTTTTTGTCAAATTCTGGATGAGTCTGAGGAAGGTAGTTCAAGGACCTTTCTTTAAAAATGGCTAAAGTATTGTCTTTGCTATGTAATATTTCTAGTAGGTGAAAAATGGGCTGAATTTTAATGCATTCTCCTTCTACCGAAGATAAGTAGCATAGATTTATCTTAGGTTTGATATAACTAAAAATAAGCCAATGGTTTCTATAACCCTGGTCATGAAGCATTGAAGAAAATCCAGAAACTAGAAGCAAAAGAGATGCGTATCCTCCCTGCTCCAAATATTTACCTGGAGAGACAGTCCAAGTGAGAAAAGTCTCAACAGAGTTAGAGTTCAAAGTTCTTGAGCAGAAGCATTGGTGGAGATCTTAGGGGAAAATGAAAGTGGCTAGAGTTAGAACAATGGAGAGACAAGGAGAGAGCCGTAGAGAGAAAGGGGGATGTTAGATAGTTTCAGGGGACCCCCAGAAGTAATCGGCAATATACTAGTGAGCAAAAGCTTTTGAGGAAACTCATGGAAATGATATACCAGGATTGAGGGTTGTTACAATTTAAATGTATCCCCTGTGAATTTATATTGTGGAAACATAGTTCCCAATTTTGTATGCTAATGGACATGTGGTGGTGGGCCCGGTGGGAAGTAATAAGGATTAGATGAGGTCATGAAGGCAGGGCCTCTGTAATGGCTTCCTAAGTGGTTGTACCAGCTAGCTTGCTGTCTTTTTATGAGGCATTGTCCTCTGTTTATTAAGTCAGCGTGATGTCTTTTACCTTCCAGAACAACCTTCAGTGTTGAGCTCCTGAACCTCCCTATCTCTAGGCCTGTGAAGAATACATTTCTTTTCATTTTATTTTAGTCAGTTTTAATCATTTAGTGATAACAACATCAAAAAGAAATGAGGAAAGAACTTGGCACTTATAAAAGGCCAGGGATGGCATCCATCCCAGTCATACTAGAACACGCCTGATCCATGAGTCATGGAGTAGAACAGTTGGAAAGTCTTCCAGGGGAGTGTGGAATTACTGGTACCAGTCTCAGTGGTGCTGTACATGTGCCAACAAATCATAAAGTGGCAGCTTCCCTGAGAATCCAACTGTTTTCAGTCACTTAGCCTTTATCCCAGAGCTGAAAATTATTTATAAAAATAAAATAAAGTGTATATACATACATATATATATATGTATATATAACCTACTCTCAATTCAGGTAAAATCCAGAATGTCTGGCACCTCAGAATAGTAAACCAGTTGTGTTTAAAAATGGAAAGTCACTACCCCAAGCTCCTCTGCAGGAGTATTTCCACAATTGGCCGAGTCAGATAATTGACTAACATTTTGCTTGTAACAAGCCAGAGAGAGCCAGACCATCCTCTGTGTTGGTATTTGCTTTGCCTCCCGCGGAGACAAAATCCAACATTCTAACCTCTGTATGTCTTTGTGAGACATTTCCCTGCCAGAACAAGTTTTGTCAGAGCGACACAAACTAAGCCGAGATATTCTTTTCTAGTCTGTCTGTGCAGAAGTGGGAATACTTCCCCCCTGTAAGTTGATTAGATTCTTGATGGTTAGAAGATTCATTTGTAATGAAGTTTCATCTTGTATATTGCAATGAGGTGTAACTCTCATTATAATCCACATTTTACTCTTGGGGAAATTCAGATGGAAGTAAAGGGTCAGTCTTCCTGAGACTTGATTTCCCACCAATGGTCTCAGAACGCTTGAGACACTCCTAGTGGCAACTGGCATGGATAGTGTGATGAGACAGGACTGAAGGAATGTAGGGAGAATGGAAGTGAGTATCCATCACAGTGACAGTCTTCAGGGTCAGAATGATTCACTTACAGAATTTAACCATTAAAGCAATAGCCACAACCCTAGACATAGTGCATCAAGTGGGCTTAGAATTTTATTTTCTTCCTATAATTATGCACCGGAGGAGACTCTAGTTTGTTTCTGGGGTTTTTTTTTTTTTTTTCAACAAGAGAAAGGAAGAGTGAGAAGAGATTAAGGATTAAGAAACTTGCTGTTGCTGTCTCATCAGCTCAGGGCTGTCCTCTGTATTTCTAGATGTGTCTAAGAAGGTGCAGCCAATGACAACAGGCCAGGCTTTCTGCAGAGCACTGACACTTGGTGATGCTATTTTTTTATCATTTAACAATAATTTCATAATCTAATTATGAAAAATGTTGCTGGGTTTGCCTTTGGCTTATAATTATATTTTGTGGTGGGGTGCTATTTGAGCAAAATAGGGTGGGGTGAGTGAAGGAAATTGCTTCACAATAAACAGCTACGTGCTTGCTGAAGAGAGGCAGTGTTGTCGGAGAGTTAGCCTGAGTGTGGGACAGTCAGGAGTGCTTCACTTTAACACAGCCTCAGTCTCTCTCTTCCTCCCTTCCTTTCTTTATCAGTGTGCACATGAAGTTTAAATCATTTTCTTTCCTACAAGACATTAAAGCCTAGGCATCATAAGGAGAAAAAAAACTAAGACAATTTTTATTCGACTTGAGATTGAAATTGTAAAAGAAGGTTGACAAGACAAACCCAGTCAAGACAAACTGTTCCTGCAAAGTAATGACTACTAATTATTATTTTTTGCCCTCCCTAAATGTCATCGACTTATCACATCCCACCTGCCCGTGGGCTGTTTTCTACTTAATGCAAATTAGGTATCTTCTTTCTTTTAAAATAAAATACAAAAGTAAAAGACCAATAAGGTAAAAAACAAAACAAAACAAACAAACAAAAAAACAAAACAAAACAAAATCAACAAAGAAAGAAAGAAAGAAAAAAATCTCCAGAAAGAACCATTGAGTTTGTTTTCTGCTAGCCTTCTACTGCTAGGCATGGAACCTGACAAAATATGGTTTGTATATCCACTGACACTCCATTGGAAAAAACTAATTTTTCCTTTCTGAGCTGTTGTCAGTTGGAGATAACTCTGGGTTAGGGGTGGGAGCTCATGTCCACCTCCTGAGACAGGAGCTCTAGGACCCCTGTGCAGGCCCTGTACATGCTACCACTCTCTCTGTGAGTTCTTATGTGCATCAGTCTTTTGTCTGGATGGCATTGTTTTCTCCCTGTCTTTCGTCCCTACTAACTCTTAGTCTTTAATACCCACAACATCTCTAGTCTTGTTTTCACTACCCCACTAGTTTCTCTTACCTGTATTCTCATACCATCTCCCAAACCTATAACTGTCTGTTGGCAACTTCCTATTTACACAGAAATTGCAGAGAATTCTGAAGAGACTGTGACTGATGGCCTTCCTCATTTGTACTATGGTACTTGTTCCTGGGTCTTCTTAATCTTCGCACATACAGCTCAGGTGGAGGGTGTAGTCTGAGGTAATCATCCCCTTCCATGGGTTTGGAATGAGCGTAAAGTGGTTGGCTTGGTAGGTTGGCCGCTGCAAGAGAAGCAAACCCCATAGGTGGACAACATCCTCATGGGAGCCTTGTACTTTTATGTTGGCATGCCTGGCATCTAAGTGAGATGGTTCAACAGTGTCACCAACATGACTAATCGGAAGGCAAATTTGGTAAGAATAAAACAAATGAGAGTAGTTACTATTCAGTTACGGGAGAAGCACCTGTTAACTGACTTGCTCTCACTTTCTAATTGAAGAACACTGTTCTCTCCGGCAAGCTAGGAGCTTCACAATTGGATTGAAAGCCAGATTTGTGTGTCTGATGACATTCATTGCAGAAGACTGTGGGCCAGGTTTCCATAGGATGAGTCCAGTGGAGTCCATTGGCAGTTAAGTAAGATGTCTATGGAGAAACTGTGAGTGGAAGATGTCTATGGAGAAACTGTGAGTGTCTATGGAAGAAACTGTGGAAGGAGAGAGAATTGGGAGTTGGGTTGTTGCAAGGCTGATTCTAGTGAAACAGACTCTTGGATGGCAAGTCCCATCTTCTAAGCTTTTGTTGCTACTGTTCAGCACATCTGCAGCTCTCAGAATCCTTGGGGGCTTGGGCGACAGTAAGAGTGCAGTAATTTTAAACTATTTTACTAGTTGCTCTTGGTATACACATAGGGGTGCATGTGTGTGTGTGTGTGTGTGTGTGTGTGTGTGTCTGGGTATGTATATGAATATGTGTGTGAATGTGTATGCATGTGACTATGTGTGTATGAGTATGTGTGTGTGTGTTTGAGTATGTATATGAACATGTGTGTGAATGTGTATGCATGTGACTATGTTTGTGTGGGGTGAGTATGTGTGTGTGTGTGTTTGGTTATGTATATGAATATGTGTGTGAATGTGTATGCATGTGACTATGTTTGTGTGTATGAGTATGTGTGGGGTGAGTATGTGTGTGAGTGTGTGCATGACTTTTTTTAATTTATTCTAGAAACTTCTGAGCATTAACCTGAAAAAAAAAAAACCTTGACTTTAGCTGTTCTATTCTTATCACTCTTGTGTCAGGCTGAGGTGCTTGATGTACTGAAACCAAGCCAGATAAATGTCTTACAAGGTAGATGTGGACAGTGACAGTCAGCAGTTGCTTTACTATATCTCAAATAGCTTTTCACTTGATAATATACAAAAAAAATTTTGATTCTCATAAATATAGTCTGAATGCATGCTTTACCATGCATTTGAGACCTTGTGCAGGGAACTTAACCTCTGAACTTCAGGTCCTTTACTTGTAAAAAGTGTGATATCAGGTTCTCGGGGTGGTACACATCTTACAAGGTTATGTAAAGAAAACCTGTTACACTGTCTGTCACATGGTAGCATCACAATGAAATCTAGCTCCCCTGAGTCTGCCAATTCCTTTTCTAGCTGCATTCTCTAGCATCAGGGCTACAGCCTGCCAAGTTTGACTGCAAAAATCATACGTATTTCTCTAGTTGGCTTATTGTGGATTGTAGAAGATTGAGGCAAAGCTTAAACTACCTGATTCTAATGAGTTTGTGGAAATACCATCTATTTGATGCTAGATTCTATCATAGCTATTGGTCAGGCAGAGAGGACATTAAAGTTGTTTAATGCTGAATTTTATTTCATTTGATTTCTGTGATACTTTCCCCTCTGTGACTGAAAGATTTTAAAATTGAACTGTAATGCTTTCCATCCACTGTAAGTTTTCTTTTCTTTTTTAAAATGTTTATTTATTACTTCAAGTTATATCTCCATCACAGTGCCCTCTTTCCACCCCTCCCAGTCCCGCCCTCCCACTCTCTATCCCCTATCCCTTCCATCCCACTCCTCTGGAGTGGAGTGTCCCTACATATCAGTCCCCCACCCCAGTTCAGCAGTCATATGAGGGCCAAGAGCCCTCACACTGGGGGCCTACAAGGCAGCACCATTAGGGCAAAGTGTCTCGTTGACAGGTAACAAAGTCTGTGTTCCTGTTCCCTTTGGTGAGTTGGTTGTAGTATAGTTATCCTGTACTATATGGCTAAAATCTGACTATAAGTGAATAGATGCCATGTGCATCCTTCTGAGTCTGGGTTAGCTCACTCAGGATGAGCTGCTCTAGTTCCATCCATTTGGCTGCAAATTGCATGATTTCATTGTTTTTAATGGCTGAGTAGTATTCCATTGTGTAGTTGTACGACAGTTTTGTTTTGTTTTTTTTTTTAAGCCATTCTTTAGTTGAGGGACATCTGGGTTGTTTCCAGTTTCTAGCTATTACAAATAAGGCTACTATGAACATAGATGAGGAAACTTCCTTGTGATTCAGTGAGGAATCATTTGGATGTATACCCAGAAGTGGTATGGCTGGGTCTTGAGGTAGAGCTATTCCAAGTTTTCTAAGATATCGCCAGACTGATTTCCATAGTGATTGTACAAGCTTGCACTCCCACCAGCAATGGAGGAGTATTCCCCTTTCTCCACAACCTCGCCAGCATGTGCAGTCACTTGAACTTTTGATCTTAGCTATTCTGACAGACCAGTGGATCAATGAAATTGAATTGAAGACCCAGAAATGAACCAACATACCTATGGTCACTTAATTTTTGACAAAGAAGCCAAAACCGTATAATGGGAAAAGGACAGCATCTTCAACACATGGTGCTGGTCTAACTGGATGTCAACATGTAAAAGAATGAAATTAGACCCATACTTATCACCTTGTACAAAACTTATGTCCAAGTGGATCAAAGACCTTAACATAAGGCCTGATGAACTAAATCTATTAGAAGAGAATGTGGGGAAAACCCTGGAACTCATCGGCACAGGGGACAACTTCCTGAACAGAACACCAACAGCTCAGGCTCTAAGACCACCAATCAATAAATGGGACCTCATGAAACTGAAAAGCTTCTGTAAGGCAAAACAAACTGTCTTTCGAACAAAATGGCAGTATAAGCCTGGGAAAAAATCTTCACCAACCCCACATCTGACAGAGGGCTAAATATCCAAAATTTACAAAGAACTCAAGAAGCTAAATGCCAAGAAAGCAAATAATCCAATCAAAAAATGGGGAACTGAGCTAAACAGAGAATTCACAAAGGAGGAATCCCTAATGGCTGAGAGACACTTGAAGAAATGCTCAACATCCTTAATCATCAGAGAAATGCAACTCAAGATGACTCTGAGATTCCATCTCACTGTAAGTTTTCTATCAACATTGTCAATCCATCCATCATTCCATCTATCCATGTTATCCTTCACCCGTCTGTGTATCCAAAGATTTTCTATGGATACATGCTAGTTCTGAGCACTAGGAATCTGGCAATGAGGAAGAATACAAAAGAGATACTTCATAAAACAGGATTTATAGGGCATTGTTTCTTATAAAGAACAAG
This sequence comes from Lophiomys imhausi, assembly GCA_907164525.1. Taxonomy (NCBI): domain Eukaryota; kingdom Metazoa; phylum Chordata; class Mammalia; order Rodentia; family Muridae; genus Lophiomys; species Lophiomys imhausi. Next base: position 6,829,648 of record CAJQZJ010032464.1, read on the forward strand.
GGTGTAGAATATAATAACACAATGACTTATTAAATTATGCAATATATTAAAAGACAATCACTATAGAGAAAATAAAGTGGGGAAAAAGAGATGAGTTTGAAACAGTTTTTAAAATATAGTGATGTGAAAATATTATGTTTGAACATAGCTTTAAAAGGAAGAGCATTTCAAGTAGGAAGAGCAGCTGCAGGTACGAAAGACCTAAAGAGGAGGCACACCTAGGGTGTTTTAGGAGGGGCAGGAAGGCAGCGTGACTGGTAGGGAAGAGATGCAGACTATGAGATGTTGAAGATGTGATGATCTGGCTTGTGTACTAAATAAAATATAAGAAATGGGATAAAGTTCTTTTAAGCAATTATGGCACAACCTGGTTCTTTGTTCAAAAGCTGTTTGGTAACAAAATTTCTGTCTAAACCAGTGATTCTCTGACTTCATAATGCTGGGATCCTTTAATACATCTCCTCATGTTATGGTGATCCCAAACATAAAATTATTTTGTTGCTACCTTATAATGTAATTTTACTAGTGCTATAAATCATAATGTAAATATCTAATATGCAAGGATATCTGATATGTGACTTTCAAGTAGTCACTACCCACAGGTCGAGAACTGCTGGCCTAAACTAAATTTGTCTGAAGACTTCCATGGTTTAAACCAAAAACTAGTTCACTTTTTGTTTTCACTTTCTCAACCTCTGCAGAGCCATATATGTACTTAGACCTAACCTAGAATCAATTCATCTTTGGCCAAGGATCAGTATCAAAGCATTTTCTTTATGTCTCCATTTCTTTAAACTGTCTCCATTTCATTTATTGGTTAAACCTAATGGGAAGCCAAAAATAAAAAGCATTTAATACAACTGTCTTCCCTAACTCAGCACCACTTGAGAGAAAAGTTGTAAGATTGAATTCCTTTTCTTTCTCTAATTATCCAGTATTCAGTAGGAAAAAAAAAAAAGAAACAACAACAACAAAAGCAGGTGAGATATATCTCAGGTTGTTTTGGGATGGCAGTTGGTTGGGAAACCCAAATGACATGCTTTAAATAATCTAAAGTGAAACTGAGAGGAAAAGGACCTTCCATTATACCAATCAAATAAACTTGATTTGTGATGTAAGGCATTTTTTCCTTTTCATTCTACATCTTTCTTCTGAATTCATTTTAAACAAAAGGGGTATTTGTTTTGCCACAATTTAAGCTTAATAAATTAGGTTGATGTTAGGAAGATATAAAAGACAAAGAACAAGACATTCTTTCCTGGGGACGGTGTCCTTGTGTAGACTTGGGCTTGAGTTGCATGTCTACAGAACAGCCCTGGCTCTTGGGTTAAGAATAGTCTGACGGGGACAAATGCAAAGTTGAGTCCATCTGGAAGATTATCTTAGTTACTGTTCTGTTGCTGGGAAGAGACATCGTGACCAGGGCAACTTATGAAAGGAAGCATTTAACTGGGGGCTTGCTTACAGTTTCAGAAGGTGAGTCCATGACCAATAAGGCGGGGAGAAAAGCAGCAGCCAGGCAGGCATGGTGCTGTAGCAGTAACTGAGAGCTTACATCTCATCTGCAAAGCACATGGCAGAGAGTGAGAGAGACTGGGCCTGTCATGGGCCTTTTAAACCTCAAAGTCCACTCCCAGTGGCACAACTCCTCCAGGAAGACCACCTCACGTTCTAATCCTTCCCAAAACTGTGCCACAAACTAGGGGCCTAGTATTCATATATATGAGCCTATGGGGGCTATTATCAATTCAAACCACCTCAGAGACCATTGTAATAATTGAGGCCTGTACAAGAGTGGTTGCTGTGGAGGTGATGAGAACTGGCCAGATCTGGGCATATTTGGAGGTGGAACGATTTTCAGTGTGAGTGGTGAGAGCAAATGTGGAGTCAAGGATGATTAAAAGCCTTGTTGTGAGGAGGTCCTCCCTAGTCAAGTATGTTAGGAGTTATGTTATGAGCTCTGTTCTAGACAGTTCTCAGTTTAAGAGGCATGCTAGACACTTGGGTAGAGAAGGCAGAACTCTGGCCTGATGTTAGGCATTTGGGAGAAATGGACACATAACACAGTGCTTCAAGCTATGAAGCAGGATAGCATCCCCCCTACCTCAGAACTGCGAAAAAATAGATAAGACCCTAAAAGGAGGACCCCTGAGACATCCCAGTTTTGAGAAGTTAGAAGTTTAGGAAGCACGAGGAAAGAATCATCCAGATAGAGGAAAACAGATGGGAAGTTAAATTTGGTGTCTGCTAAATTCTACTATTGGCTCAGGTGAGATGAAGCTGGGATATTCCGTTGAGTATGGAAGGGCAGGGCTCGTTTGACTCACTGAGAGGGCTAGCATGATAGAGAAGTGGCAAATGATAGCAGAATGAGGTGGGGCAGGCTGAAGGCAGAGGCATCAAATTGCTGGCAAGATTCCCTCTGTTCTCAATCTAGAAGATCCTAATCCCTCAGAGTCCTACTCTCGCATTCATATTTTTATTTTGCTAATTCTGTTTCTCATTTTCAGCCCCTTGGAATGACCTGAGATGGTATTCCCTTCTAGATGAGTTTATCTCCAGCCTCTGCTGAGTCCAGGGCCTACCACTACTTCCTTCTCTGTCCAGTGACAGAAAGATTGCCATAGATCAGGTTGTGCAGGAGTGCTCCCTGGCACTATCACCCTAGAATAACAGGCAAAGACCCTGCTAGGAACTAAGTTCTTTCTGTCATATGCTCAGGCCCCTTTGGCAATGTGGATAAATGGAGGCCAGTCTGTCTCTAACTGAGGTGGATGTCATATGGGTGAACTTGAGACTCTTCTTCCAGCCTCACTTTGGCAGGGTTTATTTTCCTCTTGGTTGTAGGATCTTTGGCTGGACCTGTGAAGACACAAGTCAACTTGAGCATTTCCACACATGCCCTGTTGCCACTGTGTTGTGCCAGCTGGGTGGGGCACCTCGCTGCCCACACAGGCTAGAGGAAGAGAACGATGCCAGTCAAAGTAGCTCATACAGATGGCCTGACTCCTGGTTGGGATCATCAGATATTACTTGCCACCTTCAGCACGTGATTGCAAAGTGTCTTTGTGACCAGCTCATGTAGACAGGACAGGTGTTGGTTTTTAAATGCTAGGATTTTTTTTTGTTTTGTTTTGTTTTGTTTTTTGGTCTGGGGTAGATTGGGAGTTTGTCATAGCTCTTCCCTAAGCCTCTTCTGAGGTAGCTATTGTTCTTCTGGTGGCTTCTTTTGGAACCCACTCCTCTTGGGCCAATATACTCATAGTTCCTTAAGTTGTTTACTTCCCAGAACTTTATTTGTCTTGATTACTTTGACTTTACCCTTGTGCATCTTGTTATTTTTAATGTGATGTCATATTGCCCCACCTTCCACCTGAATTCCCCCAAAAACCAGGCTGGTTTTATCCTGCACTGAAATTTCAGTACCCTTAATCTTGCCAGGCTGTTAGGCTAGACCCTACCTGCTGTCGTAGCAACTGCACTCCATCAACTAGGCCCTTTAAAACTGGAATACTTTTACGTCTTTGCTCTAAATAGTCATGTATTGATTACAAACATCAGCAACTTCATCAATATTCTTGACATGCATGCGTTCTGCACCAATCATGTCCATATTCCCTCCTACTCTTTCTCTACCCCATTCCTTTACACCCAGCTCATCTGCTCTGTTTCTGATCTGTTTATCTTAGTGTGGTGCTCTCCTCCATTTTCCACATCCAGTTTCCTGCAAACAGCTGGATTTCTTCCTCACACATATTGAATCTATGATATGTTTATGCATCTATTGAAGCCCCGTAGGCAGATTCTATATCTTACCTGCTCTGATTACTACTTGTCAAGCATGGGCATGCAGTCCATCTTTTATTTTATTTTATTGTTAGTTTTTATTTATTTTATTTTATTTTTTTTATAAGTACTTTATTTTTTTTCAAGTTACATCTCAGTCACAAACCCTTCCCTATTCCCCCTTCCTGTCCCACCCTTCCACCCTCTTTCCCCCCCCCAACAGCTTCCCTTTTCAATCCAACAAATGGTTCTTTCTCTTATAACAGTAAATTCTATACAAAACAGCAGAATTAAATATGCCACATTTATGAGAGTTAAATGGCCCAGTATACCTTCCCAATGTCCAGTTCATACATATTTGGCCCCTGACTTTAACCTTCTACCTTCTAGCCATCTCCATGAGTTTAAAGTTCTATAACTGACTTAGCTTTCATACTAACTTGCATCACTATTATAACCATCTTCTTAGATCTAGAACGCCCTCTTGATTCCTAAACAACTCAAAATTTAGCTATGAGACTCAAGCTGTCTATTCTTCAACCACCACAGAGAGCTGAGAAGGATAAATATATCTGATTATATAGGAAGTGCAGGGCCTGCAGCTTCCAAAACTAAGAAATGACAAACCAGTGACTACCTGGACAGTTCCCATTTTCTCTCCATACATTCCAGCATCAGTCTTCAGCCTTTTGGTCCTGTTTCTCTGACAGATATTTATTGTAGAGCAGGGATTATGAAGGACTTACCTACCTTGTCTTGGCAGAGCTAGGCTGTCAACTTCCCTGCTACCAAGTTTTGTCCTTATTGGACAGCAGTCTGTCTGCAGTTGAAGCAAGGAGTTTTTACATGCCAAGAGATTGGCTTGCCACTAATTCAACCATCTCACACTGGAGATTCTTCGATGCTTATCATCTACTTGGAGTAGAATAGTGGTGCTGTCAGGAGCTGATATGTCACGATATCAAAAAACGTTTAGCTCCAAAATAACAAAATAATTTCTTCTTTAAACCAGATTGAAAGATAACACTTTATATATTGTCAAAAAACCAAATTTGCTTCAGGAGAAATATTACCTACCCCCCGCCCCAAAAAAAGAGGGTGATTGTCCCTGAGTGAGGATTAGGGCAGGGCTCTGTTCTTATCTTTCCAGGAGAATCAAAGCATCCATTGAAGGAACCCAGGGACAACTGGACAACGGAAACCTCAGCAGAAAACAGAATCAGACACCAAAAGAAGACGAGTGACCCAGTTGATTCAGCCTGACAGACTCCCTCAATAGATGTCTCCATCAAAAGCCTACAACCACAACAACTCAATATCGCTAAGACTGTTCAGCTCTACACAATGCCCCAGCCAGAACCTCAGTAAAGCCTGGAAGTTCAGCTTCTGCCTACAAACTCCTTAGGACATCTAAACAGCTGAGAACAGAAGGACTGAACATAAAAGGATTGTACTAACATTTTTAACCATTTTTCCATTTTGGTTCGGGCCCCAAACAGGTTTACTACGACCCAAATCAGCAGGAAGTCATTTTAAGAGAGCGATGTCCCATACCCAGAGGGTGGGGAGGGTGTTTCTCCACCCCCCCTTTTTGGTTATTTGAAGGACAACTGAAAACTCTGTTATTTAGGGGAAGAGATTACAAGTTGTTAAATGGTCCTGTTTAATGGGTTTTGGAGGTTAGACCCAGGGTATTCCTTCTTTCCCTTTTCTGTATCCTTCTTTATCTCCTATGTAGGAATGCACGGACTTGAGAAAAATTGAGACATAGACATAGCACAGGAAGGACCAAGAAGAAGGGTCAGATTATTGAATATGCCCTTATACCTTTGTATATTGATACAAAATTAGTAGTATATTTGGCTAAAGTGGTATTGACCATTGTTTATTGTGCAAAAATAAGATTGTATTGGACTACGTCGGTATTGATATTTGTATATTGATACAAAATTAAGATTATAGTTGGCCACAATGGTATTGACCCTTGTATATGGATGCAATATTAAGATTGTATTGGGCCACATAGGCATTGATCTTTGTATATTGATACAAAATTAAGAGTATATTTAGCCACATTTGAATAGATCTTTGTATATTGATACAAAATTAAAGGTAACGCTTCCTAATGGTATCGTACCTAGAGATACTTAAAAATGAAATGTGAAGCTCTGGCCTCTTGATACCAACCATCTTAAACTGTTTAGGATAGTTAAGAAAAACAAACTCCTACTCATGCATGCATGTCACCTTGTTAGCTACTATGGCAGTCTATCACAGATATTCTCTAAGCTACTCAGTAATCAAGTTGTTAAGAGACAAGCAACATTTGCTTATCTAAATACAAGAGATAGATAGGGCATCTTCAAAAACCCCAAGAGATCTGCAGAATATGACATTCAAAGATGTGGTCTTAAATTAAGTTAGTTTTTATTGAAAACATTTTTATTTTGTGAATTTTACATCATGCACTCTGTTCCCTCCCATCTCGCACCTCCCCCCAGACCCACCTTCCACCCTTGCAATGTGTTCCAGCATAAAAAATAACAGCTCATTGTGAAAGCTGCAGTGTATCTCAGAATGTCCCACAATATTCCCCTTTGCCCACACATTCTGCTTGCAAATGTTCACTATAATGACTTCTTGATCTGTTATGAGGCCCCTGGTTTCTACTATTCTGTCAGTACTGGACCCTCACTGGAACTCCTCTCAGATATGCTGTAACTGTCCAGTGTCATGTAGATCCTGCAGTCCTGGGTTGTAGAACTGACCTCTTCTTATACTCCAGCAGTTCATCCATGGGGTAGATGTTGGGGTGAGCCAACTCAAAGCCCTGGTTCTGGACCTGCAACCCCCACTTGCATGGCTGGTTCTACTATGGAAAGGTGCAGGACCTGCTCTCCTGAGTGCTGCAGCATGTGAGGGGCAGGGACAGCTCTCCTGCTCTTGTGACCCCATCTGGGCCAGATCTCCTGTCGGCCAATGGTGGTGAGGGCAAAAGGGAGGGGAGGACATCTCTCCCTAGCCAACACCACCATATAGCAGACAGAAGGCCAGGCTGGCTCTCCCACACTCACTCCCTCCGGGCTGGCTCACCCACAACCCCCGCATCCAGGGCCAGGCAGAGTTCCTCTGGTTTCTGATTTGTTTTCTGTCCTGGGAGTCCATCCAGTGCTTACCTGGTACTGGTCTGGTAGTCATTACAGGCTACCCCATGATGCCAAAGTGCTGTTGGTATCCAACTTGCTTCCCGCCCCCCCCCCAGGAATGTTAGGCTACTATTCTTGCAGATGTTCATAGGTCAGTTCCCTGAATGTAGAAATAGCCTCTCTCCTCTCTGTCACCTACTGATGCACATGTGACATAGCAGCCACATCTGCATGCCTCTAGAGCCAAAGCAGTCCATCTTTTATATGCCAACTTGATTTCCTTTGACATGGTCAAGCAGTAGTGAACTGGATGATACGATAGTGTCAGCGCAGATTTTCAGACCTAACAATGGTAAATAAGGGTTCTCTTAGCATTGCCCTCACAAGCCTTTACTATTTTGTTCTTTGTTGGTTGACCGATTTTTAAAATTTCACACTAGAATATATTTTATATTGAATATATTCTTTCCATACACCCCTCCTTTCTCTTTGCCCTACCCCTTTCCCTTCTCGTTATTGTTCCTTGTTGATGATGGTTGGCATGAGATGATGTCTCACTATGGTTTTGATTTTCATTTCCCTGCTGGCAAAAGGTATTTAGCAGTTCTCCAATATATTTATTGGTCATTTGTACCTTTCTTGAAAAGGATCTATTCAATCAGTTACCCATTTTTAATTGCACAGTCTCTTGTTAAGCTCAGGAGTAAACTATATGTGCTGGGTATTAATGCTGTTTGTGATTTGTAAAGTGTTCTCCTGTTCTGCAGACTGCTCCTTCTTCACTTTGCTGATTGTTTCCTTGTTTGTGCAGAGGTCTTTCAATTTGAGGCAATCCTGTTTGCCAGGCCTTCATTCCTTTGTGTTTGAAATCTCTGAAATGAAATCACTGCTTTTTCCCACTGTAAAGTGGTTTTCTTATGTTTTCTCCTAGTATGCGTTCTACATTTCAAGTCTGGCTTAAGGTTTTTGTCTGTTTGGAGTTAGTTTTTGTACAGGGTGAGGGATAGTATTCAGTGTGTTCCATGTGGATATACAGTTTTCCCAGCAGGATTTGCTGAAATTGTCTATTCTCTGATACTCATTTTGCCAACTTAATAAAAAATTAGTTGGCTGAGTATGCACAGATTTACTTATTCTGGGTCCTTTATCCAATTCTGTCCCTCTATATGTCTGCCATGATGTATTTTTTTCTTGTACTTTTTGTGATGCCCTTCTTACTAAACAAGTGACAATACAGCTTGGCATATTGGTTTGTTACATAATGTTGACTTTACTTCCAGCTAGACACTGTAATGTAGTCCACACCTGATACGTATGGTAGAAGTTAGGTCTATTTAGTAAATTATTGTGTGGTTCAGCTTGGCATCTGGAAACACATAAAGCTTGGTGTCCCTTTAGTTGCTAAAATAGACAGAGCACAGTTGATACCACAGTTCTGAGAACTGCCCTGTTGAAGGGACATGGCTTAGAAACCAGGACAAACTGCAATGTAGGGAGTTAGATTAATTAATTTAGATTTAGAAAGTATTTAGTAAATCTCTGATACAGTCTCTTAATTCAGGGCATGAAGATCAACTTGGCTGTGAGCGATTAGCTTATCAGCTTGTGGAGAAACAAGGATGAAGTCAGGTAAAAACAGGAAACAAACAGGAGACTTAATGGACTGAAAAACAAGGTTGAAGCCAGGAAAAACAGGAAAGACTTAATGGTCTAAGAAACAAAGTATTTGGCCTGGCATTGTTTTCAGCTGCTAAGTGGGCAGAGCCCAAATTAAGCTGAAACAGAGTTCCTCCTAGTTAAGGACAGTGCTTGGAGCCCCATCAAAGAGGCCCCCGATGCTAGAGAGCTCAGAGAGTCCTGCTGGAGAAAGTGCTGTTGAACTGATGGCAGGATTTCCCTGAGGCAGAAAGAAGCTGGTGAGCAAAGAAAGCCTCAGCAAGACAGCAAAAGTAGCTAAGGACTAAACCCTGTGGCTCAGCTTTTGCCTAGAGGGGTTTGATCTGTCCAAACTGTGGCTGGCTTTAAGGACTGAGGCAGACTCATATAATGATTATCTGAGGGGGACTGAAGTGTGGGGCACCCCACACTGGAGGAGTAGGATAGGTGGGGGGGAGTAGAAGTTGGGAGGGTGTGAACGAGATGGGTGGAGGGAAGGGGCTGGGATGGAGATGTAATTTGAATAAATAAATGTAGTAAAAAAACATATATACAGTATGTTGCAACAAAAATAAACTTAAATTTGTATCAATAAAAAAAAAAAAGGACTGAGGCAGAGCAGCAGAGTTGCTGATACGAAAGAAATAAGTTGGCCTACAGATGGCTGGGGTCTCCCAGAGAGAAGAAAGCATCAAGCCTTATTTAAGATGAGACTTCAGTAACCAACTTACCCTGACGAATCTACATCTAAGACATTCCAGAAAAAAGACTGCCAAGTGCTTTAAAGGGTCTACTACAGAAACTGTGTTTCTGACGACTGAGGACCTGCCCCAGAGACTGTATCCTTCTAAAAGGTTAGGAAAATAATTATCAATAGGATTAGTGGTTAGGTTAAAAGGGTTGTAGGAATTTGTAGGGTTAATAGTTAAGAAATTGTTGGTATTTGTTATAAGTGAATATTGTTAATAAATAAATACTTAATAATAATAATTTAAAAGTTCGGTAACAGTGCAAGAGGACCTCAATTGGAAAAAAGAAGAAACCAGACAAGCTGCTAGCGGATGTCAGTTGAAATAAAAAAGAAAAGGACTGCTGGAGAGAGAATTTCTTAAAGGCTCCAGAGTGCCAGAAGCGTGAGTGAGGAGAACAGAGTTTGAAAGCCATTCGAGCAGCCCTCAGTTTGGCAGTTGGAACAGACTGTCTTAATAAACTGGCCATTATTTAGTGGATGAAATAAGCTGGCCTTGAGAACTGGCAATATTCGGCCCAATGGACACCAAGCTTAAAAGGAACTGCCTGCTGGGACTGCCATAAATCAGGTTACCCTGCATGGACCTATGCTAAGAATATTAATATTATTCTAAGGAAATTTAGGTAAGTGTTAGTAGTTAAGTGTTTTATAGGTAGTAATAAATATAAGAAGTATTTGTAAATAAAAAATATTTGGTTACACACACCATCACAGTGGCTTTGTTGGTAGTGATTAGTAGGTCTTAAGCCTAATGCCTACCCTACAAGAGTTGAAATGACTCACTTCCCTAAAGGATTAAAAGAGCTAGAACACTCTAGTAATTCGTGCATCTGTGGTCTAGATAGCAGAGTATGTAGTGTGCACCATCTGTGATTGCTTGCACAATAGGAATAGTAGCCTACCGACTGATGGGGATATGCATAGGCAGTGCTGATACCAGTTAAAGTGGTTCTGGACCATGGTGAAGGACTTGAAACTCTTTTCTTCTGATTAGACACTGTTGCAGATCCATAATCTTCATGTATGTGTGTATGGATCATAGCTTTTCCAGTGTGACACTCACAGAGATCCTCATTAGCAGGCTCTAATAAGGCTTGTATTTGATAAGCATAGAGGACCCACACAGGTGTAGTGCCAACAAAAATTGTGCAATTCTTCCCTCCTGCTGAAGTGGGTGTGTCTTTCCAGGAGTGAGACCTTGCTGTGCCCACTTGAGAAAAAGTGGATGGCTGGGGGCTTTCGACACCTCCCTGCCCCTCTTCTTTAGGTTGATGTGTCATTCAGGGTTTGAATAACAAGTTAAAAGCTGAATGTAGTTAATCTTACCCACAATGAGAATGAAGCTCAGTTGGCAAGACATCTGCCCGATGTGTGCAAGGCATTGGGTTTGAACCCCAATACAACAAAAAATAAAATGAAATGAAAACATAACACCCAAAGAAAAGAAGAAAAAGCTTTTTAAAAGAATAATAATAAATAAAAGAACATAGAAAAAGAAGAAAAAATCATCTTTGTTGAGATACTGGAACCAGTGAAGAATGAGAGGGACAGATTGGTACCTATGCTGAGCTCTGTTTCTCTTGGGGTCATCTTAGGCTGGGTGCTTTGGGTATTGGCCAGGAGCTTGATGCTATGTATGCACATACAACACTCATTCACACAAACACACACCCTACATTCTTTTTATCAAAGTACCTACCAAATGTCCAGCAAGAGTGATTTTCAGCTGAAGCCGACTTGAAATTCCTGAGTTTCAGGATGGAAGGAGTTATTTTTGTACTGGGTAAGGGATGGTATTCAGTGTTCTCCATGTATATATACAGTTTTCCCAGCAGAAATTACAGAATACCAGCACAGAATGTGGGCTATGCTGGATCTAGTTTGTGGAGTGTATGTATGTATGCATGCATGTATGTATGTATGTATGTATGTATGTATGTATGTATATATGTATGTATGCACTTATTTATTGTGTTTCATGGCATGGAAGCATGCCAGAGATAGTCCCCAGGCCACTTTGAAGGCAGTTAAGGGCAATAAAACATTCTATGTTGGAAGGGCAGGGGGCAGTGATTGCTGAGTCTGTTGCCTTCCATCCCAGGGGAGGATTCTACTTGTAAGTAGTCATGGCCCAGGGCTGAGGGCAGGTTCCATGACTTGCAGTTCTATAGGGTAGAATCACTCTCTCCCTCCCCCAGCATTACGGACCACACTCATGTGTCATGGAACGCTAAGGGTAGAGTCACTCCCTAGAGCCAAGACATTGTTGAGAAGCTTCCACTTCAGGTGGTGAAAGTTTAATATCCATAGGATCCTAAAATGAGACTATGCTGTCTTCACATAGCCCAAACAGGATCAGCTCAAACGACTCGGCCCTTTTCAAAACAACACTAAGTTTCAACACCCTGAGAGTTCACCAGAAGATACAAACTTCTATCAAGTTAGCCTGCTCTGTAAACCACAGGTTGTTTTATCTATAGTGGCAGTAAGCCTGCAAGATGTCAACCTTTTTGTTAATAGAGCTGACTAACAGCTTTCTCTCTCACTGGGAGTCTCTTTTCAACCCTTACCCCTACCAAGTGGGACTTCATCTGCTCAGCAACCATGGTGTTGAGTGGTAGATGCTGGAATACACTGTTTCTTGCACTAAGATCTTATCTCAAGAGAGGATCTCAACAGGTTCTGTCTGAAGTCTAATTCCAGTCCCCTCCTAATGCCTACACTCTCTGCAGGCACATACGCTCTTGTTTTAGTTTTATACCATAGAGGAACAGGCTAGTTCTTGGTACCTCTTTCATATGCCATCTCGCTAGCCCGGATGGAGATCCATTTGAAAAGTTTTAACTTCCAGGTGCTGCCCATTCATCTCTTAGAGTCTTAACTCAGTGCTTCCAGATTCTAACTCTTTTAAAAAGATTTATTTATTTATCTCATGTGTATATATGCCTGAATATGTATACCATACCTGTGCAGGTATTCAAAGATGGTGTTAGATCCCTTGGAGCTGAACTTAAAAGTGGTTATAATAAGCCATGTGGGTGCTGGGAACTGAACCTGGGTCCTCTGCAAGAACAAGCACTCTTAACCACTGAGCAATCTCTCTAGCCCGATTCCAACTCCCTGTATGATGGAACCCAAGGACATGGTATTATTTATGAAAAACAGCATCTTCAGTTTTAATTATAATAACCACTTAGATCTGTTTACTAGACCCCTTGACTCTTTCTTACCCTCACCTGGTTGTTGCTCAGGCTTAGGAAGGAGATTTAGTCTTCCCTCTGGTACAACTCTCCCCATTGGGAACAAATAAATGTTCTGAAGCAAAGGTAAGCAGTTATAACACAGAAAGCTTAAGGTGCAGCTATGAATTCCACTCATAAACATCCTTTATGCTAACTCCAGAGAGTGGACATTTTTGTCTAGGATGTTGGCAGTAAGGAGGAGTTAAGTTCCGTTTGTGATAACTGATACTTGGAGATGCCTAACAACACCTGGCCTCTGCTGGAGGGGAGTAGCAGAGGGTATAACAATGAGTGCCCTCTGTTTTCTCCAGGACAGGAAAACAGCCCTCAGCTCTCCCATAAACTGTAATGGATGTGGGAATTTAGCTTCATTACATGTATTTATTTATCATGTGTGCGGTGCATGTGCACAGAATCTACACCTTCCTTCCACCATTTCAGTTCTTGGGGTCACAGTCAGGTGACCAGGCTTAGCTGCAAGTGCCTTTGCTGGCTGAGCCATCTTGCTAGCTGGGTTACTGAGAATTTAAGTTTTCATTCTGCTTCTGCTGGGTATTGTGGTTCTGACTGCTGGGAATTCTGCACTGAGAAGTAAAACTGGCATGGCTGAGCTTAGCAATCTTGCAGAGGAAGGTAAGTAACCAACAATAGAAGTTAAAGAAAAATAAAACCTAAATCCCATAATATATTATATACCATGAAGCTAAGTCTCTATGGATATTAAGTAGCATGATGTAATTTAGAACATCCTGAAAAGAAAGCCTTCCAAGGAGGAGTCACCAGTGCTGGGCCCTGAGAGCCTCTTCCCATATGGAGTATCCAGGAAAGTGGAGACACCTGCCAGATACTGCTTACTGATTCTCCCAACATCCACTTGTCAGCAGTGGGAAAACCTACGGTGCTGACAGATCCAGGCAGGCTCCCTGACTCCTTGGGACTTGTGCTCTGGTGAGAAGAAAGACAGGCTGTAAGGACATTGTGGGCAGGGGGAGGTACTTGGACTGCCCCCCCCCCGTTTTTATCATGCAGAACTACCACAGAGTACGGCCTCAGTGGTGCAAATTTCTCAGACCAGTGTGTTCTTCAAAGTGGTTAGACAGCATGCAAAATAGTCCCTTCATTTCTTCTTACCACCCTGTTCTGACTCAGACTCATCCCAGAAACGAGCATCTGCAGTAACTGCTGAACTGGTTTCCTCAGCTGCTGTTTCTTTCCCCTCTTATATATTCTGGGCATGACTGTTGTTGCAGTCTTGTTGATACACCACTGAAGCACATTCTTTCCTTGCCCCACAGCTTTTTCTAGCACCTTCCAGGCAGAGGATCAGTCTGCTGGGAGGTGCTATACTTACTTCCCTTTCCTGTTTGCCCTTCTCTTCTCAGAGTTAGAGAAGCACAGCCTGCAGCCATTCTCCTTAGCTGAGGCTCAGCAGACAGTAAAACTTGACTTCTAGACAGGTTGGTATATGTTTTTCCCTGTCCTGGATTAACCTCCGGATCAGACGTGCTGGCATCCTCCCTGCCCCTCAAAAGCTGAGGCCACTTCCTTCCCTTGCATGGCTGAATTATGTTTGCAAGAGCTCAGGTTCTAGAATTACCAGACAGATTCCAATCCCAATTCTGTTACTAAAGCAGCTGTGAGAACTTTTTGCTAAGTTAGTTATTTTTCTTTATTTTAATTTCTTTACTTTAACCTTTAATTTCTCTATCTTTTAATACCAAGACACTGATTGAACCCCTCAAAATTGAGCAGTTGCCTGAGACACTATACATGGAGTATTTAATGATTTCCTGGTTCATAGTGAGTCTTTATTCAGACCTTATGTTTATGTCAATGGTAACGTGCATGCATATTACATATTGATGAATGAAGTTGCACGTGGGACCTCTGGATCTCTGTTACATTGCTAGCAGTTATTACAGACTGAGCTGTGGTCCAGCTGTTCTATGTTTGTGATCCAGGCCAAAAACAGTGGATAGGGGCCACTGCTTTGTGGCCCATGGAGCTGGATGGAACTTCTAGAGACGATCTGTGTCTTTCCCATGGTCCTATGTGGCATCCTCAGTATACCCCAGGGAATGAGCTGAGACGTTTTAGTGGATCTCTGTGTGACTGTTGCTGCTGTTGTAGTTTCAGCTCAGCTGTCTGTAGTCTGCGGTTCTACACTCCACCAAGTCATGTAACTGCTAGCTTATCACTTGCCTCTTACCTTTTTAATATTTGGCTTCATTTCCAACAATGAGGAACTGCACGTATAGTCTGTGAGCTGGGAACATGACGCTTTAAGTCTCTTTAGCAACTTAAATGGTGACTCTGTGGAAGAAAACTTTCATTCGCCATTAATATCTCTGAAGTCCTAGGCAGAGAAGGAGTTAATGTGAGCAGAATACTGCTTCTCCATGTTTTTAGACCAAAATACTAAAAATCACATATCATCTCTTTTTGCCAGATTGTTGAAATGCATCACCATCACTCAGAATGGTGAGATACATCCTTTTGAGGAATCACTGAGTTCAGAGCCATCCACTTCTTTTCTGTTTTCTTTCACAGAAAGATAGAGTGTAGGGTAGTTGGCTGACAAGAGAAGAATATACATGATCTAGACTCAGTGAATAATAAATGTTTATAAAATAGAAATATTATTTTATAAATGTTTATAAAATAATTAAAGCCAACAAAAAGTTAAAGTTTCAGCAACTCCTTTAAAGCTGTCAATGTATTAATTTAGTTTCTGATGACAGAAAAAGAAATAAAACAGAAGTTCTCTTGTATACTCCGTTCTTGTGTTAGTTTTTTCTCACCTCATATGACAAAATACCTGACTTGGACCATTTAATAGCAAGAAATGTTTGCTTTGTTCACATTATGGTATTGTGTGTGGTAGAGGATCTTTCATCCTATGCATGATGGACAGCAAAAATCAAGAAAAGGGAGTTTTAACCTTTCCAAGCATTTCCCCTACTTCTTCCAACTAACCCTACGCTCTAAAGTTTCCAGAGCATCCCAAAACAGCACTATTGGCTGGAAACGTATTGGTTAATACCTGGGCCTATGGGGGACATTTCATATTCAAGCCACAGCTCTCTGCCTTTTCTTTCCAAAGGTTCATGGCCATCTCTTAACACAAAATGTATTTAGACAGTTTCTAAGAGTCTCAAAAGTCTTAATATTTTCAACATTACTTATTTCTGCTACTTGGACCTCTTGAGCTGAGTGCTATGGCCTTTGTCCCTGCAGCCTTAGGGCCCTCTCTTTTGGACTGGTTCCATGCTTTGCCTCTTGCATTCTCAGCAGATGCCCTGTGCCCCTGTTAACATCACAGAGTCTCCCGAGGAAGCTTAGGTTTACTCTCAGAGCTTCACCCATTAACATTTCAGGGACTGCCTCTAGGGAGGTCAATCCTGCCACACTTTGCCTGGTTTCTCAGACTCCCTTTGAGGAGTAAGAGTAAGCCTGAATGCTCCTTTAACTCTTCACTCTACATGCCTGCAAAACCAGCCCCACATTTGTAGACAAGGTCTATCAGGAAGTCAAGCAATAGCTGGGAGTGCTTGGACCATGGCTACAGTGGCCTCTGATTGCCTAAGTGGCCAAATTTGAAAAATTACTGACCTAAGCAGTCCTATCTGAGAAGGGAACTCTTGTACTTTTTTTTCACATGAAACTCAGATGAGTTTACAATTTTACACCCTGAAGCATGGGATAGGTGAGTTCTGGTATATACCTTAGATGCCCTCAGAATATATTTTGTACTGGTCCAACACAAATTGCTTGGCTCTTTTGTAACATCAATAGTTTCTTCTTTAGAAATCATGCCTTCCCTAGCCCCAGCCTCATATAGACTTTTATTACCCAATCACATTTTCTCCCCTACATCTTTGTTTTCTAACATTTACTCCTGATTCTCATGGTAAAGCTGGCCAAAAGCAGTCATCAAAATCCATGCAATTGATTAAATGCTTTAATGGCCTTGAAATTTCTTCTACTAGTTTAATCAATTGGTCATCTTTAAACTCAACTTTCTCAAAGATATCAGGAAGTAGACAAAGCACAGGCAAATTATTTGTCAAGATGTAACAGGAATGATCTCTGCTCCATCCCACTGAATCCTTCATCTTATCTGAAACGCCATGAGCCCGGTCTTCTCTTTCTACCTTCCCATTGGTATTTGGGCACCTGTGCTCCTACTAGAATTACTCAGCAAGCTCTCCTCTAGCATTCAGTGGCTTCCTAACCCATTTTTCCGTGACCTTCTGAACTTCTCCTATAAACCAATTTTGATGGTCTCTGACTAAGATGGTTAGGTGATCACAGAAATGACAACACTGCACTGGTAATTTTCTGCTTTAGCTACTATTCATATATCACATTGCTATGATAAAATACTTGGCAGAAGAACCTTAAGGGAAGGAAAATATTTTTGGTTCATGGCTTCAGAGAGGGTTTAGTCCATGGTCCCTTGGTCAAATGAACTTGGACAGAATATGGACATGAAAGCATGGCAGAGGTTTTTCATCTCATGAAAGACAGGAAAAAGGGAGAGCAAGGGAAGGACTAGAAAGTAGTTATAACCTTCAAAAATATGCTCCCAGTGGCCTATCTGCTCCAGTAAACCCCACTTTTTTAAGTTTCTAAAACTTTCAAAGATAGAGCCACCAGACCATCTTGAAATGTGTGGCATTGTGGTAGGCATTTAATATTTAGACCATAACAGTTCTCCATCTGTATGTTTTAAATAGGTTGAAAGAGGGCCCCAAGACTTCACTCTGTAATACCAAGACTTCTTAAACTTTTTCTGTTTATCACTGCTTTTTCACTAAGAATTTTTTTTTAATGACTCTAACCATGCAGGCTTATGAAATGGATATACATCTCAAACATTTAGTGTTAATATATCATGAAATTCATTTTAAAACAATTCTTTGGTGGACAATATAATTCTTGCACATGCTAAAATTGATAGGAGGGCTGAGAAGATGGCTCAGTCAATAACATTCTTGTCATAAGAGGATGAGACCTGGAATTTTATCCCCGACACCCATGTAAAAGCAAGCTCAGGCAGTGCACACCTATAAATCGAACTCTAGGGAGGTAGACACAGGAGGACCCCTGGGTCTTTCTGCCTAGTCAGTCTAGACAAATTAGTGATTTCCAGGTTCAGTAAGAGACCCTGTTTCACAAAATAAGGTGGAGAGAAATTGAGGGACAACACTCAACCTCAGCTTTGGGCCTTTGCACACAAACATGACCAACACAAAAACCTGTGTACACATACTCATAAGCATCAACTATATATACAAGAGAGTTGACATCAAACTTACATATCAACAAAGTAGATATGTTTACTCTTACATAAACAGTTATATCTTGGGGTCTGGAGAGATGACTCAGTGGCTAAGAATAGTAGTTGCTTTTGCCATCAGAACACTGATTCAGGCCCCTGCATCGACCTTGGGGCTATAAACGATCTACAGCTCCGGTTTCAGGGACTCTGATGCCCTTTTCTGATCTCCATAAGCACTGAATGCATGTGGTACACAGACATGCATGCAGACAAAACACCCATACACATCAAGTACAAATAAAAGGAACTACATCTTGCCTAAATGTTTGATAATGCAGGGCACTGGATATCTTCATCATTTTCAAAGTTAATCAATATTTTGATTTGATCATTATCAGTGCTGAGAATGCCACTCTATCTAAATGTGTAGAATAAAATAGCAGAAGTGTATTTAAGACCATTTCATTAATTGTTGGAGAATCTTCCTAATCCCAAGTTGATAGTTTTGTTTTTTGTTTTGTTTTTTTTTTATGAAACTCAAGTCAGCAACTGAAACAGCAATTTTGAAAATCAAATGTTCTAACACAATGCCAATTAAAGATATACTTATTTGATACTTCCAGGTTGAAGAATGTCAGTAAGAAAATATTAAAAGTCTTTGTATTCCACACTTAAACTATAATGTTTCCAAAACAATGGTATTGAATCTGAGCTGAAGTGTTTCAGTGTCCATTGGTGTTAAGTCCCATGACAGCAAGTTGTATGTATCATGCATTTGTTTCAGGTTAAGAATCAAGGATGCAGTGAAATCCTATGGTGCAACATAGACAGAAACTTCCAGAAACATATTGTGACTACCTGCACGGCTCTAGCTCTGTGCACAGAGCACTAACTCATGCTCTTAGGACATTCCAGATCAATGTCAAAGGCTGTGAGGGTGGATTGCCTCAGGGAGTCTCACTTTTGTTCCTTGCACTGCAACTCCTAAGGCTGTCACTGATTCTTATTTGTTTCCTTGGCCCATTCTCACCGACCTCAAAATTTTGTCATGAACTTGGATTCTTACTTACTATGTGAGATAAGGATAGAGTCAAAGGCAGAGATCTCTTTCGGCCAAATTATTGCTTTAAGTGTTGAATAATTGGACACGGGAGGATGTAGGATGGAAGACAGCATCAGCTCATGAGAATCTGAAGTGGAGGCAAAGCATTCCCCATGGCAGGCTTTGAAATTCTTTACTTTTTCTTGTTTGAACTTGAATTTTGAGGAGACTAGAGTTTACATGTCTGTCTCTGTTTCAATTTTACACCCCTTTCTGTGTCTCTTTCTCACTTGCTCCCAACTGTTGTTCAGAAGAAAATCTACTTTTTTTCAACTTGTTTAATTTATAAATGGAATGTCCTCACATCTTAAAAAATTCATGTGATAAGATCAATGATATTTTCCAGAAATCATGCACAATAGTGTGAGACAAAGAAACAGCTAATGTGTCCAAATATTCACATTAGAGCTCTGTCTCCACAGGGCAGACCTAAATGCAGAAATTACTTCCACCACATGCCCCATGCTAAGGATCAAAAAAGCTTGCTTCTCAGGCATTTGGAAAGAAAACACTAAAAATGAAGCCCCTGTTTGTTGGATGGGCTTTTCCCTGTGACATATGCTTGATGCGTATGTTCAATCTGGACTCGGTGTGTGGAGACATTTGCTTCAGCTTCTCACAACTCAGAAGAAATGAGAGCTAGAAGGCAAAAGTACATGAGTTGGAGAAATGCTGCTTAATTCCATTTGTGCTTTTGCAAGGCTATTCTTGGCACTGTTTGATTGACTCAAAAGGCATTTTGAGTGAAGACGGCTTGATATATGGATGAACAAGGAGCTCTGGGCTAGTGAGAAGAGACAGAGGATTAAGGAGGTCATGTCAACATGCTGTGCCTGAGAAGTACTATGATCAAGAGCAGTGCGGGTCCTGTGGAGGTGGTTCAGTGTAGGTAAGAGTGGAAGGTAAAGAGCAAAGGAAAAGTCCTCCCTCAGCTCAGACCTCTCAAGTCAAGCAGGTTCCCTGCAACTCTTGAGGTCATAGAATTTCTCAGAATAGCCTTAGTTGCTAAGATGCTATTTCATTATCAAACCCCATGCTAAACATCCAGCTCTCTGTGCCCTGGTTCTTCCATCTCTTTTATCCTTCCCTAGTTTTAAGGAAAACTTAAGCAGATTTAAATGAAATTGAGCAACACATTAGAAGATAGAAATATTTTCCATGCTTATGGATTGGAAGAATTAATATTTTGAGAATGGCCATTCTACCAAAAACAATCTGTAGATTCAATGTAATCTTTATCGAAGTCCCAATGTCAATCATCAGGAAAAAAAACAGTAATGTAACTCATATGAAAGCACAAATTATTCTACATAGTCAAATCAATCCTGAACAAAAAGAACAAGGCAGGATGTATCATCATACTGGTTTCAAGTTATACTATGTAGTCATAGTGACAGAAACCGTACAAAATTAGCATAAAAACAGATGTGTAGATTAATGAAGTAGAATAGAAATCCAGATATGAAGCCATAGAGTTATAGCTACCTGAGTTTTGGCAAAGATATCAAATATGTACATTGAAAAAAATATAGCCTCCTTAACAAATTGTGTTGAGAAAACTGGGTATCTACCTGTAAAAGAATGAAATTAGATCACTGTCTCTCACCCTGTGCAATAATCAATTCCAAATGGATTAAAGACATTAATGTAAAGCCAGAAATTCTGAAACCATCTGAGAAAACACTTAAAAATATAGGTGTAGGCAAGACAATTATAGTCACTTAGGAAATAATGCTAACAGTAAGTGAAATGGGACCCAGGGAATTAACAACCTCTGTATAACAAAAGAAAAATTAATTTTGTGAAGAGGCAATCTAAAAAATGAGAGGGTAAAAAAATCTTTGCTAATTTGATATGTGATAGAGGATTAACATCTAGGGTACACAAAGAATTCAAAATGCTAAGTGATATTAAATCAATACTGTAATCAATAAATGGGTTAATGAAATGGGTAAGGTTCTCAAATGATGAGATACAAATGATTAATGAATATATGAGAAAAGTTTCAAAAAAGTCTCCCCAGAGACATGTACATTAAAACTGCAAAGACATTTCATTTCACCCAGCTCAGAATGGCAGTCATTAAGATAATAAATAACAGCCGGGCGGTGGTGGCGCACGCCTTTAATCCCAGCACTTGGGAGGCAGAGGCAAGTGGATCTTTGTGAGTTCGAGGCCAGCCTGGTCTACAAAGCGAGTCCAGGACAGCCAGAGATATTCAGAGAAACCCTGTCTCGAAAAACCAAAAAAAAAAAAAGATAATAAATAACAAACACAGGTGAAGATGTGGACAAAAGAAAACCCTTATTCCATGATGGTGAGAATGTAAAGTAGTCTAACCAGTATGCAAATTAGTATGGAGAGCCTTCAAAAAAGAAAGACAGACCCTACCGTATGACACACTGTTAGGGACTTACCTGAAACACTTCCTTCAATAGATCAGAGAAACACTTTCCCAACCATGTTTACTGCAGCATTATTCACAATGGCTAAATTAAGGAACCACCGTAAGTCTGTGTCAGCAGAGGAATGAATAAACAAAAAGGGTTTGTATGTAGATGTTTTCAAACATAAAGAAGAACAAAGTTGTTTTCAGGGAGAAAAAAAAATGCATTTAACTGGAGGTTATTACATTAACGGAATCAGGTCAGTATTAATTTTTCATTTGTGGATCTTAGATATTATATAGACACATATAATCATATATGTGCATGTATGTCATGAAAGTAGAAGCAAAACTGATAGCAAAGGAGACTAACAGGAGGGGAGAAGACTGAGAAAGAGGAAGAGAACCATGTTCAAATACATTACATGCTTGCATTAAAATGTCCTTATGAAACCCAGTACCACGTGCAATGAATAAACACCAATTAAAATACATTTAATTAAATAATTTAATTAATAAATAAAGTACATTTAATTAAAATTAGGCATGTTATTATCATCTCTATAAAATTAGTAACCATATATCTTATTTTTGTGTAAATTAGGATCCAAATAAAGACCATACATTAAATTCATAGTTATAACTCAAGAGAGATTTGTATCTTGTTGAATTGTTCCTCTTGTGTATGTTTGGTTTCACCAACATTGACCAAATCTACTACTTTAATTTAGGATTTATAAAATTTAAATTCTATTATTTTTCTCATTTGTTAGTTGATATACTCCCATAAAGAGGATTTTGCCCCCATTTAAGCACAGTTCTAGATTCTGCTGCTCTGTTCTTGTGTTTGTCCTGTGTTGGATGTCTGCCAGTTTTTAAATATAATAGCATACTTCTGCATTTCCGTCTTTAACTTGCTTAGGAAATATCATAAGCATATATATACGGCTTTTAGATGACATTTGTGTATTCTTAGAGGCTAGCTAGTAATCTGCTTTGGAATTCTAGTTTATCTTTAGGATCACAATGATGTCAAACAGCACTGTTTTAATCCTCAAGTCTAAGGAAGAAAGGAGATGGTACAATATGCTAAACAGCCTTTCAGTGGGTTTTAGTTTGAATAGAGAAAACTGAGTAGAGTTGGTTCACATAGTAATATATGTATTCTGGACCAAAAGTGGATATCCAGAGTAGTAATCAGTACTTACTCTGGTTTGAATGTTCCCTCACCATAAATTTATTGCCCTCTAAGGGAGGCAGAAACTTTAAGAGGTAGTTAGGTTATGCCCTCACACACAGAACTAATGCTCATACCATGGGCATGATCAGTTACTATCAGTTTGTTATACGCTTGTCTTGTGCTCACTGCCTTGCAAATGATTGCTTGCCTTTCTGCCATATTGGGACAGCATGAAGGCCTGAACAGATATTGCTCCTTGCCTCTGGAAATCCTAGTCTCAAGACCCAAAACCCAAGTAAACTCTTGTCAGTTATAATTTATGCTCTCTCAGCAGTTGTGCTACAGTAGCATGAAATGGACAATGATGGTGTCATAGCCATGCTGTGTGAGGTGGCTTGTTTTAACAGGAACTATTTCGATTACGTTTAATATGTACTAGTTTAGTTCATTTGTATTGATTTTGCAGTTACACTTACTTTTAGTCAGTGAATTTGTTTTGTTTTCCTAGGTCACCAAGTATTCTATGAGTATCAGCTGACCACTATCTTGTTAATTGGTGGCTGTGGTGTTGGTATCTGAAGTCTAGTAGTGCACTAGACAGAAACTAGAAATAACTGCATTAATGGAAGAGCCCTTGGGCTTCCTTCTTGTCCTTAAAACATCTCAAGTTATGGAACAGGAGGTTCTCCCCTTCTGTATTTTTTTAAATAATAAGTAAATCTCTCTCTCTCTTAAAAAAAAAGATTTATATAAATATATATATGGATATTCTGTCTGCGTGTACACCTGCATTCCAGAAGAGGGCATCTGATCACATTATAGATGGTTGTGAGCCACCATGTGGTTGCTGGGAATTGAACTCAGGACCTTTGGAAGAGCAGTCAGTGCTCTTAACCACTGAGCCATCTCCCCAGCCCCCCTTCTGTATTTTTTAACTGAGGTCTTATGAGTGAATACAGAATCTTAGGCCATAACTATATGTTACTGAAAAAGTGTTTGGAATGATTAAAACACACATACACTCACACACACACATGCACATACAGCAACAATGAATAACATATAGTCTATACACAGAAATGCGAAGCAACTGTCTTCAACTTTAAAATGGTGTTTCAGTTGGTAAGAACAAATGTGCTTAGATACCAATGATAATAAAGGGGCCTGGGTGGTTTTACTTCTGCTTAGTATTGGAGATTTCAAAACAGAAAATCCTAAGAAAAGGTGGGTGAGAGGACAGAAAGGGAAAGAATAAGAAAGGATGGAAAATAAAAGATCAATTTCTAGGACTTATCCTGGAGATTCAGATTTAACCAATGTAGACTAGGGACTAGACTCTCAGAATTGTTGTACCTTCCTGATGTTTTGCCTAAGCAGCAGACTGAGAATCACTACCCTTGTTGCCAAGTCTTGATCACTGTCAGACCACCACACATCCCACATACTGTCCCAGGACCAGCTACAGGCCGTCTGCTTTCTTCTTCCACCTAATATTTACAGTTCAGTGTGAGGAGAACTCCTCAGTTCTGCCCCTGAAGTTACATTTCCCCTCTCTCATCTCAGGGGGATGAGTCCTTCTGAAGTCGGTCTCCTCAGTGGCGAGCAGGGTAGGCTGTGCTCAGTACCTCCAAATCTTTTTCTTTTTTCTTTGTTCCTTTTTTTTTTAATATTAAATAAATTTAAATAACCTGAGGGTGTCAGGTTCCCTGGAACTGGAGTTACAGTTGTGAACTGCCATGTGGGTGGTGGGAATTGAACTCAGTTTCTTTGGAAGAGCAGTCAGTACTCGTAACCACTGAGCCATCTCTCCAGCCCTAATCTTTTTCTTAGTAGCCACAGAAATCCCCTTGTTTCCCATCCGAGGAAAGCTGAGTTTTCCTCTGGAGAGATTTGAGGAGTTTGAAGTTAAAACACCTTCTCTGATCAGGTATCACTTGATGAGAGTTAAGACCTTTACTTCCATCTTTATCTCTGGCTTTATGAAGTCATTTTGCTAATATCATCACTTACACTTCCTAAGAGGAAACAAGGCAAAGTTAAATAATGTGTACCAAGCTTCATGTAAATCCTGGAACTGGCTTTTCTCTGAGAATAGTCTTAATTCCAGAATTTGGACTTCATGCCAAATTCTGTGATATGGCTGGATCTTGAGGTAGAGCTATTCCAAGTTTTCTAAGATACTGCCAGACTGATTTCCATAGTGGTTGTACAAGTTTGCACTCCCAACAGCAGTGTGGGAGTGTTCCCTTTCTCCACATCCTCGCCAGCATGTGCTGTCTTTTGAGTTTTTTGGTCTTAGTCATTCTGACAGGAGTGAGATGGAATTTCAGAGTCGTTTTGAGTTGCATTTCTCTGATGATTAAGGATGTTGAGCATTTCTTCAAGTGTCTCTCAGCTGTTTTAGATTCCTCTTTTGTTAATTCTCTGTTTAGATCTGTTCCCCATTTTTTAATTGGGTTACTTGGTTTGCTGGTGTTTAATTTCTTGAGTTCTTTATAGATTTTGGATATTAGCCCTCTGTCAGATGTGGGGTTGTTGAAGATTTTTTCCCAATCTGTAGGCTGCCATTTTGTTTTAATGATAATGTCCTTTGCTTACAGAAGCTTTTCAGTTTCATGAGGTCCCATTATTGATTGTTGGTCTTAGATCCTGAGCTGTTGGTGTTCTGTTCAGGAAGTTGTCACCTGTGCCGATAAGTTTGAGGGTTTTCCCCACTTTCTTTTCTAGTAGATTTAGTGTGTCCAGCCTTATGTTAAGGTCTTTGATCCAGTGGGACTTAAGTTTTGTACAAGGTGATAAATATGGGCCTATTTGCATTCTTTTACAAGTTGACATCCAGTTGGACCAGCACCATTTGTTGAAGATGCTGTTCTTTTCCCATTGTATGGTTTTGGCTTCTTTGTCAAAAATTAAGTCACCATCGGTGTGTGGATCCATTTCTGGGTCTTCATTTCAATTCCATTGATCCACTGGTCTGTTTCTATACCAGTACCATGCTGTCTTTATTGGTATTGCTCTGTAGCATATATAGCTTGAAATCAGGGATGGTGATATCTCCAGATTTCTTTTTTTATTATACAGGATTGATTTAGCTATTCTGGGTTTTTTGTTTTTCCATATGAAGTGGAGAGTTATTCTTTCCAGGTCTAGGAAATCAAGGGGATACAAATGAGAAAGGAAGAAGTTAAATTATCCCTATTCACAGAAGATATGATAGTATATGTAAGTGACCCCAAAAATTCCACCAGAGGACTCCTACAGCTGATAAATTCATTCAGCAAGGTGGCTAGATACAAAATTAACTCAAAAAAAAACTTTACCCGTTCTTTACACAAAAGATAAATGGGCTGAGAAAGAAATTAGGGAAACAACACCCTTCACAATAGCCAAAAATAATGTAAAATACCTGGGGGTAACTCTAACCATAAGTGGAAGACCAGTAAGACAAGAACTTCAAGTCCTTGAAAAAAGAAATTGAACACCCCCCCCCCAAAAAAAATGTAGTGACCCAGAGTTAGGATTAGAGTGGGGCTCTGTTCCTATCTTTCTAGGAGATTTAAAGCATCCATCTAAGGAATCCATGGACAACTGGACAACTGAAACTTCAGAAGAAAACAGATCAGATACCAAAGAAGACAAGTAGCCCAGATGATCCAGCCTTGCCGACTTCCTCAATAGCTGTTTCCTCAAAAGTCTACAACCACAACAACTCAAAATCGCTATGAATGTTCAGCCTCACAGACTGCTCCAGCCAGAACTTCAGCAAAGCCCTGGAATTTAGCTTCTGTCTATAAACTTCTTAGGACATTTAAATAGCTGGTCACAAAAGGACTGAACATCAAATGATTCTATTAATGCGCTTAACCATTTTTCCATTCTTATTTGGGTCCCAAACAGGTTTACTATGTCCCAAATCAGCAGGGAGTCATTTTAAGAGAGCAACATCCCATCACCACAAGGTGGGGTGGGTAATTTTCCCCCCTTTGGTCATTTGATGGGTTATAGATAATTTTGTTATTTAGGGGGAGAGATTACATGCTATTAAATGGTCTTGTTAAATAGGTTTTGGAGGTTAGACTCAGGGATTTCTCTCTTTTTCTTTTCTATATCCTTCATTCTCACCTATGTAGGGGTGAAAACACTTGAGAAAAAAATGGAATGTAAACATAATATAGGAATGATAAAGATAAAAGGACAGATTATTGAATATGCCCTTATACCTTTGTATATTGATACAAAATTAAGACTATATTTGGCTAAATTTGTATTGATCTTTGTATATTGATACAAAATTAAGGTTAACTCTTTTTAAGGTATTATAACTAGGTAACGCTTAAAAATGAAATGTGAAGTTTTGGCCTTTTGCTCCCAACTGTCATAAACTGTTTAGGATAATTAAGAAATGCAAGCTAATAGTCATCTAAGCATGTCATTTTGTTAGGTGCTAGGACAGTCTATCACAGTTATTTTCTAAGCTAATCAGAAATCAAGTTGCTAAGAGTCAAGCAACATTTGCTTACCCAAATATAAGAGATAGATAGGTGGTCTTCAAAAACCTCAAGAGATCTGCAGAAAATGGCATTCAAAGATCTTTTCTTAACTTAAGATTTTTTTGATATCAAGACATGTCAGCTCCTGAAAGCACCCCCTATTTTACTCCAAGTAGAAGATGAGCATCGAAGAATCTCCAATTGGAGATGGTTGAATTAGTGGCAAGCCTATCTCTTGGCAAGAAAAATCCCTTGCTTCAACTGTAGACAGAATGCTGTCCAAACAGGACAAAACTTAGAAGCAGGTAAGTTGACAGCCTAACTGCCAAAACAGGATAGGCAAGTCCTTCATAATTCCTGCTTTATAATCAATGGCTGTCAGAGAAACAGGTCCAAATGGCTGAAGATTGATGCTGTAATGTATGGAGAGAAATTGGGAACTGTCCAGGCAGCCACTGGTATGTCATTTCTTAGTTTTGGAAGCTGCTGGCCCTGCACTTCCTGTCTAATCATATATATTTATCCCTCTCAGGTCTCTGAGGTGGTTGAAGACTAGATAGCTAGAGTCTCATAGTTAAATTTTGAGTTGTTTAGGAATTAAGAGGTGTTCTGGATCTAAGAAGATGTTTTTAAAATTGTGATGCAAGTTAGGATGGAAGCTGAGTTAGATATAGAACTGTAAACTCATGGAGATGGTTAGATAGTAGAATGTTAAAGTCAGTTGCCGAATACATATGGACTGGATAATGGGAATGTATGCTAAGCCTTATAACTCTCATAATTGTGGCCTAATTATTTCTGTTGTTTTGTATTGTATTTGTTGTTATAAGAGAAAGAGCCATTTGTTGGACTGAAAGGGGGAGTTGTTAGGGGAAAAAGATATACCACAAACTTTAAAAAAAGGAAGTGAATGGGGGGGGGGGGTTGATGAGGAAGAGGGGGGGGAGGGTAGGACCAGAGCGGGGAGTAGGGAGGGGAATGCGATTGAGATGTAACTTGAAAATAATTTTTTTTTTAAAAAAAAGGAAAAAAAAAAAAGAAAAAAGAAATTGAAGAGGCCTTTAGAAGATGGGAAAATCTCCCATGCTCATGGATAGGTAGGATCATCATAATAAAAATGGCCATCCTACCAAAAGCAATATACAGATTAAATTCAGTTCCCATCAGAATACCACCACAATTCTTTACAGACCTGGAAGGGCAGAGGTTTGAAGATGCTGACTTGAAAGTAGAGGAAAGTAGAGTTCATGTATGCAGGAAGTGTTCAGAGAAAGAGAAAAGTCAAGAAAAGTGATTCTCCCCTATGGCCTTCAGAGGGACCCTGGCCCAGCCAATCCTATAATTCTGCTTTTGAAGCCCAACTGGATTTGTGACTCTCAGAGGGGCAAGATGGTAAACATGAGCTATAATACGTTAAAGTGACAACACAAAGCTAGACTAATTCAGTAGAAAGCATTGAGGAACCCAGGGTTCCTTGTCTTCTGCTATGATTAGCTCTGGATTGTGGAGATAAGTATCAAATATCTGTAAACTCAGCTGCCACTTTGGGGAAAGATACATGAATAATCGTGCTGGGGGGCAGGACTGGATAGCTGACCTCTCCCCCTTTATACATGTAGTCCCTTCCACAGGCTCCATCCTTCCACACAGCTGAGTTCAGCTCATACTTCAAAGTGGAGCCAAGGTCTCCATTCCCTCAAGTTCAGCCTGTGCTACTTTAGCCCTAACGAGAATTATCTTTGCTTCCTTGTCATAGGCATTTGTCGAAATCAGAGGTTACTATATTCTAGCATGTATATGTCTTTTAAAGTACCTGTGGAAAGTAGAAATGAAACACATTTCCTGATACTGAGACCCAGAGGTCCTTATTCACTTGCATTCCCATTCTGTCTCTGCTCCAAGCAGAACTGAGCATTACACTCACACCACAACACTGGCTTCAGGCTTTGGTTATAGAGTCTATTAATTTTATTCCACTGAGTTTGAACATGAAGCCCCATCTCCTTGTCTGACTTTTGTTGCTTGAGGATAGACCTGCATCATGATGCTCAACACCCCATTACTTTGAAAAACCTTTATATGATTGTAGCTGGTACAAATATAATTACAAGAGATGACAGCCAATCATGAGGCCTTGGTGAGACGAACACTCTATTTAATTCCAAGCTCATCTTTATCCTCAATTGTGACTTTAAATCAAAAACTTGAAGAACAGGAATTGTGCAACCATTATTCCAAATGTTTATTGTTTGTTCACTTCATTGTAATACTGGGTTCTTTATATCTGTAATAATAAATGTAC
The DNA here is from genome assembly GCA_907164525.1 of Lophiomys imhausi. Taxonomy (NCBI): domain Eukaryota; kingdom Metazoa; phylum Chordata; class Mammalia; order Rodentia; family Muridae; genus Lophiomys; species Lophiomys imhausi. The sequence goes on from CAJQZJ010032464.1 coordinate 6,858,973, forward strand.
CCAGCCTTGACTGAACTTACTTCAATATAATAAATGATAGTCAAATTTGTGACTTTTAAAATTTTAATTTATTCAAGTTTCATCTTGATCACGGGCCCCTCCTTCCTCCCTACCTGGTCCCACCCTCCCTCCCTCTTCCTATTCTCCTTCCTCTCCTTCTCCTTGGATGAGGGGAGCCTCCCATATATCAACCTCCTTCATTTTATCAGTCACATGAGGGCTAAGAGCTCCCTCTTACTCTAGGGCCTGCATGGCGGTTCAGCTAGGATAAGGTGTTCCACTAACAGGCAAAAGAGTCCATGACAGAGACAGGCTCCCCTCCACTTGCTAAGGGATTTGCATGAAGACCAAGTTGCCTATCATCTATGTATGTGTAGGGGGCCTAGGTCCAGTTTATATATGCTTTTTGTTTGTTTGGTTTGGTTGTTTGTTTGGGGTTTTTTTGTTTTGTTAGTTTGTTCGTTAGTTTGTTTTTTGTTTGGTTAGTTTCAGTCTCTGTAATCCTCTAGGAGCCTAGGTTGGTTGGCCCTGTTGATCTTCATGTGGGGTTCTTGTCCCCTCCAGGTTTCTCTCTTCCTCCTCCCTCTCTTATACATGACTCCCAGAGCTCCACCTAATGTTTAACTGTGTGTCTCAGCATCTGTTTTGATCTGCTGTTGGGTGGAGTTTCTCCTAGGATTGTTACGCTAGTTCCTGGCTTTTTGGGTCTGTGGATTTTAGGATGATTATCCTGTGTACTATATAAATAACATGAAGTCATAAGTGAGTACGTACCATCTGCATCTTTCTGGGTCTTTTATTTCCTAAGGAAAAAAAAAAGAAAATATTTTGATGTTAAGAGGATTTGACCAAAGATCATACTTTCTTAACTGGGATATAAATCATGATTTTACTTTCCAGGGGACATTATCAATATCTGAAGGTATATTTTGGTTGTCACAACTGAGGAAACGTGCTGACAACATATAGTATGTACACACCAGGGATCCCTCTCAATACTCTACCATGCATTAGGTAGTAATATAGCAGCATCTCACTGCCACAACAAAGAATGAACCAATTTGAAATGTCAACATAGTTGCTGCTGAGAAGCTCAGTCCTAGACTAGTATTTTGCAATCTTTAATGTGCATATGAATCACCCAGAGATCTGGTTCAAATGGGGGCTCAGGATGTTAGAACTAGGGAGGGACATAGGAGCCTGCTCCTCTGAAACCCCTTCCCCCCCATGGTGTGGTACAGGTACTATTAAAATAAGGACTTCACTGTAAGTGTTAATGTTCTTTGATTCTTATTTTCCTTCTTACTGTGTGGCTTGTCTGGCTCATGTCACCAATGGCTAGTACTATTTCTGGCACAGTAAAGTTTTATTGTGAATATTTTTGACAGTGTGAGAGATAGATGAAGGAATGAGAGTGTGGGTGAATATGCAGACAGACAAACACCACAGTTTCCCCACACCTACCCCTCAAAGAACCTGAGAGGCAGTTTTCTGAAGAAAACGGAATTTTCTCTCAGGAAACTCAGGAATGTGCCAAAATCCATCCCTGGGGCATGGCAGCCATAAATGGGCTTCAAACAAAAGCAAGTAGAAGATGAGGACACACTTGTGTGGTTTTTGTTTCTTTTCTGCTCTTCTGAGGATTGGGTGTGGACAGCTGAAGAGAGAAGGGTGTGAGAACACAGGATGGCAAGCTGGCAGGTAAAGAATCATCAAGAATTACAACCCTGTGAGGACAGATCTGCAAGATGTTCTCTTTAGATATGCCAAGGACATCCAAAAGTTCCTATAGGTTTTCAACAGCTGTCTGCCATGCCAACTCTTTCATCAGAAGTGGTGTTATACAAATAAACGTTTACCACACTGTTGCTTTAGCTGCGGTCGGGGGTGTTTCATGCTTTTATTTATTTCTTTTAAAGTAAGTTAGTTTGGGTTACTAGATGTCTGTGACTACACCATAAACCAAAGTCAGTTGCTTTCTTTTCTGTGTTCACAGTGAGTAGCATAATCATACTTGGGAAGTTAGGTCTTCATGGAAACATTTCCAAAGCTGATGAAAATTCTGTAACTTTACTGGGACCTGCAAGGGATTAAGAGCCACTTTAAGCCAGGGTTAACTGAAAGTGAGTTGTGTCTCTAGAATATGTTACAGAAGCCCTTGAGGGAAACCCTTTTCTTCACTGTTTTCAATAGAAAACTAGACTTTTGTATCGTGAGATGATTTATGGACCCTTCTTTACTGAATTATCTACCTTACAATTCTTACCATGGTGTTCAACATGCTCTGTCTTCTATTATCTGACTTTAAACTACCTTTGTAGATTTTCTTGTGTGTGTGTGTGTGTGTGTGTGTGTGTGTGTGTGTGTGTGTGCGCGTGCGTGCAACTGAAAACAAATAAAAGTCAAAATAAGTATGGAAAGGGAACACCTCAACTAGATTCTGGATATCCAAGCAAAATCTACAGCTAATGTCATCGTGAGTCATACTTAATGGTCAAAATTTAAACACCTGCTTGAATACCTACTTAAAAATTAGATACCTTCTTCTAAGGTTTGCTAACAAGGCAGGGATACCTCATTATACTAAATTTATTAGGTTATATAGTTAGACAGGAATTAATATATGAAACACAATAACATTAATATTAACAAAAGGGAGGAAGGTAAAGAGAGCAAAGGGAGAGGGATGAGAGAGGAATGGAAGAGAGAGAACTACAGAGGGAAAAAATCCATAAAATTAATAAAATATACATAATATGTGGGAGGAGAACTTTACTTCTGACAAGAAATCAAGAATATAAAGGGAAAGCTATTTCATATTTATAGATAAAAATAATGAATTTTGTTTAAATGTCAGTTTTCCCCAACTGGATCTTTAGAGTTACTGCAATTTCAATCACACTCTTAGGAAATTACGGTTTGGAACTGACACTCTGATTCTAAAGTTTTTACACAGAGACAAATGACCCACGATACCAAAAGGAGAGCAGAGACAGATCTATAGTACTGACTTCAAAGCAACATTCTAAGGGGTTGTTTAATTCATAGTACCAGACTGGAGGAAAATGAAGCAAAAAGCAAACATCACCACAGCAGTTAAGACAGTGTAGTGGTGAAAGAAAAAATAAATATATCATAACAGAAACCTAGACAGTAGTAGTCAACTTCAGGGAGAGTGAAGGGGGCTAGAGTGGGGTGAGACTCTGTCTAGAGGCACTTAAAATTAAATATATATATATATATATATATTTCTTTTGTTTGAAAGAAAGAAACCTTAAGTAAATAATATGCAATGTAAGTTCTATAGCCTGAGCAAATGTTTGCCTTACTATTTTGTTCTTTTCACTATTTTTTTAATTAATAGACTATTTTAGAGCAGTTTTAAGTTTACAGAATGTTGTGCAGAAATTATACTCTACATGTCTTCCTAATTAACATCTTGCAGTGGTATGGTGTATGGCCAGTTGATAGTTGTATATTGTTATCCATAAATACATTAGTGCACTTTTTGTTTTTAAGTTCTTTGACCTTTGAAAGATGTATCTGTAATTACAGTATATCATAATAATATTCATAAAATGTAAATGTGACATGTACTTATTCATCTCTTCCTTCTTCTGGGATCATGGCAACCACTGGCTGCTTTACGACACTCATAGGCTTATCTTTTCCAAATAATCATATTTGTAGACTCATACAGTCTGTAGTCTTTCAAATGGGCAGCTTTCACTTAAATATATCCATTTATGTTTATGTCTTCTTTTTTCTTTCATCTTAAAAGTTTAATTTATAAAGTAGGCACACTAAGAGGGTAAAGTAGTAACTCTTAAAATAGTTATAACAATATAACACAATAAATCCCTTAAAGTTATGCATTGTTGAGTTCTGGAATTTTCTGTATAATCTTTTTGGAACATGGCTGACTACAGATATCTTAGGTTTTTTTTTTTTTTGGTTTTTTGAGACAGGGTTTCTCTGTGTATCCTTGGCTGTCCTGGACTCACTTTGTAGACCAGGCTAGCCTTGAACTCACAAAGATTTGCCTGCCTCTGCCTCCCAAGTGCTGGGATTAAAGGCGTGCGCCACCACCGCCTGGCTCGACTACAGATATCTTAAACTACAGAAAATAGAACTTTGAATGGGGGAGACTGCTATCAAAGGTTAGACTTTCAAGACTGAAGACTGATTGGCAGATGCCAAACTTGTAGGGATCCAGCCTATAGATGTGTACAGTTAGATCAATTTTATTTGTGTGTGTGTGAGCTTGTTTGTTTGTTCAAGACATGTTCTTTCTGTGTAGTCTGGGCTTTTCTAGAGCTTACTATGTAGGTTTGCTTTCAACTCATGGGAATCCACCTGCCTCTGCCTGAGTACTGAGATTAAAGGAGTGTACTACTACTGCCCTTATGACTGTGTTTTAAAAACTGACATATTTGGAACCATCTCAAATGCCTTCTTTTTTGTTGTTGTTTTGGTGAGACAGGATCTTGGCTGGGGAGATGGCCCCATGTGTAAAGCACTCGACAAGCAAGTATGAGATCCTAAGTTTGAACCCCCAGAACCCACAAATACAGATAAGCAAGTACTCCATGACTGCACCATATCCCCAACCCCTTATTTGTTTTTATCTTGAGACAGGATCTCACTAAGTTTACCAAGCTGGCATCTAATTCACTCTGTAGCTTTGAATTTGTAATCCTCTTGCCTCAGGTTCCCAAGTAATTGGAAATGTACCAAGTGGCAAGGCTAGCACTTTTTCTTTTTGTCTTTGTGTTGATTAGTATTTTGTCAACGACACAAACCCAGACCTATCTGGGAAGAGAAAAATCTCAGTTGAGGAATTACCTCCATCAGATTGGCCTGTAGGCATGTCTGTGAGGGAATTTTTCTTTTTTTTTTTTTTTGGATTAATGATTGATGTGGGAGGGCCCAGCCCACTGTGGGAAGTACCACCCCTGGGCAGGTGGTCCTGAGTTGTATAAAAAAGCAGGCTGAACAAAACATAGAAAACAGTAAGCAGTTTCTCTATGATTCCTGACTCTCTGTACCTGACTTCTCTCAATAATCAACTGTGATTGAGATGTATATTCCAAATAACACAATCCTTCCCAAGTTGTTCTTCGTCCTGGTGTTTATCATAGTAATAGGAAAGAAACAAGGACTGTTTGGGTTCTTTTGTTTTTATTACTCCTGTTGTTTGTTTCTTTGTTTGGCACTGAGAGTGAATTTACACTTTATGCATGCTAAGCATAAGCTCTGCCACTGAGCTATGTCCTCTAGTACTACCCACCCTGTTGGCTTTGTTTTATTTTCTGTTCTGGGAAAGAGTCTTCCTAAATTGCAAAGACTGCCCTTGAATTTGCAACTCTCCTACTTCAGCCTCCCATGTAGCTGAGATTATAAACCTGGGCAGGAGAGCTAAGGCAGGCTGATTTACCTGTACACATCTGTACAGGAAAATGTATTTGGTATCCACTTATATGTTGAATTAAACTGTGAACAGCAGTAAATGGGACAAAGTCATGTAACATTCTGAGGGGAGACAAGTAGAACTGGGAAGTTATGGAAATCATATTCATAACACTGAGACCTGAACATTTAAGGTGTTGGTTGGAGCTATATGAACTTCCACTAAACTTTCAAAGGCTAAGGATCTTACAATAAAATAAGTGTGTTTGAATATTACTTTATCACCATGCAAAGAAGAGTATGTTGTCTTAATTTTTCCCAAGTTTTGTCAAGGCTGAGTAATCTGAATGCAATTACTCAATAATTTTTGGAAACATCAATATTTGATCCTAAGATCAGATTAGGTAGCTGTTAGAACTTACTGTGTAATTTCTCCCTGTTACATTGAAAATATTTATTGTGTTTATTTGTGTATGGGTGTCTGTGTGACAGTGTGCCACAGTGCATGTATGGATACTGAAGGGCAACTTGTAGGAGTCAGCTCCCTCCACTTTCTGTGTGGGTACCAGGAGTCACACGCAGGGCCATCAGCCTTAGCAATGGGCACCTTCACCCCAGTTGAATCGTCTCTCCATCTCCTCCTTCTCATTCTTCTTAAAAGGTTTTTATTCTATGTTATTTTTATTTGGTTTTAGCTGAAAATTGTACATATTCATAAAAAACGTGTTTTGATCCCTGTAAACATTGTATGAAAATCAAATCTGTATTTTGCATGTCTATCACCTCATATATTTATCATTCTTTGTGGCATAATATTCAAAACCAATTATTTTTGCTACTCTGAAATGTTTAGTACTGTATTGCTGAATTTATTCTCCCTCTGTGCAGTATAATAGATAATCAAAAATTACTCTTGTTACCTAGAAGTAACTTTGTAACCACAGATAAGTCTTTATACATATTCATCCCTCTTCCCTCCCTTCCAATGCCTTAAGTAGCCTCTATTCACCCTCTCCTGCTATGGGGTCAACTTCTTCGTATTCCACAAATAGGTGAGATCACGTGGCATTTTTTTTTTTATACCTCTATCTTGTTTCTTAAATCATGAAATCTCCTGGATTCATCTGTGTTGATACAAATGACTGGGTTATTTTTTCTAACTGAGTAGTATCTGCTGTGTATATGTGCATAAATGTTTTTCATTTATTATTTTATTTATCTATTTGTATATGTGCATCAGTCTGTACACATAAATGCAAATGCCCATAGAGGTCAGTAGAGAGTCAGATCCTCTGGAACTGAGATTACAGCTGGTTTGAGCTGCTTGATATGGGTTCTAAGAATTGAACTCTGGTCCTCTGCAAGAGCAGCAAGGACTCTTCACTGCGGAGCCTTGTTTTTAGCCCTACCTTTATCCACTTATATGTTGAAGGATACTTAGGTTGATTCCATGTCTTAGCTATTGTGAACAGGAGAACAATCAACATGAGTGAAGATGTCTCTTGGACACACTTCTTTTTATTTTTACTTTATTTTGTTATTTATATTTTACTTCATCTCTCTTCCTTTGAATATACACATAGCATGGGATTACTGGATCTATAGCCATGTGGCTTTCTATGATGGCCACACTACCTAAAATTCCTGACAACAACACTTAAGACTTCCCCTTAGTTTACTCTGGGTTGGGATGCTGTCTTTCCCATGTATCCTGCTCACCTTGGGTCATTTATTCATTTTATTGCTTCACGGTGTCCTTTTTCACTATATATCCTTCTGGGATGGAACCTTGTCCCCATTTTAGGTGTCGCAGCATCTTAATTATTATATAACTTGTAACCAACCTGTTAGTAAGGAATATAATTCTTCAATATTGCTGTTTTCTCCTTTCTGGTATCAGCAGGCACTGTGTCATTTACCCAGTAGATAACCTGGGTACCTGAGATGCTGTTGTGCAACACAGGCAGTGGTTAGACTAGTGCTCCACATTCTTTGAGCTATTGTGCTGACTTGCAGTAGTTTTTGTTCCTTTATTTCTGTACCTCTAATTGCTTATGACTCAATCCTGTGGCAATCTCTTTCTTGAGGCACCGCATGTTATAGGAACCGGTTTAATCTCCTTAGAACTTCTAGCACACAATTAAATATCACTGTTATCAATTTATTTTATCTTTTATTTGTCTTTATGTCCTGGAAGAGGTTACATGACCCACAAAGCAGGTAGCACATGGCTCAGGCTAGCTACCTGGTAGGTGGGAGGCAGGATGTTCAAAGGGTGTGTTTCTTAGCCTTGACACAATCTGAAATTTAACTGCTTGACTTCATGCTGGAAAGATAAGCACATAAGCTGGTGTCAGAGTAGCAGGAGGAGGCAGTGTTTGAGATAGAGACATTCAGCAGCTGTTTTCCCTTCTGGACTCGGGAACCATTATACATTTTGGAGAGAAGACAATTGACTCAGACTTGAATTTGAGTACACCGTTAAGGTAAGGATAATTTAAGAGAATTTCTTCAATACAGTTCACATTGTGGAGGTAAATTGCCAATATGGAATCGTGGAGGATCAAGAAATTTCAAAGCTACATATGCCTGTATCACTTTCTTTGAATGAGGCCAGTAGCAAAGTGAACTTCAAGAAATAGCTGGGGGTTTTTAATTTATTTTTATTTTTATTGGTGTTTTGCCTGTATGTCTGTGTGAAGGTGTTGAATCCTGCAGTTACAGACAGTTGTAAGCTACTATGTGGGTGTTGGGAATTGAACCTGGGTCCTCTGGAAGAGCAGTCAGTACTCTTAAATGCTGAGCCATCTCTCTACCTGTCTGATTTTTTTAAAAAAGTGAATTAGAAGTTACAAATGTGTCCTGAAATATGAATCAATAAGATACAATTTTTTTTGTTATGACTCAAAATAAAATTGTAGCTTATGTTCTTTCTCATAATATTATTCACTTTATATTGAAATGAGCTGTTTGTGATTCTACAAAATCGTTACATCTCCCGTTATTGACTGAGTTTCTCTTCTTTCTATTTGCAGGACAAGTCTGTGGTTTGTGTGGTTGTAACACACTTGCTTTACAATATAACATTGTCTCTTTAGTACTAGAATTTAAAAACATCTCCTTAAGTGAATGTATGTATGTGTGTGTGTATGTGTGCACATTCGCGTGTGCATATGTGTGTTTGTGTTGTAGTCAACAAAAATGACCCAGTGGGATATAAGGAGGGGTTTTTTGTTTTGGTTTGTTTTGGTTTGGTTTGGTTTTTTGTTGTTGTTGTTTTGTTTTGTTTGCTTCCGTTCGGTCCTGCTCTGTCTTCGAGAACCAGAGGCTGTACTTAGAGATGTGTGATGTAGTCTGAATCTTGGAAGGTTTGGCTGACTCAATTATGTGGGAAATGAGCTTCTAGGGCTTTGATTGGAGATATAGGATGCAGTATGTGGGTCAGCTTCACACTTTTCCTTTAGCTCATCCCTTTAAATCAGAGGGGAGTATCCCAAGCTAAGAGGCCTAGTACTCACACAAAGAAATAAGGATACTAGTTCCCTAGGATAGGAATAGTGTGAAATCCTCTTTTGTGAGTTTGCTTGGATTTGACCTACTATTAGAATTGCAGGATAATTTTGGACTCTACTTTTACTGTTCTATTGACAGTACAGTAAATACGTTGGAAAGAAGGACTTCCCAAATAATTTTTTTTTAAAAAACTCACGGTATTCAAGACTACTTTATGCCCTTGACTGAAACCAGAGAGTATTTCTGTTTATTATTTAGAGTGTGGCAAGTATGTAATGTACAAGCAAAATTTGCTATGTGATTTAGGTTGCTATCCATTAGATTATGTTGTTTTAAAAGTAAACCTCAAAATTTAAGTCATCTACATTAATAAAGGGTTACACACACACACACACACACACACACACACACACACACACAATTAAATATGAATCTGGCTACCTGCCTATTTCTGTGCAATAGAGATGTCATGCCAACGTAGCTGAGGCAACAGGAGAGCTAAGGTATTCAAGTAGACTTAAGTGACTCAGCTTGAAAGAGACATGTGCTAACTCTTTACTCAGCCAACCGGTCAGAATTAGAAACATGGTTCAAATCCAGCTGGATAAGAAAAGCCTGCAAAATATACAGAAGAACATACAAATATTTCATGAACCCTACTGATCTTTAATAATTCTTGATCCTTTTAAATTATCCACTTAAAAATCTATCTTTTTAAATTAACCATACTTTCCCAAACCTTCATGCTTTCCTTTATGCTTAAAGGGCAAGTATATGATATAGTATATACCATGTTTCAAATATATCAAAATTTTTTGTTTATCAATTGTAAGACCTCTGAAAGTTATTTTAACTTGTCCAAACCTACTTTTCAGTTGAAAATTGACTAGTGATCTCTCATCTGTGGGTATATTACAAAAATTATGTTAAGGATTATATATAAAACACTTGACATGGTACCCAATACACTGTAGATGTTAAACAAATGCAAATTTTCATTCTAATTCTATTTGAACTGTCCATCTTATAGTAGGATCTATATTATACTCATAATCCTCACACAGCAATATGCTTGTTGGAGACAAGAGATATTTTTGCTGAGCTTAAATGAGATGTCTATTTTTTACCCTTGTAGGTCATGGGGAGCTTCATAGGTCATGCTCTCCCTGGAACCTTCTTCATTATCATGGGGTTTTGGTGGAGTACAAAGAGTATTCTGAAATATGTCTACAGAAAGCAAACTAAGACCTGCTACCTTAGTTCCAAAACATCATTATCTCGAGCAGAGATTTGGGAAGGAGTTGTTGTAATCATTATGGCTTTGACTGGTAAGTATACCGTGGCTCTGTTCTGTTTTCTCTTTTTGAGTATTTCATGAACAACAACAACAAAAGAAATTCAATACAAGATTGACTAGATGAATTTTTGTATTTATATGTCTCTTAGTAGTTATCCTGATTACAGTTTACAACTATTGTAATCTTAGGGAAGTGACATTTCATTATTATACAAAAGCCTAATCTTTAATGAGTCAGTATTTACTTGCATATCCAGTGAAGTGAATTTCCTTTGTATCAAAAATTGGAGCCTATAAAGTAGTTTGATAGAGTTGTTCTGATCCCTCAAAGAGTAAACTCTGTAAGGAACCATTTTGTAAATTACGCTAAAATAGTCAAGTGATTATGGGAAATCATCAATAGGAAATCATTTTTGAGAGATGATCGAGAGAATCAAGGCTGAAGGAGATCTTGCTGTCTGTTTATCTACCTTTTCAAGTAACTTTTAACTTCAATGACTTTCCATTGTTATTGGACATTCCATGAAAAGATTCCGCATTTTTACAGTACTGCTGTAGCTGCTCCATTGTAAGAGGTAACACTTGTAATTTTTCCACTGATTCTTTTCATTCATGTCAATAGGACTTTGTTATGACCATCAAATTTGCACAGTAACCATTTCCTGTGGTTTTCTTGTCCATTCTAGAGGTTAACAAGGCAGCATGTCAAAGGAGAGTTAACTGTATACATAAACAACTAACTGCATGTGGAGCCCACAGAGAACCATTTCTAACTACTCTTCTTAGTTGGGGCAAAAGCTAAAGTCTTTATCAATTTTGTCAGGAATCAGGGAAAACAGTCCACTTTGAAAGAGCTGCCTAAGAATGCAATATCTAGAAAGAAAGTAATCATCCTTTATAAGACACGTAAATCCAAGCCTCTAAGTAGACATTAGGTTAGAACCAGTTGTTGCACTGAAATTACCAGTGTTAAAGACATGAAAGAGTTGCTTGGCTTATTTGTCTATATGTAGATAAAACTGGTTATCCAAACCAGCATATAAACTTTTGAGTCAAGTCTAAATCACTATCACTAGGCTTTTGGTGGAAAGCTAAGAGGGAGGGATCAATGTCAGGAGGCTGGAATAAGCAATGCCCACCTGCTAAGTCAAGTTAAAGAGAGGCTTGCTAACACTGTGATGTGTTCTTCCACAGGTATTGTTGGGGAACAGTTTTTATCAGGGGGACCCTCCCTGATCTTGTATAAAGATGACCAGTGGAACCAGCTTTCAGGCTGGCATCACACAACCATGTACTTCGCCTTTGGGCTGCAGGGTGTAACCCAGATCTTATGTTTCACTACCAATGCACTTCCGCTTTGCTTAAGCAAGTTAATGTTATCAAATGCCATCTTTGTGGAATGTAAGTATGAGGGACATATGTTTTCTGTATTTTTCTATCAGTGGGCACTGATGTGGTGCTTTATAATAACACGTCTTGAGAGAGAGAGAGACAGAGACAGAGACAGACGACAGAGACAGAGAGACAGAGAGAGACTGATTGGCAGGGCTGCAGGGCTGTCTGGGCCATAGCTGAATATATGGGTGACCTAGATAAGACACCTATAGCCTTCTTTTTTTTTTTTTTTTACATCTTTACAGACTAATTTAATAGACCTGAGCAGACAGAGCCACTCAAAAAGCTTTATTTGCATTTTAAATCTGTCTTTAAGTCATCTACAATGGGCACTTACCTCTCAGTTGTTGCGAAGCGTAGTATCATTCTTATCACTGTTAGCAATGAGAGCTGAACTCGGAGAAGTGGTGCATGAATTACTTGAAATGGAGCAACCACTCACAGTAGAAAATGTCTACCAACCTCAAATGAGCTTTGCAAATATCAGAAACAGAAACTCTGTCCAAATGTGGTACATAGTGTTTAATAAATGACTTCCTAATTCTGAGATGTTAATGAAAATAATAGGATGTTTCTTTCAGTTGATTTCTCAGATTATTGTAAGGGGAGAGATAAAACACGCACTTAATAATTTATTATAATTTAAGTGTATTTTGCTGAATTCCTGAAAGTGAGGCTTTGAGTTCAGTTTATTCACCTGTACATTTACATTAATTATAACTCCATTATATAATTATAATTATAAAACACAGTCATATTTATTATGCATTATCTTACATAGATAATGCTTTTAACAAGAGTTGAAAAATGTTGCTATTTTAGAAGAGAGAACAAAGGTTGGAAGAAGGGAAAAGTGGTGATAAAATTCAAAGATTCTCTTTCTAAGAGACAATGTTCATTCTCCCTGAAGCAAAAGTACATTGCTGTCAGAATCAGTGAGGATCTGCTCGTTAAGATAATTTTATGTTTGTATAAAATTCTGCAGTGAGAGAGTGGGAAGCCTTTGGTTTTACCAGAAAATAAAATTAAAAAATTTACCCCCTTTATTAGCACTTATCTTCTACAACCACACACATGGTCGGCAAATGCTGGATGTTTTTGTGCACCAGCTTCTGGTCTTAGTTACCATTGTGGCAGGTCTGGTTGCCTTCATGGAGTTCCTCATGAAGAACAATGTACTTCTGGAGCTCCTGCGGTCGAGCCTCATCCTCCTACAAGGGACCTGGATGTGGCAGGTGAGTTGGGACTTCTAACTAATCCATCTGGAATCACTTAGCTGTAGTTTCTCTTCTTCACTGATGAGACATTTGCTTTTAATACTTCCCTTCTTTGAGCATCAGAGAAGTGATGTTCTTGGTGGTGGTTCGAGTGAGAATACTGTCAAAGCAGCCGTGGAGGAAGCAGGTCATGTATTTCTTCACTATGGATCCATTTGTCCTTTATGTAAGAATTCTGAGCTGATGATTATGGTTGTAAGTGATTCCCAGTGCTAGAACAGCTCATAGCTTATTTATTCATAAGCTCAAGAACTATATGAAAGACAAAAGAGAGAGAGAGAGAGAGAACTTACTGAAAGACAACTCTATGATGAATATCATATGGATTTTATGTGCATCTTACTTTTTCTTACATTTTTTTTCAGAAAACAACGTTCTCATGTTTTATCTTGTATATACTATCTAGGTGTGAAAAAATTATGAAAAAACAGCAAGAGAGGGATTTTGGAATAGGAATGAGACCAGAAGGTGGGGGGGGAAGGGCAGGACCTAGAGAGGAAAGGGGAACAACAAGTCACATGGTATCTGTGATGCAAATACACCATGAAGCTCAAGATTTTGTGAAGAGCATGGGACTAAGAAGATGACCCAATGGTGGACAGTGCTTGCTGCTTTTGGAGAGGACAAAGTTTTTGTTCTTAGCTCTCATGGTTCATAAACCTCTCTAACTCCAACTCCAGGGGTCCACGATCTCTGGCCTTGAATAGTACCTCACTCAGGGGTAGAGCCCCTGCCTAGTCAGTGAGGGACTCAAAGGTAGAGCCCATCTTTTTTATTGTATTCCCCATGTACTCACAATGATCCAGAGGTTAGGTATTACCACCTGTAACTTGCCTACAGGTATCTTCCGCAAGTCCAAGCTATTTTCTGATGATCAAACAATAATATAGCTAGAATCTAAATCTAAACTTTCTAATCCCAAATCCAAAATTCCCATTTGTAGCAACATCAGCTCCCTAAACTTGCTATGCTGTTGAAAGTGTGAATTCAAATAGTGAACATAAATTTGACAGTCAATGGAGACTATCGAGTTACCATTACATTCATCTATAATATAAAGTCTATGATGAGGTGAGGGTGTGGTTTTATTGGGCAAGACTTTAAAGAGGATATTTTTAGTCACCAGAGAGCCAGGATTTGGGGTGATGCAGCTATGACAACTGATAAGAATTGGCAGGTGAAGGGGAGAGAAGTGCAATGATTTAAACACGGTAAGATGGTGTGACATTCACACATGGGAGGGGGTAGAAGAGCTTGTGGTCCAGAGACCTATGGTAAGACGGGACAAGGTTCATATTTTAGTATGAAGTGTGTTTTATAGAAAAAAAAATGTGATAAATACCCTGTAAGGTGATCAGTCACACAATTGCTGTCTATAGCCAGCTTACGTAGGGTCTTAACCCACCACAGGGAACCTAAATGGATTGAGGAGGACAGCACATAGAGAACTAATGTACACTGAATTGCAAAGTTTTCCCATGTCCATATGTTCAGTAGTCAAAAGGAAAGATTTTTTTTTTCAACTGAAAACTTCTCGTCAAGTTGGCATAGTGAGCTCATGCTTCAGCGCATATTCTCTTCTCTGAACATATGGAAAAGACAGATAAGATAGATAAATGGCTGTAGTAGAAAAAGAAACATGGAAAAAAAAAGAAAGTAAAGAAGAACACCCCCCCACCCCGAAAAAAAAATCCGACTTCACTCAGAAAAGACAGACAAAGCAGGGCATAAAGTGTTGTGGGCCCAAAGTACAATCAAGAGCATGGCTGGGGGGAGGGGGGTCAGGGCTGAGCTGGAGGCCTGCTGTGAGCTGGAGGCCTGCTGTGAGCTGGAGGCCTGCTGTGAGCTGGAGGCCTGCTGTGAGCTGGAGGCCTGCTGTGAGCTGGAGGCCTGCTGGTGCTAGTCCAGGGCAGCTGTTGGGGTAAAGCCAGGTCCTTGTACCACTTCCCACTGTCTACATATTTTGTATCTATGATTGTTTTCTTCACATTAGTCTCTTGAAGCCTGTGGAAGTTTTCCATTACTAGTATGGATTTGGTGAATGTTTATTTTCATTTTTCCGTGTTTTATGAGGTTATCTTTCACCTCTCTCTTTGTCTCTCTCTGTCTCTCTGTCTCTCTCTTTCTTGGCTAGGTGACAATTTCATTTATCATTAACCTTTCTTGTTTATAAGTACCTCTAGGTACTATTTAGTGTTGCATTTCTAGTGTGATTTCACCTTTAATTCATGAGTTCTTTTGACTCACCTATCACTGAGTTATAGCCCTATGTCTAATAATACAATTTTAAGTTTTAGACTGTATTTTTTCTAAATATAACTCACTTCCAGTTTCATTGTATTGTGATCAGAGAATGTATTTTCTTTAAAGAGCACAAACACTTCCATTGGTATATAGCAAGATGTCAGTATGAATTCTCTGCGTGCTTGAAAGAGCACATATCACAGTGTCCTGAGAATACTTGCCTTGTGATTAGAAAGTGAGAGAGAGGAATGGCCAGGGTTAATCAGTCTCCTCCAAGGATATACCTCTAATGACCTAAGGGGTCCTTTTGGCCTCCAACCTAAAAGTTAGATGGCTTATCGATAGTGACACTGTGGAGAGCAAGCCTTTACCATATGGACCTTAAGAAGCCATGCTTTATTCAAAGTATAGCATACATACATACTCGTTCGATTTAATTAATGAACTTAATATTAATGTAAAGACAGTAAGAACAAGAGAGGAAACCCAAAGAGTGTTGAAGAAAGGAATTACAAGATAGGATTATAATGAATAAAATCAATTAATATTGAGTTAATACTTAGTGATTAGTTCTTCTTAGACCTAAAGAGAGAAGCCATCCTCTATCTCAACCAAGGACAGAACAGCTTGTTTATTTATTTACTTATCTTTGGGCACAAAAATAACATTTTCACATTTCCTGAAAAGTTTTCCCTAAAAACCCCACGAAACAAAACAACACAAAACCCAAAACTATAAGGTTACAATAGTTTATAACCTTATAGTTATAAACTATAAGGTTTATAGTTTATAAACTATAAACCAGGGATAAATTTCTGATTGTTTAGAAGTCTTTTAACCTACCAATATATCTAGGTTAGTTTCTTGTGTGGCCATGTGTTTAACCTAAATATTGTCTTGGACCCTTTAAAGAAAAATGAATATTTTTACCACTGTAAATATACACCAATAGGGAATGACTGTTTAACTACATCCTTATTCTTTCATTCCTCGGAAATAAGAATGTCTAGCAACTTACAGGAGTGTCTTATGTTTCAATGTTTTATTGGTATGTGCAGTATGGGAACACTTATTATGTTCAACTCTTTTGCTTAAGCTAATGATATTGGATTGTGATTTGCTTTTTACTGCTTTTATCTCTCGCCATGTCTTCCACAAATGGCCAACACAAGTGCACAAATTATGTTCAAACAGATTAGAAAAAAATATACTTGACTCTTGTATGTATGGAGATATGAGCTGAATGAGACCAATGTGCAGACTGGTTATTTTTTATAACTTACATTAAAATGATTGTGTAATATGTAGACAGAAGAAAAATTCCCCTCCTACCCTATACAAAGTTGTTTCTTTCCTGAACCACATGACATTTCAAACATGTTTATTCAACGACTAAGATATTTTGTGCAACTTAAAAAAGAAAAGAAACTCCCTTGTGCCCTTCATTCCCTGACAGTCTCTTCCTAATCTCCCTGTGGGAAAGCAACCCAGAGACTCACTTTGTACTTTTTTCCTCAGAGTGCAAGATGGTTGGACAGTGGGGAAGCTGCTCTTGTTACCTTTGATACTTTTCACTTTGAACAGTTGACCCCTGTGTATATACTAGCTCCATTTGTCCCCAAAGATTCCTCACAGGGCAATGACCCAGATTTTGAATCCAAACTGTAACTCATCCTTGCCTGGACATGAAGAAAAACAAAATGGCTAAGAGATTAAGAGCACTTATCTAGCAGAGGACCCAGGCTTGGTTTCCATCACTCATGTGGTGTCTCACAACCTTCTGTAACCTGCCAGGCATGCATGTAGTGTTCAGACATACATGTAGGTAAACATCCATACACATAAAAGAAAATAAATAAGTCCTTTTTTAAAACAAACATCCATTCTAAAATAGGTAAAATAACTCACAGTAGTGCTCCAGTGCCTAATATTATAGATAAAACACGTTTGGACTTTTAACTTTGACATATATGAGATTAACAAAATATACAGCGACATAAAATTCATACTTTAAACTATAGAAAATGTCCCTTTGGCTTATTCCTTATCAGAGAAAAAAGTTCACTACAGTTGAAACATATTACTAGTGCAGCTTAAATTAATCAAAACATGTTGGGAGGGCATACAAAATATAGTAAAAAGAATTCCTTCATAGGTCTTCCTCTTGTAATTTTATGGTAGAAAACAAATTAGGATAGCTGATAAAAGTGTATTGTTCATTTTAAAAGATAATTTAATGGGTTTGCTATTTTCTGGTCCTGGGT
Organism: Lophiomys imhausi; assembly: GCA_907164525.1. NCBI lineage: Eukaryota > Metazoa > Chordata > Mammalia > Rodentia > Muridae > Lophiomys > Lophiomys imhausi. The sequence goes on from CAJQZJ010032464.1 coordinate 6,876,372, forward strand.
TACAATGTTCTTAATTTACTTTAGTTTAAAGGACTAGAATGTTGTCAAGGACTAGTCTTGTCACACAGCACAGTGGGTCTTAGGACTGGATGCAGTGCCAGCAAACTTCCAGGTCTGTCCTGCTCCCGGGGCTGGTGGCCCTGACTGCAAGGGCTAATGACCCTTGCAGGTAATTTTTTTTTTTTTTTTTGGTTTTTCGAGACAGGGTTTCTCTATATAGCCCTGGCTGTCCTGGACTCAATTTGTAGACCAGGCTGGCCTCGAACTCGCAAAGATCCGCCTGCCTCTGCCTCCCAAGTGCTGGGATTAAAGGCGTGCGCCACCACTGCCCAGCGCAGGTAATTTTTAAAGGTGGCTTGCTATGAGAGAGAGAGAGAGAGAGAGAGAGAGAGAGAGAGAGAGAGAGAGAG